>JAUPFR010000009.1:30676966-31276966 GCA_036925125.1 Oreortyx pictus
ATATGTATGTGTTTGATATAAAAAAAATACAAATCATAACTAATAATACTACTGTAGTAGGAATTCACTGCCTTTATATTTTACTGAAAGCTAAAAAAAGATGAATATCTTTTTCCTGGATGACGTTTTAGTTTAGGGAGCCCCTAAACTAGCTGGTGATCTCCCACAACTCATACTTTAAGAGTTACCAAGATTAAAGTAAGCACATAAAAGTGTAAGCATATACCTGTGCATGAGTTTTCATGCAGTTCCATTGTAGCTTCTCCTTACGTCTGTAAAGTTATGTACGTGTTATTTTGCATTTAACTGGTGTCTGGATCAACTTTGTGCTGGAATTCTCACAATGAAAATGAATGTTTGATTTAAAAATAATTATTCATGTTTTAAAATATTTACTGAAAAAATTATGCTCATGTTATGTCATTTGTTACTCTCCATCTTGAATTGCTAGTGGCAGCATGCTGGAATTCAGTGATAATCAAGTACGAAATAATGTCCCAAGCTAAAATATGTTTATAGGTGATATCTGTTCTGGATGTATTGCTAGACCTGACTCAGCCCAGCAGTACCCTACTCTTGTAGGAGACCATCTGCCATTTGACACTCTTCTGTATGAGGGAAACAAAAACAGATGTCATTCTTTTCACAGCCTCTACTGGACATGATTGGTAGCTCATGGAGATTTACAGTCCTGCACGAGGAAGGAATATGAGCTAGCACTTGGAATCTGTAGTGTGGGAAACTGGTTACATTTCAGATGTCCTTCACAGCTGGAATTTCTAATTCATCTGGTGATGCCTAATCAGCTTGCTTTGTGCAAGCTGTAGTTCAAGCCCCCAGAAGAGCCATGCAGGCAAATAATACCAGAGTCTCTGGGCTTGAGTTACCCTGACCAACATAAGTGTGTTTTTCAAATTCTGATAGTGCACATGGTAATGGTTGGCAGTAAGGCATCTCCTGGCAAGATTATACTTCTTCACAGTCAACAAATACAGTAGTCATACCATCCTTAAATCTAATAAAATAATAAAGAAAAACATTTGGCAAATAGGTAAAATTTAACAGGAAAAGCTTAACAGGAGATTTTCTCTGTAACTGGATTACAATATGAGAGAACAAGTAACATTCATCTTGCTTACTTTTCAATTAGCATGAGATTGTCTGCCTGTAGTTTTCTCATTGTTCTGGCTACTTTAGACTGCACTACTCCTGACTGTGAGACTTCTGAGATAATTTAGCAACAAAATAGGTCCTATTGACAACATTTTAATTTTGCTACTTATTGGTATTTGTCAGAAATTCCACACTTCTCTCTTTAATGAGTGAAAAATTACGAAGCTTAATCAAACTTTTCTTCACAGAGCTTTTTGTTAAATACAATAGAAATTGACTTCTAGGAAGTCATACTGAAATTAGGATTTAATTATGGACATATTTGTTAAAAGTTTTAGCTAGTTTGATTTGCAAAATTGAGCCTTTAAATATCTTCTAATAAGTCATAATATTTTTTGTGTCCTTTATCTCAATTTCTCTTATACATTAGAAGTGATCACTCTATAATGCTAACAATTAGGACAAGGAGGAATGGTTTTTAACTAAGACAAAGGAATTTTAGTTTAGATATTAGGAGGAAGTTTTTCACTTAGAGGGTGGTGATGCACTGGAAAAAGTCACTCAGAGAGGATGTGGATGCCCCATCCCTGGAGGCATTCAAGGCAAGGCTGGATGTGGCTTTGGGCAGCCCGATCTGGCAACCCTCTGCATGGCAGGGGGATTGAAGCTAGATGATCTTTGAGGTCATTTTCAACCCAGGCCATTCTATGATTCTCTGATTCCATGATAATTAAGTCTGTTATTTGAAATATTTTTTTTTTCAAATGAAGCTGCAATAAACATGTTATTTTCTACAGAGCTTTCCTTAACAAAATATTAAATGTTCCTGCAAATTAACTCAGGGATGAAGACAAATATGTAAATAGTACAAGGCTAACTAGGCCTGTCCTTGACTTCCTGAGAAACTGCTGTTCTGCTTTGGTAAGTACTAAGGGTAGAATTTGAAAAACAGTAATTAATGTGCATAGCCCATATTGATGCTCAGAAGGATATGTCTTTCAAGGTCAATAAGCCATTTTTAATTATTTCATCAATTATTTCAACAAATGATATTCCGTATATAAGAAATCACCCTAATGACTGAGAATATAATATAATTTAAAAATATAAATATAATTTAAGAATATAAATATAATTTAAAAAAAATCAAAATCCATTGTGTTTAACTATTCAACACCTCTCATCAGAATTGTCTTTGGCATTGGGATATAGGATCCAGATATTCCTTGGATGCTATTCCCCATATGGCTGGGGAGGAAGCATGTAATGAATACAAAACAACTGAATTCTCAATATTTTGGCCTGGATACAGTGTGAATCATCACTAAAGAGAATATCATAAATTTTGATTTAACTATACACAGCAAATGACATATATAATTTGTTAGTAACAATAGCAGACTGAGTAAGTGCCCATAGAAGAGAACTGCTATTGTTATGATCAGTAACAGAGCGAAAATGAGTGTTCCAGAATAGATTCCTTTTTGGCTCATTATTGGATGTAAAAAGCATCTACCTGTCCCTCTCCAGGGAACAGTATACTGTTTGTTTACTTTTAAGGGAAAAAGCCAAAAGGCAGTAAAGTGGGATCACACAATCTTCCAGCAGTGCAAACACCTAAACCCAGACACGTACATCCAATAATGCTTTGTAAGGTGACAACTGATACTGATAAATGCCATCAAACTACACCTCTGCCCTCGCACTGCTCATCTAAATCTTGCCAAAAAAAGAAGTAACATAAGAATTAAAACAAGTTCTGTGAGTAGCAGGAGGCTTTTTGAGACATCAAGTTATTAATTCATTCATAATATGTAAACTTATAAAATCCCAATGTGGAAACATCTCTTGTTGAAATGAACTGCCCTATGTCTTGTCTTATAAACAAGATTCAAGGTCTATTTCCAGCTTTTGCACTAGCAGCACAGTGACCCAGAGGGAGTCACCCATCTCCCCAGTGTCTCAGCTCTCAGCTATGAAAAATGGGTTAATAACATCCGTCTCGTGGGGAAGTTGTGAGCTTGCATTTTTCAGTGAGATTGGGGATAGCAAGGAAGAGCAGTGAGGTAATTGACTGATACCGGCCAAGTGCTTGGAATGCAAATATCAAGTAGTCTTATTTTATTCAGAATTTCTTATCTTTAATTTCCCATTTATAAGCCAGTGAGCATGTGGCAATTTTCTTAGTTATGAAAGATATTTTTAAAGGAAGTTTGCAAGCAATAGCATTTCAAATGGTCTGAACAGAGTGGCTGCATTTTGCTTCCTTTAGATTCACTTTCACCACTTCAAAGGTGGAAGAAAAGATATATGGATACCTTCTGTCCTTAAAAGCATTTGGAGGACTATAGCATGATCGTTTTTTCCTCACATTAAACAGCCTGGTCATTTCTGGTGACTTTCATTCGTTTCTTAATCTTGTGCTTTTATTGGTTTTAGTTATCAGGTTCTCTCCAAAACACGTCTCACACCTCCTGCTCCTCTCGAGGCACTAAAATGCACTGCCTTGAGCCTGTGCAGGGCTCAAGGTTAAAGTCTTTCAATTCCTGCCAGTTGTCATATGTTTGGCAAAGCTTCTCATGACCTAATGCTCCTGCTGTGGTGGGAGGCCAGGAACCACCATCAAAGCTTTTGATAGTGGCAGAAGTACCCCCCCTCCTGAGTGCCCACTAACATGGGTCAGTGCAGAGAGAAGGTAAAGGATGTGATCTGATGTTGCCTGCCGCACATGGAGATGCTCTCAGAGTGGCACTGATCTTCTGTGGGACTATACATGGGTGGGAACTTCCTTTCTCCTCTCCCATTTTCATTTTGATTCGATTTCTGATCTGCTGAGCAGTCTTACATGCAGCCTGGTTGATCCTTCAGGACACTCTCAGCCAAGCAACTACAGGAATTATTGTTTCCAGTAGTCAAATATTGATTCACATACTGCTTCTCCTGGATAAGACATCATGCTTTCAGGATTGTATTCATACAACATCGAAGTTGTGGATTGGGTTCATTTTCCTTCAACAGCTGCATTTTCTGAAGTATGTAGTGTTTACTTTGAGTAGTGTAGAACAAAATTTTAGTCCTGGTTACTGTCTGTTAGTACTGGTTACTGTTAGTTACTGGTCTTCTTCATGCCATGCTTTCATATGACCTTGATTTTATAAATCTGTCAGCTACAGTAAAATGTCTCATCACACTGATGTGCATCAAGTCTTCATTAAAGTTTGTGATTTCCACTATGTTTTCAAGCTCCAGAAATCCAAAAGTTCTAGCAATAGATACACAAGTACTTTGCTTTTGGTTTCAAGTAGTGATATAGCTTTTGTTAAATGGAAGTCTTTTTGAGACAATGTTATTATTGCTCTAATAGCCTCTGCAGTTGTTTGTTTCCATCAAACAGCTTTCTCTGTGCTGGAGTGACTGAAGTTTCTTCCAGTTCAGGAGCACTGCCAAAGAAAGAAAGTGGTTAAGGGTTGTTCTGACATGCATGAAATTCTAAGCCTTTTTTCTGCGTGTCACTAATCATCTTATTTCGTCTGTAAGGTGAAGGGTCATTGTACAATGTTGTTCCAGAAGGCTTCAAAGCCATTGATCAAGAAATATGAAACCATCATGGTGTGTAATTGGGTGTGAACTGCCATCCTCCCACAACACTCTTTGGCAATATCAGAAAGGATGCACTTTTACTTAAATAGTCATCATAGCAGGATCTTGTCTCTTTGGTAACAAAGCTTTTACAAACTAAGAATGCGGAAGGTAATTTGACATAGCTGTTCAAAGAGATCAGGATCTATATTTGTGTGCATTGAACAACCTCTCACAATACTGCAGGTCTTCTCCATTGTTAAAATGCATGCATTTATGTTCATAGTGTTAAGTAGCCAAGTATTCAACAAATCAAAGTCACTACATAGATTTCAGTACATGGCTGTCACTGCAAGTTGCCAGCCTGCCTGTTTCCAGAAGCGTCCTGTTGAAAGGACCATCTACTGTTCATTCCATTATGGTGGGCAAAGGAATATTTGAAGTGCTTAGCTGTCAGGGGGAGAGGTTGTTACAACAGAGACATAAAGCCTGGTTCAGTCAGAGGGGAATGGTTTTTAGGGTGATCTCCTGGTTTTCTGAGAAGCCCCGAAAATCTGTTCTTTCTGCTATGTATACTTTAAATCATGTTTTGACTTTTAGGTATAAGTTGAAATTTCAAATGCTTACCTCACACTTAATGCTCTGTCAGCTCTTGTGCTGTCATTCCACAGTCAGTGAAGACAACCTTTATGTTTTTTCCTCTCTTTATCTCCTTTCTTTGTTCTTCTCTGTTTATGAGACTTTCGGAGGACAGAGTATATTTCTGAAGTGCTCAGAAAGCATCACTGGGATGCAGTGGCATCACAAATAACATAAACTAAGAACAGAACAGAGACTATTCCCAAAACAGCCTGATGTACTTTATTGACTCCCATTAGTCAACAGAACATGTATGAAGAAATCATACGCACAGATGACTTCAGAAACTGGAGCATATATTTACCTTCTAAATCAAGAGTGCTTATAAATATCTGTGGTTGCGTTCAGCTGGCTTGCATCATTTTAAATATATCTTAAACTCTTTTATATAGCAAATCAGGTTAAATAAGGTTAGAGATTGTTCCCTTCTCTCTTTTTCTTCTAAGTATTATTACTTTTTTTTTTTTTTGACAAAATATTATCACACAAGCTATGGCAGTGTATGGCAGGATTTATTTAATAGAATTTTACAATAGATTTGCTGACAGGCTCTTAGTTTGTGCATCACTAGCCAAAAGAGCTGCAATAAAGAGCTTTATCTGGGATTAAAGCTTCTGGAATTACTCATTAATTGGATTAATGGACTGTAATTCATCATGCATGTCAATCCTGTTTTAGTATAAGTCCTTCTTCCACCCTCCTTGTAACATTCATCCAAGGAAAACCTCTGTTCTGGGAAAGTTCATGAACGATTTTAAGACTTCCATGATTTCACATTCATTTAAATCCCTGATGTGAGCAAAACTGCCTTTGTTCTTTCCCCAAACACCTCTATATCTTTTCTTTATCTAATATTTAGAGTATTTCAGGTATTTAAAAAAAACCCTCATTTAAGATCTTGGGTGTAGTACTGATATCAGTGTTGTTGTTTTGTTTTTTTTTCAGATTTCTAGTTTGTAGAAGGAACTTAAGTGGGGTTTTGTAATTAAGAAATCAAAATACTGAAAGCATTTAGCAGGTTTTATTCTATTGTTTGTTAATTTGTTTATTATTTTAAATGTTTTTTCCTGAAACACAGTGCTATATATTGAAATATTTAATTTAATGAATAGGAAATACAACCTAAAAGTACTGGGAATTTGTGGTTAAAAACCTTCTTTGTAAAGTGTGGTCAATCTTGTATTTTTTTCTTACATGGTGATAAACAATCTAAAATATTTTAAATTGATTTTTTATCTCTTTACTTCAGATAAGCAATTTCATTTAGACCTTCAAAGGACACTTCACTGAATATACAGACTATGCACTGCTCCCATGATGGCACTCTGGAACAGGAACATTAGCCCTGTTCAGCTGTCAAAAGCTGAAAAACAGATTCTGCAGATATCACTCCTCTGGAGTTGTTAATAAATTGCCTCGGAGCCTGGTTACAGAAGAGTATGTGCATGGCAGGAAGTCAGAATTTGAAATGGAAATGTTTCTGAAGTTTGGAAGTTACCTAATCACACATCTTCCCATTTGCTCGGTGTGTGTCAGAGCCCCTTGGCCTGCAGCTCAGAAGGGGAAGGAAGCTCTCAGCTTTCATATCTTGGTGGAGAGAAAGAGCTGTTTCATCTGCATATCCCAGCGATCCGCAGTTTTCTGCAGACAGAAGTTCCTGAGGGAAGGGAGCTATCTACTCCCATTTATTTGTAGAGCAGGAGTCAAACATGGTCACAGAGGCAATTTAATGTACACATACTTTCTATAGAGAGCACTCACAGAGAGACGGTGGGACTCGCCCTGCCTGAAAGAAGTGCAGAACAGACTGAGGAGGGGAGCAAAGAGAGCTTCTGCTCTTTTATATCAAGGAGCTCTTCCTCTGCTCCTGGCTCCTCTGTTGATGGGAAGATGCTTTGATGGGAAGTGGTGAGAAATGTTCCTCGCTGAGATGCATTGTACAACATTCCTGGGGGCAGATCTGGACCAGGCTGGTGAGATGCTCCATCTCAGGTGGTGATCACACCTTTATGGATAAATTAAGGCATCCTGAGAGAGGGCTGAGCTCAGAGAACAAGGCTGAAGAGCAGCCTGGGCTGATTGCATCCGAATGCTGGTATAAAGGTGTGCTGTGGCACCAAGGCAGACATACTGTTAGCAGGGGAAGTGGCACCCAAAATGATGTTTTCCTATGTGCTGCTCACTTGGGCCAGCTGTCACTGAGTTTAAAAAAATACTGACGTACTGTTTCTGTGAATCAACACATTGCTTAACTTTTATAAGGAAAGGTAATATCTCTTATTAAACCAACAAATATAGTTAGATAGGCTTTCAGACAGTCCTTTTGTCAGGCTGACAAGGAGAACCCCAATTCAACCCAATGTAGATCAGAGCCAACAGCTCATAAATCAGTCTAATTGTGTTAATCACTTCGTGGTGGAGAAGAGAGCTGGCACCTCAGAGCACCAGAGGCCAGAGTCCAACATCTCAGTTTGAGTGGTACGGAATGGTGTTCAGTACTGCAGGAAGGATGAGAAGAAGATTGTAATATACTATAAAACCAGAGCTTTCACAGATTTTTTAACCTATTGACTCTTAAGCTTGTAGTTCTTAGCTTCTCTTTTGAAGGTATTTTCCTGGGTCTCTAAAGAGGATCAGCTCTAGGAGAGTAAAGATAGAGCATACCTTGGGAAGAAATGCTCTTCCAGTGAAAACATGCGAATCACAATTCATACGGCATTGCCATCTTCCTAACAGGACTGCTTATACCTTTTCACCCCTTTGTTTTATACACAGAGTCAGGATGGGATTTATGTCACTGAAATTTCTCTGTCTCATATGAGATAGCCATCAGCCACGTTCCTTCTATGGTTGGTGAATTCCAGAGAGAGGAATTCATGTCACTTATTACTGAGGGGTCTGATTTTGGATTAAATTGATTGCATTTGTGATTCAATAGTTACCAAGTCATCTCTGACACCCTACAAAAGAGCAGTGCCATAGGGAAGACACAGCTGGGAACAGAAACCACAGAAATTATCCAGCCTAAGCTATTTCTGGTGCTTCAGATAGTTTTTAAGATACGCCAAATCAGCATATACAGCTGTTGAAACAGAGGGCACCAGGTTTTAACCAGCTACCTTATCTTTGTAGCCATGCCAACTTTACTGCAATTATTTCTTTGTTTGTAAGTAGAGCTTAACAAAATGTTATTAATCCCAGCAATTCACAGAGGCTGCTCAAGCCAGAAATGCTTTTCTTTTAAAGAGGTCAAATTGCTGTTTGAATCTGGCCCTTGCTGCTAACAGTATCTAGTGAAAGGATTTAGAAAGATTAAAACTAAAGGCAAGGAGACACGGAAATTGTTTGAAATCAAAGTAATGCTTTATTTATTTATTTATTTATTTAATAGCAGGATCAAAACAATTTGGACTGTGCTTGAGGAGTGTGTTGATCCTTCTGCTTGTGGAAAGCATAGTGGAAAGGTACCACTTCTTAGAGGTTTCTTGACAGGGTAGAAGACAAAAATAAGCACAGGAAACCAGTGTGATCTCTTAAATATGACACTGCTCTTTTGATATGAACTAGAGATATTTTGTCTTGTTTTCTTCCTTTTCAGAAAAAATCCTTAGATGTTCCCATGTTATGGACAATGAAGGCAGAGGAGGTTGTCCATGGCTGCTGGGAAAACCAGCTTCTTGTAGTGAAGATTACAAAGCTTCCAAGAATCACTGCGTAAAATCAAACCAAACTCTGAGATTTAGCTGCAAACGAGCTCAAACACATGGCTGGCCTGTTCAGTTTAGGTTACGCAGGTTGCCTAAACATGCAATTTACAACTGGTGTGCTTTTGTAGCTGTAACTACAGTCTTGATTACTCTGTTTGAAGAGCTCTGCTTGAACAGATACATGGTTTGCTCTAATTTATCTAGTATGTGGGGTATTAGGCACAGATTTATGCCATCAGTTATGCCAACCTCTTCATGACAAGAGCCAACATTGATTTCATGCTAAGGTGAAGCATTGTGTGGGCTGCAGTCAGGATGTGTATGTCTGAGCTACTGAAGGCCCACAGAGATTAAAAGCTGTCTACAGCTACCGATAACAGTATCAGACAGCCTCATTTACGAGCTGTCTTTTGGAGTCCTCATCCTCCAGGGTCTGTCCCTGATACCGTCGATGCCAGCAGCAACTTGGTGGGTGTCCATGAAGCAGCTGATGCAAAACTTCAGCCGCCCAAGGCAAAACTGCCAGCCCTGACCTCCAAATCTGATCAATTTGCATGAAGTTTGAGATACAGAATTCAGGCTGTGGAATATGACATTGAGCACACATTGTGTAGAATCATCTCTTCATACATTAATTCACCAGGAGGGGGTTATGTTAAATTGAAAATGTATTTCTGGCTGTAATCTCCTTAGGAGAAAAACATGGTGGCACACCCTAAGGCTTGATCCCCAGTGCTGTCACATTTCCATCCCGTTTGTAAGTGTTCTCTCTTCTTCAACAATCATGCAGCCTAAGCATAAATCCTTTTGCATCAAAATAAATTGTATTCTTGGCAGCTTGTCTATTTCTTTATTCAAAGCAAACCTGTGGAGCTTCTGTATACCACAAATATATACTCAAGACATTCTGCATGTATTGCAATCGATCTGATTGTTGCTCATCTCCAAATGAGGTATGCAGCAATGTCATTCTTCTCGTGAATTACCTTTATTCTGAGTTTTTTTTTCTGTGCTTCACAGAACCCTGCCTCTCCAGGTTAAGTGCTACTCCAAGCAAATGATAACACTTCAATTGTATTTTAGGATGTAGATTGAAGGCTAAAATTGCTTTTCTGAAAAATCCCACATCTTCCACAACTGTGGGGATTTTCTGCAACACAGCTGACACTGATTCACACTGAGCATTTTTAGATGGCTGCCCCCATCAGACTCGCCAGTGGGGTATAGAAATCAACATCTGAACCCCAGAAAACTCCACTTAAATTATCATTGAAAATATCAGCACTGGCCATTATGAAAACTGAACTTGCAGCTACTTCAAGTAGCAGCTTACAAAGGGATTTTTCCAGAGTTTTGAGAATATGGCGGTGTATGGGAACAAAATACAATGGCATTTATATTTGTATAAATATATAAATAATTGTGCATAGATGATGTTGCATTATCATTTTATTAATGCTTTATGAGATGGCTACCATAACAGAAAGATGACAGTTTCTTCACAATTGCAAAAATATGTGAACTTTTAGCAAATAGAATATGATTTTCTAATACTGCGTATGATAAATTGTTTCGTGTAGTTCTACAAAAGGGTGAGTGCCAAAATATTAAAGGAAAAGTTTATTACAGATAATTGCTTGTTTTGTTTATGCTGTTTCAGTAGAGCTTGGATAAGCAATTCAGGTTATAGAGATTTATAGCTGTTTTCATGAAGATGTATGAAACTAAAAAATTGCAAGCCTTTTAAATCCACCTATAAATCATTTTATACATTTAATTTCTTCTGTACAATTTTTATGAGTTCATATATGAAATACATCCTAAAATTGCTACATGCTTTCAGATGAATCAGTTATTGCATTTCTTCTCACCTTTCCGTTATTACCTTAGGTCTTCAAGTAGAATACATAAAAGTTCCCACAGGTTACTTAATATTAAATACTTAATGGCTGTTATGATTCTACACTAAAAATATTTTTGTAGGAATGGTGGGGGTAAGTGCTGCATATGGAGAGGGCACTGAGGCCTTGCACTGCTGCCCAGAGATGCTGTGTGTGCCTGAGCTGGTGGGGGGCACCCAGCTCATTGCAGGGGGTTGGTGGTCTGTAAAGTCCCTTCCAACCCACGCCATTCTATGATTCTATGTTTATTTTTGGTATAGTTCATTGATCTGGAAGCCAGAGCAGCACTCAGCAAGCAGAGGAGAAAAACTGTCCAAGGATGATCAGGAGCAGTTGGCAAGGCAAGGTAAAAGCAGCTCTGATGCAGGCAAGTCCCAGTGCTCTGGGAAGAAATGGCAAAATCCCTGTTTTGCTTGCAAGGCTCTCTGGATGTAGTTGAAAGCAGGAGGAAAGCACTTTCTCCTCCCTGCCCTTGGTAGCACATGCTGTCCTGCTTCCCTCCCTTCTTGTCATTCCCAGCTGCCACCAGCACAGAGCCAGACAGGTTTCTGTGAATCTCAGGAAGGTTTTGTTATAATTTTCAGAGGAAACAGGACCTTGGATTGTGAAATCCCCTATAGACTTTTCAGAAACCTGTCAGGCTGCAGCATGACTGTGCCACTTCTATGGCAATGACATGACATTGTTTACTTCTAATTGTTTTGACTGCTTATTCATTTGAGTGGATTATTATGCACATTTGTGCTCTGTGAGAGCTGATTCCTGAAAAAAATACTGGTGAGACAATAGACTTAAAATGTCCTTTCAGCATTACCTTCTCCAGATAGGTCAGATGCATAAGGAAAAAAGTTAAATGATGTTTGTGTTTGCATTTTATCTAAAAAAAGGAGGATTCTGATGGCAGTAATGGGGAGATCTGATTATCAAGATTCCTTTTCCAGCATAATTAGAAGAGTCAGAGATAATGTTAAGCTAAGGTGTCCATTTTGCCCAAATGTTCTGTAGAAAATAGTGAAGATAATATAAATAGAATATAAAAGTTCTGGCATAATTTCCAAGCATGAGAACAAGTGGAGAAATGCTCTCTGTTATCTCTGTTATTTGGACAGAATCCTTGTTCTCACTCAACAACAGTTTCATCTGACTGTGAACAATCCTGGCACTGTGACTACAAACATGGTACTAAGGGGAATAGCATGAGTCATGTCTTGCCACTGAAGTTGAAGTACCATACAGTGCCTGAGCATGTCCTTCAAATTTTGCCTTCTAAATTTGCCTTGCGTTTTAGTGATGTGACCTGGTTTTTCCTGCAGCTCCTTTTGGATTTTCCCCCTTTTTACTGCGTGCATCCATGTGTTCATGGCACACTGTGGAGTATGCACAGTAGAAATGAGTCATAGGGACATCACAGTTGAAAAAGACGTCCAAGATCATCTACCCCAACCATCCACCTGTCACCAGTATTTCTCACGAAATCATTTCCTTTAGCACAACACCTAAACATTTCTTGAACATCTCCAGGAATGGTGACTTAATCACTTGCCTGGGCATCCCTTTCCAACACCTAACCACTCCTTCTGAGAATAAACTTTTCCCAATATTATCCAACCTGTTAATGCAAGATATGCCTTATTTCTGTGAAAGAGTTCCTGTTTGCTTCAGACATCATATTGACTAACTGATCCACAAGGATTTCAATTTTCTTCCACTCTGCTTTATGCGTTTTAAATACAGCCAGGCTTCAATTATAAATTTCTTACTTGTTTCTGCATGATTTTAAGTGATGGTTAAGAAGTTCAAAGCTATTTCGTTACTATTGCAGAATTTATCTATTGGGACATTAGAATAAAAAGTACTTATTTGCTTTGTGACTTAAATTGCACCATTGTGGGGTATCAGCTTGCATTTTAAAACAGTAAATTCACAAAATTACATTATGTTTATAGTTGTCATCAAATATAAAAAGGACCATTAATCTTCTCAAATTTAATTTTGCTTGGGTTTTAATTTCATTGCTTATTGCCAGAGGGATTTACAGAATTTTTCTTAATATCTCTGACTTCACAAAGTTTATGTTCGAAAAAATGATATGCTATATTGCTGAAGTCATTTTGTAGTTGATAGTTTTAGTATTGCCCTCTTATTCTCTAATTATTTGCATACAAGTATTATGATACTCCATTTTTGTCCCAGTTCAATAGAAATTTTATATCTGCAATATTTCAGTCCTCAGCTGAAGCACAGAGCTGGGACTGTTGCTGTGTGGGAAGAGGCTGAAGTTTCCACACTTCTCATAGCTCTGCTCAGATTAGATGTGGAACCAGACACCCTAATGAGAAATGATGCTTTGATACTTTGTTTTGATGACAAGAGCTTTTTATGATTCCATTCAGGTTCCTTTTCCATCAAACTTCACCTCTCTATCTCTTTCTAGAGTTAAATCTCCCAGCACATGGGCTGGGGGTGGCTGTGATTTTGTATGTCCCCACCTGCCTCTCAGCTACATGAACTGAATGAAGGGATTACCCAGTAGGTGACCTCTGAGCCAACAGCACCATTCTGTATATGTTTATCTCAGAATAAATGTTAAGTTGTTAATACCGTATAAGTATCAACTTTTCCTCCATAAGTGAAAATGCTGATATTATTTTTCCTATTTCTTATTTTAGGGAAGAATACAATATCTCTGGACAGAGCTGCTTTGTTCACTCTGATATGAGAGAAGGCAATTTTGATCCAAAATTTCAGTCTTGGGGCAAATTTCTGACATTGGAGATTGTGACAAATGTCCAAGATCACAGAAAACTCTTTTATCCCTAAATTTTTTCCTCTTCGTCTTATCTCAGTCTTCCATTGTCTGAATTAATATGGACTGCATTACAGCTGCGTTGAGAGAACAGCAGCTCCTACATTATAAATATTTTCACACTGGACAGGTTAGGTCTTCGTGCGTTTCCCTGTGGATGTTGCTTTTCCAATTTGTTCTACAAAAGCATGTGGGGATCAGAAGAGATGGTTAGATGGTTCACAGTGCTTGCCATCCTGGTTGGAGAGAGGAAAATGGTTAATACAGACACACTCGTGGAAATGATCCTTTTACTATTCCTGTGGCAAGACAATCAATTACTTGCACAGACTAAAATCTCAGAAAAATGCAACTTACACAGTACTTAGATAGACGTCGGACCTTATAAGTATTCCATGTGTCTGGGATTTTATGTTGCATTTCTGTAATTTTTGGACTGCTGTTATCTACTTTTATTATCAGCAGCTCTGATAACTTCATCAAAATTTTATTTAACAAAACCAATCAAAAACTGTTTTCACAGTAGACCACATTAGTGTGTTTTTGGACTGTCAGTCATTCTTATTTCTGGTTGGGATTTATTGTCACTGGTAGCCTACAGATTAAACTTATCAGTTAACAAAGACCTGCCTGTAGTTACAGCTTAAGCATGTCAAGGTTGATTTTTTTTACTTTTCCTTGACATCATACAAGCCAATTTCTGAGTATCTTAAATCTCTAGTTTGTCAATGCATGGGATGCTTTGTGACACCCACACTGACACTGTTGAGGATATAGCTATGTTATGCATTATGTTAGTGTCTAATCTGTGGGTCTCCTACTGAAGGTACAAATATGAACAGTTATGTATGGTCTCATTCTCACAGGATCATTGGAATTGTTTGTGTTCAAGTTTAAACTCAAAATTGAGTAAAATGTGCTAAATTTCTGACTTCTTCTATTATCAGTCTGCTAAATTCTGTGTCAAGAAGGGTAACTAAACAGAAAACTTACTTGTCTTAAAAAAAATAAAATTGTATGATCTTCTTACTTACCTACCTGTATTGATCAGAATACTGACACAGTGATGAGGTGGCATTTGGATGGGGTTGCATTCTTCATATGCATTTCAGATATACTAAATAAATAATAAATCCATTACCAACAACTCAGCAGGATGATCTTTCACCCTTTTGCTCTATTCTCTAGGAAGCTATTTTAGTTCCAGTTACAGTCATGCTTTTCTAATTTTTGAAAAGGTTAACACAGTTTTATCTTTAATAGCTGCTTGATCATTGCAGAAGCTAACAAGTCATGTTGGAAACATTAGTCAGAGAGACAGGGGAATATATCTGGATGTCTTGCACAATTATAAAGAGAATTATTCTCCTGCTGTTATCACTGAATTAACATGGCTGGTATTGAAATGACATATTTATTAAAAAAGAGTACAAGAGGTTCAAGAAGCATTGGGTGCCTGCCAGCAGCAAAGGTTTTGCCTCTCTCTATTCCATCTTGTCATTTGCCCCAGTCATCTTGTGAAAACTGTTGGACTGTTGTTGCTTCATTTGCAGATCCTAGGTTGGCACTTTCATTAAAGAGTGTCACCAGCTTCACTGATACAGTGATTTGATTTAATGGCATAGTGCCGCTGAGCAAATAACCAAATGAAAGTTTTTATTTTGTTGTTGTTTTTAAAGGTAGCAAATAACCGTATGGTTCTATATGCAAACTCTCTTTGAGAAATGAATTGAAGTTCAGTGCTTAATTTCATTTTAAAAACTTAGTGTTTTTGCTGTGTCTTCTCTCTGACCATATCCAGCACAACACTGTCTTCAGGAATAAAAAGTAAAACCTCTCCAACCCTTCTGGCTTTGGGTTTCATCCTCTCGATGTCCAGGCCTATTTTGACAGATACATTGACTTGGAAAATCGGAATTTGTCACATTTTCCCTGCTTCACCAGCAAAACGCTCAAGTGCTCCAGCATTACCCAACAGCTGTGCAAGTCCAGCTTTAATCTGTTCTCACCTCCCTAGTGTAGAGAAGAAGAGATACTGATGTGGAGGCAAGCCTTGAGTTCATCTGTATGTGCTCCTTCCCAAGAGTGGCTGATTGCTTACCCTTGCAGTCTTCTGTGTTCAGCACTTGTCTATGCTTAAAGAAAGTCTGACTTTAGCTCTACAAATAAAACAAATAAATAAATAAAGGGAGAAAAACAAACAAAACAAAGCGAAACAAAACAAAAAAAAAGCCCACAGAAACAAGCAAACTGCTGTGATCAGGCTTGAAATGGCCTGAGCAGAAATCAAAATTAACACAGGAGGGTGAAAACCCTGTGGGAGCTTCAGGAACTTAGAGAAGCACTGCTGCCATTGCTCTTTCTGCTGTCCTCAGCCCGATGAGAAATGTTGCATTTTCCTCTTCATGACTTCCATGTCTTAGTCAGCATTTCTTCACACCTAAGGATGTTTTAGCTTTTCACTAAGATTGGAAAGATCAGGGAAGAGTGGTGAGATATTGGAAGCATCTCTAAGATGGTACAAAAAGTTTATTTCCCAAAACCTGTCATATCAATGGCACTAGCTGTGAAGGAAATGCCTTGGAGTAAGGTATTTATAAAGAAACCTGTAAAGATTCCGGGCAGTACTCACAGCAAAACTAGTGGCAGTACTAAAGTCCAGATGACAGAAGAGTAATCTAATTTTTGATAGTGTAAGGAAGCTCAATAAATTATTTTTTAAGCTCCAAATGAATTTTATGGGAGATAAAAACATTTCTAGCTAAAGTACACTCTTCTTTCTCTTTATTTAGACTGTTTTCACTCAAGTACTGTGGAACATTGAATTACACTGCAGCTTAATGTAAATACAGGTCTGATGTCTCATTTTATTCAGGGGTATCATACTGAAAATGATTATGGCAACTTGAACAGACCTAGAAAAACTCAAAATAATTGTAAAAGTATCTTCAATTTCAACCTCCTTTTGAGTAAGAGTAGATAGGGATACTATGATAGAAATACTGAGAAATACTGAAGACATAACAGGCAAAAGCTGAGTCATGAGTTACTTTTTAATTATGGGAACTAAAGGAGTTGCAGCAAGTACTGCTTGTCGCACACACTGGTGGGTCTTAGTGGATGTCCAGTAACATCAGTGTTTTTGGCTTTCAGTGGGGCCATTGGGAAGCAATATATCCCATATGGGGTTATATCCCATGTACCTTTGGCACAGCCTTGTCAGAATAAGCCCAACCAGCACCCACTACCTTCCATCCATTTCTGCAAGGAGAATGTGATTTCTAGTTATTCTGTTTATATTCTCTGGAAAGTTTTACCCAGCACTATAACAGTTACAGAACTTCAAATCACACAGACTTCACGTACCTCTTTCATGCTTTCTAACCTTGATAACAATGACGTGTCCTTGCAAATATAATATGTAGAGAATTAATCGTATCAATGACCTTTAAGTACAATGTCTGTAACATTTGTGGGACCGTGGTCCACAGTTCTGTGATCGTCAGTGAAGAATCAATAAAAATCTGACAAATAATTGCATCAGTAAAACAAAACCTGGCTCCAGAAGAAGGGAAATGGAGCAGTGCTGACTGGAGCTGCTCCTATAAACTGTCACAACATTTGGCTCTGCTCCACTCCTTAAATCCACCTGCCTAGCCACTGAGTTTAACCCCAGTGTGACAAGACATGAATCCCAGCTCACACATCAGAAAGACCAGGTAGGATAAGATAGGTTGGTCAAGGAAACTCTAGCAAAGAGAAAAACCAGTCTTAAGCATCTCACAGCCTAGGAAGCACATCTCAAAATCTATCTGCAGCTACCCAGACTGTCATTAAAAGGGCTCCTTCAACCTGTCAAGCTTTAAAAAACAGGAGATAGGAACAAACTTCCAACAGATGTAGCTGTCATTTAAGATTAAAGCAAAAAGCTGGCAGAACAGAACCTTACGATGTGTGCAATCACACACTTGCTTCTACCAAAGGAAATGTTGCAGTACCTCTTAAAATATTTCAGTTAAAAATAAAAGAACAAAGTGTACCAACAATAAATAAATCAGAACACTGAGTAGAAGAGCTCTACTGTGTGTCTACGCATGTATCTTATAAGCACCTCAAAGCCCTGTCCTGAAGGTCTGATAATACCTCAGATAAATCATTTACTTTCCTTTTCGGAGGGCAAGTTGAAACAGGAAGACATAAACTCATATTTTGACAAAAGGAAAACATACCTGCTGTAAAACTGAGAGGAGAACGGAAGAGGTGGGTTAACAAAAACTGCAACATTGAGCAGTCTTGGGCTTGAGGAGAGCTTGACCCAAGGCCAAATGCTTAAAAAAGAAGAAAAGAGATGTGTTTTAGGCAAATAGCCCCCTTTCAAACCAATCAACCACCCTACCTAACACCAGTTTGTAATGGTTTGAAAAACACGTCTCCTGATAACCCATAAATAGGTAATCCTGCTAACCTAGAAATAAGTAATCCCCATATTAATCTGCACTGTATCCAAACATGATACATGACCTCTTAGCCAAACTCATATCCAAAATCCACTAATCCAAGTAGAATCAAGCAGTTGAGAGAGAGAAAAAGAATCTTCCTAGAAACAGGTCTCAACTCTTGCATATTACCCTTCACTAATACAGAAAAATACCCTATAGATTTTTGGTTATATTATTTTGTCAGTTATCTCTTTCCTTTTCCACCTATACGCTTTCAAAACACTCTTTACCTACTGCCTCAACATAGACATACAAAGGCACGTAAATCTGAAATTACTGCTTCTTCCACACATATTACAATTTCTTCCCAAGTGAGAAAAATCCTAATTTTTAAGAGCCTACCCAATTATTTTCATTTTAAAAATCATCTTGGCTAATCACTGACAAACTGCACAGCACAGGAAATCAGCTGAGTGCGTGTTTTATAAAAGTACTGTATAATCAAACCATTTAACCAAGCATTTTATATGTCTCAGGACAAAACAAACCTTTGTCAATAAAATTACAAGGCATATCACAATCTACAACAGATGCTTTATTGAATTCTTTAAATGTATTACTCTATTACCATCAGTTCATGTCACTGTTACACTTCAGGTGAAACCTTCAATGAACACTAGATAAAGGATGGACCTGTTGCAGCAATAGATTTACTGTTATGGATTTAAGAGGTCTCCACTGTATTCACATTACTTTATTACCATTTAGCACATTCTAATTAAAAATAAAAAGACTTCTTCCCTTTGCCTTCTTCCCCTGTGCATTTTGAAGTGATTTAATTCTAGAGAGAAAGAGCAAACGGCAGATCAAAAGAAAATGTTAGACTATAAATTACCTGCTTCTCTGGACATATGGACTATTCATTAAGTATGAGGTTGAATGCTAGTTTCGTATCTTGCCTGTCAGATATGCTAATTCACCCAAGCCATTTGACACATCCTGTAAAATATTCCCATGCTGTGATTTAGAGAATTACCTCTTAAATGGAAGATCCAGTTCCCAGAGACTTGCTGGTCACATCAGTGGAGAATAGTGGTTATTGCTAGGATGTGAGCCCCATGCTTTTAACTTCTAGGAAGGGAAAAATTGGTTTTGCACAGTCCTTGCCTGTCAAATATAGAGTAGAAGTGGGCTATCCAGCCTGGTCCTGCAGAACACCATTGCTGGCACCAGCTTGGGCTGTACCAAGTATGAAGCAGAAGAATTGGGACAACACACAGCCTTCTCTTTAGTATGCCTGTGGGGAATGGCTTATTTGCCATTCAATATCTAAAATTATTTATTTTCTTAGCATTAGGTCCCATCCCCTGCGCCAGTCTCAGTGGGGACAATAGCAAAAATATTGTTAGGGATTGTAATAAGTTCAAGAAGCTGGTGTTTAGAATCACAGAATCATCAAAGTTGGAAAAATAGCAAAGGTCAACTAGTCCAACTATCAACTCATCAACCCATCTTTCTTCTTAAAAAGACTCAAATATATCCCTATAGAAGTGGAACTAGTTGGGGTCCATCATCTCTAGCAGCATTGTGAAGCATAAAGATATCCTGTGCCCAGCAGCACTTGTGTTTTATACTAGTAAAACAGAGAAACCACATTCAAGTGGAAAAGGAACTGCAGAAAGAAGCTGCCCTGCTGGATTCCTTTAAATGGGTTAATGGCAGTGGGCAGCTGATGCCTCTTCTGTATATTGGGAACAGCTGGCCATTAAAAACAGATGAAGAAATTTGTTTGACACACAGAACCACAAAATGCTTACTTGGTCTGAAACACCACCTAATTTAATTATTTAATTAAGAACCTCCTGAATTTGTCATATTTATGGAGAAATTTACAGGATGGTAGAGTTGTCATTATTATTCATTGCCAAAAGCCTTGAATGCTCATTGCTGGATTTTTTTTTTTTTAATGTTGATGACTCTTAATATTCGTAAAAATAAGAAGCCAATTTGCTATGGATATATACTAGCAAAATCCTGCCAAAATCAGCTTAGCCTTCTCAGTAGAGCTGAGTGAATGTAATTTAGCATTCTCCAGCAATCCTTAGCACTTTCCAGGCTTCTTTTCATCAGAGACTTGCCAAAGAATTTTAAACTGCTTGCTTTTTTCTGACTTAGACAAGCATCCTGTAGGAAATTAGATTAATACTAGTTCACAATGGGAAACCTTTGCAACCCTATTTCATTATTACTACTCAGATCATCATTCACATCATGAATAAAGATGTGGGGTATCGCTCCTGGAAATGAATTATGCTGCTAGAAGGCTGTAGTGTTTAAAGCTACCTTAGCCTTGCTGGGAGAGAAGAGGTGGTGTTGAAGCAGTGTTATCTATCACCAAAGTGAGTGGATATAGTGGACTTCCAAAAAGAAAATGTCCTGTCTTGAAGATTTGGGAGCTGTTGCTGGTTCTCTAACCAGGAATATGGACTGTACCCAACAGGGTCTCTTGGTTTGCTGGCATGGTGCTCGCTTAGCAGTCTTGCTCCACATCCTTTCTTCAGCAGTGCTAGCACTGAAGGGCATAGGGCATGAAAGGAGGGATGGCAGAAGTGGTCTTGACCTAGGAATTTTTTTCTTTATGGTCTTTTATAGAATATCAGCACAGAGGTTCATAGATAGGGATAGATCAAGGAAGCTGAAGTTTAGGCGCAGGTTTTGTTAGGTAGGAGCACAAGGTTAAAATTTATTGTGGAAGAGGAGATTTGTACACAATAAGTTTACCAAAAGAAAATTCAGTTCTGTAGTGGAAGAAATTCTCTGCATATGTCAAACCACTTCAGTCGTCTGGGGTATAATGAAGAATAGGGTATCCGATTTTAACATGCAGATGCATGTCAGAGAGTGGGTTTTAAATACTAAGAAGGAACTTGATTATAGATATTTTTGTTTCCACTGTCATTTTGTGAAAAGTACTATCGATTAATCATGTTGTGGTAGGAGTCACCAGACAATTTTGTTAAAAGTTTTGTCTTTTTTTTTTTTTATTTTTCCTGAGGGAAGGCAAAGCAGATTTTTTGTCTAGAAAAATACAGCGTTATTCTTTGCACTCCTAAGGAGCAGTCCTTTGAGAGAAACTGTCAGATAGTTGAGAACATGTTCTTTCATTTTATTCTCCATTTTTCAAGGCAGGTCCCAAGACAGAATAGCTTTCTGGGAACTGAACTGTGATACATGGGTTAAAGTTTATAGAAGAAAGGGTAGTAGATTGCCTGCTTATGACTTTCCTCTATTATGAGATTGATGTGCATATGTATGAAGTAAGTTAAACTCTGACCACAGCCAGACTCTGCTTCATTGATCTCTACTCCCTGAGAGCCACTCTTGGAGTCTCTGAGGACAATTCCAGCCCTCAGATATACATAACATACCAGAGTGATGCTGGAAGTCTAGGCAATTAGTGAGAGCATAATTCTGACCGAAAATATCCTCTTCCAAAGATTCTGATTACTGACACAGATTGCGATTGCCCTTGCTTTTTCAAGAAGGAAATCGTGTAGTGGTTTTACATAGATTTATTTGTACATAATTGATATTGTGCCTCGTTATAAGTGGGTATTGAAGATTTACAGTGGTTGGAAAGATGAGGGGAGGAGTTGGCTGTTCACACTTCAGTAGGCAGAGGTGCTAATCTTAAAATTCAAGCTATATTCCCATAAATATGAAATACAAGGCGGAAGAAGTGATTTGAATTTATGAATAGGGAAAAATGTTCTCCTGCTCTAAAACACGTGTACCATTTGCTGTAGCTAGTGATGGAATGGTCTGTGAATTTGCTTTGAGTCTAAAGTAAAATTTAACCAAATCTGAGCTTTTTTAACATCAGTCGGATGGCAAGCAATAAAATATAATTGTCAATTATCAAAATATACCCACAAAGATGAAGTCATTAAACATCAGAAACTGCACATGGTTTGAAAGTCATCTAAATGCTTCTAAATTTAGCCCAATTAAAATAATGTACCAATGTACAAAAAAAAAAAAAAAAAAAAAATTGCAGTGCTTTAAGGATTCTGGGTGGGGGGGAGGGGTGGAATGAAGCAAGCAATCTAACAGTCTGTGCTCTGTATAAATAAAGCACTAAAGATTTTGAGACAAGAGACCTTAATTGAAGTCCATTAAAATCAATAGAGGAATAAAAACCAGACAGAAATAGAATAGGAAAGATAACATACCAAGGGAGTTTCAAAGTACTGAGCATACCAAGGGAGTTTCAAAATATCGAGTGCCCACCTGTGATTTCACTGAATTAGCAGGAGTTACTGATGATCAAGATCTTTCTCATAAATCTGTCTAATCCTGGATTTTGGCATTAAGTCCTCCTCTAAGGACATTATTTCCATGACATCACTCAGCCTATGATTTCACCCCTGGTCCTCCATTTTTCTTTTATACAAGGTGCAGAATGTAAATATGTCATAATGCTGAATCACACTCCTGTTCTGCAGTGCAAAATTCTTCTATCTGCTGCATTTGTTTCATCTAAAAGGGCAGGGAAAAGTGTTTATGTCTGTCCTTGTTGCTTGTAGCGAAGTACCTGAAAGCATCCAATAACTCTAAAAATATAGCTGTTTTTTGGAAAATACTTGTTTCCACCCCTGTCCTCCCATTGCCTGTGGCTATGTTGGTCCTGAGGAGCCTTGCTGAAGAACAGGGATATGTTACTGCAGTGCTAGTCATCGTGCTCTGAATCCATGAACTGGGCTTCTGTATCAACACATTTTACTTCTGTTTGTGTTTACTCTCTACTTGCTAAGCTTCCAGTGTCAAGATATTCTTCCCACCTATGAAAAATTCTTTTTTTTTTTTTTCCATTCAGGGAGATCCATTTTTAAATAATGTGATTCTAAGAGCTGAAGGTTTAAGAAAAAATTAAGCAGCATGAGATCTGCAACATATAAATAAGTGAGATTTTATCAGTATACCTCAGAGTAAAATTTCCCTTATTTTCCTTTGCTCTCTATTAAAATAGTACAAAGCACAAGTCTGCAACATCCTCTTGTATTCATCACCTGAATTTACAGTGCTCTGGTACCCAGTTGACCAATTAGTGATTGTCACTACATTCATATAGTGCTTATTTCAGGAAGAGAATCATATTATGAACCGTAGAATATGGATAATTTTAATATGCTGTATTGGCCAGATTATCCAGTCCTTCCTCTCAGAGTTTAAGTAGTCTCATTTATTTCAGTATGGCACAAATTAAGGGAAAATAAAAGGGAGAAGGGGTCAGTTTAGTAGCTGGGAGGCTTGCATAGCCTGCACCACACTTTTCTGCTTCATTCAAAGCCAACTGCTCTGCTAATTTTAATTCTGCCTGGTCAGTGCAAAATGTGGGCCAAATGCTGCACTCCTTTCTCATACCAGCAGTCCCACCAAGCCCTGGGGTTTATAGCAGTTTCTGTACTCCATCAGCTGGATGCCATGAAATGAAATAGGATAGCCCATTAATTTATTTTATTGCAGGACTGGCTAACAGATGATTGTGCCAACTGATGTGCAGAATAGAGGAGCTGGGATGTTAGAAATGCACCTGATGCCGAACTTCTGCAAAACAGCTCCATTAAAAAATGAGCATTAATCAATAAATAGCAAAATGTATTTTTAGAGGGATATTTTCTTATAAGAAATCAGCTACTAAAATGGCTGTCGTAAGTATCATAGAAAAGACTGGAAGTTTTCCCATTTTGGGTGGTATTTTTGGCTAATAAACAAAAGAATCATGGTGATTTGGCAGCCACACTTAAAAGAAATTTTAGGTACATCCAGCAAAGTTATGATGTGTTACTGTGACTATGAGTGCATTCCTGGCTCAGAATTCTCTTTACTTTCATTTGATAGACTAATTAATTCCCATTTATGTTTAAGTAAACGATTATTTGCAGCACTCACTGGCCGAGTTCTTATTGGATAAACATAAACAGAATTTATGGATAACTCTAAACTCAAGTCCTTGGACTGCTGAGAGGACTGTCTTGAGATTTCAGCCTTCAATTCCCAACTTCTTAAAAAGTCCACAGTAAGTAATGATGCTCAGTATATCAGCCCAATACTGCCTCTGCACATTAGTGCTGGTTAGATGGTGTCCATAACTCTTGCAGTGCTGAAACCCACAGTAAAAACAAACGCCGTCGTGAGGCTTTTCTCCCTCAATAAAAATGTTTCCTTAAGTGAAGACATATAAGCCTGTATCGAAAGAATTGGTCCAGCTAAATAGGCATTTGCTGAACTCACTTTGGGGAGCAAAAAGGAGTAGAAAAGGAGAAGACAGGAATGGGTTTCGGTGGCCTGAGCTGCTCCTTTGGATTTCTTCCCTCTGCTAGCTGACAGAACATGAGCCTAATGGTGGGCAATGCTTGATGCTTGGACACTTGTACCTGTATATTACTCCAATTAACTAACCTGACATTTCCACAATACCAATAGGAGTGATGTTTACTTTAGTACTTAAAATCTAAGAATTTGCAAGTAATCTTTAAGTAAGGGCATAAAATTATTGCTGATAGAAGAAAAAACATGATTACTCAATTTAGCATCTACTGTATCTACTAATCAGGCACAGTCCTCCTTTGGTAAGATTGTGACAAAATGAGTGTGGTCCTGACTGATGTGTCCTTTGTTGGTGTAAGAGAATTGCTGAAGAAAAAAAAGGTGTTAAAAAATAAAGAAATAAAATCACATTTTCGCTCAGAAAAAAAACCTAAAAAAATGAAATGGAAAACAGTCTCTGAACGAACAAATGTTCTTAACAGATATACAGACATTTTTAGAGAAAATCCAGACTACAGGGACATTAAAATAAAAATGGAGCAATTTAATGAAGAGAACAAAACATTTCAAGAGCACTAAAGTACATGTTTTACATAATGAAGAATTCAAAGAAAAAGGAGGAAAAGAATGAATTTTAAATACTGTTTTCAGTAGTAACTATCTTAAAGTCTCTAATCAGAAAAAGGAAGCCTTTATAAAGAGCAGAGCAATTACAGCTATCAAATGCTATATGTGAGTTACATTCTCTATCTTTATTTCTTTCTTTCTCTGTCTTTGGTATTCTTTTTTTTTTTTTTTTCATCTTTCTTTTTAGAACTTCTTTTCTTTTTCTATACTTATTTCATATTCTCCCTCCCTGTCTTTCTTCTGACACACACATGCTATCCCTTTTTCACAACTTTTTGAGAGCTCGTTCTTTTTGTCTTTTGACTAAATCATTTCTACAACACTTCAAAAAATATTTCAAGGGAATGATGACATACTGAAAACACACTTAAAGAAGTCCTCCTGTTAATTTCTTACAGACTGTAATCGAGCTACTTTCTAAAATTGTATTTGAACTTTGACCATAAATAATTGCACTACCCCATGGGGTAGCATGACCCCAATGAAAAAATGCATCTCATTACCTGCTAAACTACTTTTGGTAGACACAAAGATGTCTTGCAGAAGGTTTACATGCCAAAGTGCCTTGACCTCAGGCTGTGAGCAACAAGATAAAATAGGAAGTAGTTGAAAATTCATTATTTTTAGCTGGGCTATGTTTGCTGGTACTACAAACTCTGAAAAGAACTGAACACTTGTACCACTCTTTACAGCCATGACATAAAATAGGAGGTGTCTAATAAAACAAATAAGACCATATTCAACATTTTGCCAGCTGTGACCACAACCAATCATTTCAACATCACACACAGATTGTATAGACCCACAGAAAAAGATCCTAGGAACTCTACATCATTATTTTTTAGGGTTTTAGCCTATCCCTCTCAGTCTCTCTCCGTAATTGTCCCTTTCTTTCTCACTCTCTCTCTCTCAGACTCTCTCTCTCTTTCTTTCTTGCTTGCTTGCTTGCTTCCTTTCTTTAAAGATTCACATCATTTATTACAACTGGGAATTAAATTGCTTATATATGGAAACAAAAAAGCAAATTATGAAGAAAAGCTTGGATTTTGTTAATTTAAAAAAAAATCAGAATGAACTTTGAAAATTCTGTCACTGCCCTGTATAATTAAACAAAGTGACATAGGCAGAAAAAATGCTGTTGTATAGTTGACAATGCAAGGAAATGCAGAATGGTAAGATACACACATACTTTTTAACTTGCTTTTTGATGTAATACATCTTTCCAGACATTTTGAATGGCACAATACTCATATAGGATTTTCCATGCTCAGGATTGCGCAGCATCCCTATATGAAAAACCCCTGCTGTTACTGGGGCAAATGAACTTCTTGATTCAGTAGTTCATAACAGCATCACTGTTTTCATTAACATTATAAATATCTGCAAAGCAATATGAAGCCTCCAAAATGATTAATGCCCATTGGCATAATTTCCTTTTCAAGTAAAACCTTAAAAACATTTTCAAAGGGTTATCTGCTGTCACATCTGTAGCGCCTAATTCTTCTGAGATGTTCACTTTCATGGAGATATGTACTACAGAGGAAATTAAAGGTTTTAGACTGAGCATGGAGGGTGTTAGACTGCAAATAATAAGCCAAAGGTGAATGCATAAGCAAACTAAAATACTGGAACGTTCAAGCTTCCCTGTGTTTCTTTCATCACTAGTTCTACTGCTTCTACTATTTCATGATTTAACCAGAGGGAAAATAAATTATTTTCCTGAAAAAAACTCCTTGTAAATTAATATTAAATAGATCTTAAATTCTTGTTTCTCATTAAACATCTTGGTATAATAAATTTGCTAGTGTACTCCTCCACTGGAAGAAGAAGAAAGTTTTGTTGGTTTAGCATTTTCTTAGCTTCATTTTCCAGTTCATTTGCAATATCTGGAGTTCTCCAAACAGAGCTTCTATGTAAAAAAAAAACCAAAAAACAAAAAACAAAAAAACCAAGCAAGCAAGCAAGGAAACAAACAAACAACAAAAAAACAACAAAACAAAACAGAAAAACAAAACAAAATGAACACAACAAAAAAACTTCAGAACAGGTTTTCTTTCAGCTTCTGTGGACAATACTTTAAGACTTATTTCTGTTTCACCCAGGAATTATTTTTGGTTGGTCATCAATACTGACAATTTTATTCATTTTAAAAACTCATGATTGGTTTTGGCAGGTCATCGCAAACGATGCTTCAAATTGTGTGGCTCCCAGGCTCTGTGCTCTGATTCCCAACCCTGAACGTTAAATCCCTACTTTTCTTGTGGGTCACATGCCATAGTCTTCTCCTGAGGAGCTCAATTTCCTTGATGTCAGTAAATGAATGAATGAAGATACTGCTTTGTCAAAAATCATTGCTGGATTGCTGGAAAATGGTAGTTCACATCAGTGAAAAGAGAGAAGCCGGCTGGTGATTCCTACAGTTAACCTTCACACATATACACATGGGCCTGAGGAAAAGAAAATGCCACATAGAACCAAGCCATAAAGGCAATATCAGAAAGATAAATGTTCCTGGTGGAAAATGATCTTTCACCTCCAGGTCATTGGTTCAAATCCATTCAAAAACTATAAGAATAAGGGAGGTTAAGGGATTAAAGTTACTGGGAGCACAGGACTTTAAAAAAAAAAAATGAAGCTAATATGTTTACAGTATCCTCTTTTGAATGATAGATATGACCATATTTCCACAGGAAAGAAGGGAGATAAATTATGAGTGGAAAAATTAACAGTTAACGGCAAAAACAAAGTGATGATAATAATAAATGAAGATTGGAAGCGGAGAAGATACATATTCCAGGAGATAATCTGAAAAGTGGAGATTACAGGGCAGCAGTAAATGTAAATCAAATAAAATTTATGATATAAGAATACTACACAAGCAAGGTCACCCAGCTAAGCACATCGATCACATCTGTGTTCACACTTGCCAAAATGTTCAAACTATATTGCCACTTAGACTGGAATAGAGATGACAGTGAATGAACCTCTTAAGAAATACTAACATTTTTGAGATTTTACACTGAGCATATTCATGAAAGAAACCTTTACAGATACCCACATATAGTGCTTTCTCTACATAAAATCTCCTATCAAAATACAGTGCTTTTCTCAGACTCATTCTCATCTAGTCAGTTTTTATGCTAACTGAAACATTTAAAATATCCTTGAGTGAAGAGTTGTTTACAATACATTTTCCACATTTATATAACTTTCTGTTAGTGAAATTATTATATCCCAGACCTGCATAACCCAGGTAAAGTGAATAATGTGAATATATTTCTGAAGGTCATGCATTTAGTAGTAAATGTAGGTAATACAGGGACCATTGTGAAGCTCTTTTCTCTTCCTGATGTTAAATAATACAGGTTACTCACATGCAATAATCTATATTACCATTCACTGTTTTGAAAAATTATTCATTTATATCTGCTCTTTCCATTAGCATGATCTTTTAATGTTGAATCTTCAGTTTTGATGCATGGCTTATTGGATAGACAACGAAACTCAGCATGACAATTAGCACACAAGTATAAGCAGCAGAATCAAGTTTTCTGGACAACACAGTGAGTGGTATGCCCTGATGGATGTATTTTCCAGTTTACTTGCAAAAACAACTGTGCCATTTCCTCATGCTGCGTTTCAGTTAGAATTCAAGAGTAAAAGTGAGAAGTCATTGACAAGTTTCCTTCAGCACAAAAGGTTAATTTAATTTGCTAATAGACTAGTGTTTCAGACAAGATGCACCACAACATCTGAATTGGCATGTTTTGTTCTCTGACTTAAATTGTTTTCACCAATCCTTGTATCAACACATACCTTAATGGTTCAGTTATCAAATGAGAAAGTGGAAAATACCCTCCAACCCCTTTAAAACGTTCAAGAATAATTAATGACTAAAAAAAAAAAAAATTAATTCCACTTTTAGTAGAATCATTGGGCAATAATAGATACCATGGATTTTTTAACTGAAATTCACTGGGGAAGGAATTCTGGCAATTGCTGACCTTGTCAGATGCCTTGACAGCATTTCCCAGTTTTACTAGCACTTTGTTACAGTTTTTTTTTTCTTGGTCCTTAATGCTTTATTTCAGGAGCCTTAATGTTATTCTCAGCAAATTCATTTCTCACCTCTCTTCTAGATGTGTTCTAGCTTCCAGTGTCACTGTGTGCGCTTCAAGAATGTTGCTGACTGCTGTTCTTGTCTCAGTGTGGCAGACCAGGAAGCAGACGAATAAAGTTTACTTTGGATACTGGCTCTGTGATCATATTTGCTTATTACCCACCTGAGAGACTGGCTTCTTCAGGTGTAAGGCAGATTTTTGGAGTTCCCACTCTCTTTCAAAGAGATAGGCCTCAGAAACTGACCACACTGCCCCAAATATTGCTTCAAGGGAGTTGACCTATGGACAAGCTGCTGGGGAAGGAAACAACAATCAACCAGCAGAAGAAAGCTGCTATCAGGATCAGTAGTTCTAGATTTTATCTCCTTTGTAGCATTTGTGTAGTCTTTACAAGAGCACAGAAAAAGTGTAGGGCAGAAAATAGACAAGAGTTGGAGGAAAGAATTAGGATCATAGAAGCGTAGAAGAATGATATGCTTGTGACTCCATATGAGTAACAAAAGCTGAAGGGAAATGAAGGAAAAGGGGACTAGAAAGATCGGGGGAATTTCACATGAAAAAATGAAGCAGGGATTAAGTGAGTCAGCACTATGTGAGAAGTTGTAGTGAATCTATCTCTAAGACAGTGCAATGTTTGAAAAGTGGGAAATGAGAATGACCGAAAAACTCCCCCAAAAAACATTGCAAGAGCTAGGCATAGCTCTGGAAATTACTGAGAGTGGCAAGATCTTAATGAATTTTTAGTCTCCAAGAGAGAAAAATGGGTAATGCAGAGATGAAACAGGAACAGATGATGCATTCTCTCCCAAGGAAATGTAAAGAACTTTCCTTCTGTTGTGCATTTGGGTGCAGCAGAGGAACAAATTAGCTCTCAGACCACATGATATTAAATAAAACAGTGACTTTAAAATTATTATTTTCAAACGCAAGAGCCCTAAATTGCTAACCAGTTGATTTTAATGGGAAATATACTGGGCTACTTCCAGGTGTTACATGAAAAATACGTTCCTATAATTCTTCTTTAAAATTATGAAAACATTGCCATTCAGCTAAATCTAAGAGACTTACCCCTAAGTAATCCTATCATTCTTTTTCATGATGGTGCATTAGTTTAAAGCACACATTGAACCCACGCCAAATCAATACTTGATTTAAAAAGGAACAATGGTGAGTCTTATAAAGCACTAGAAGGGTCAGAGTCCCTACATGTATTTGTACAGTAACCATGCACTTCAGTAACAAAATTTCTACTCTCCACCATGTCAAAGAAAAGATATTTGATTGACATTTTCCACAGGTACTAAACTGAGCCTGTTAGAGGTTGTGTTAGCACAAGGTCGGGGAATCACAGAATTGTAGGTGTTAGAAGGGACTTATGGAGCTCATCCAGAACAATCCAACTCCCTGCTGGAGAAAGTTTCCTACAGCAGGTTATATAAGAAAATGTCCAGGCATGTTTTGATATCTCCTGAGAAGAAGACTCCAATGCCTCTCTGGGCAGCCTGTTCCAGTGCTCCGTAACCCTCAAAGGAAATAAGGTTTTCAACATGTTCATATGGAATTTCCTGTGTTCCAGCTTGTACCCATTGCCCGATATCCAGTTACTGGGCACCACTGAAAAAAAGTGTGCTCCCATCCACTTGGCTCCCACATATTAGATATTTATTAGCACTGTTATAATTCCCCCTCAGTTTTCTCCAGACTGAACAGCCCCATGTCCCTCAGCATTTCCCCATCTAGGAGATGCTCCAGGTCCCTAGCATCTTCATAGCCCTCCATTGGACTCTCTCTAATAGTTCCCTGTCTTTCGTGAACTGAGGAGCCCTGGTTTGCAAATGAGGCTCATTTTAGCACCAGATCATTTTTAATTCCAGAATACACAACCAACCACTTAATTTGACCTGTTTGTTTCACATGTTACATGATCTAAGAAGTGACAAGTTTCCCTTGCAAATATTCCATCACCAAAACTGTCCACATTAGAGTCTTATCTAAGCCTCCCAGGAGTTAATCTCCACCAAGATCAGCAAAATTATCAAGACATTACATATTTTCATCTTTCATTCATCATTCATATAAGATTTTGGAACTAATTCCTGAGGATACAGTGAAATTTTTGGCTTTATATTTTTGTGGCTTGTCCTAACTTTAGAGAAATATCATTCAAATAACAAAGGATGTAATTTTATGGTTCTGCTTTTTTTTTTTTTTAAGCATTGGTAAATATGAAATTTTAATTGTCGCATTAAAATGCTATTAAATAAATGTTAGCCATCTAGATGATTTCCAGGATGAACAACCCGTGAAGCGTTTGACGCTATTGCCAAAGTCAACCAGTACTTTGGAATTCTTGGAATAAATTTCCTTTTCTTTTTCTAGTTTCTTCTTTGCATATTTTTTGCTCTCAGACTCACTCTGTGGACTTTTGAGTGAACACTTCCCTTTCTGGACCTACCTGCTACTCTGTGTTGCCCATGGAAATTGGAATCTCAAATAGACTGAAGAAGCAGAACCACATTTTTGCTTGCTCCAAGACTTAGCACCCAGCCCCAGTCATCTTCTGCACTACCCTTATCTTGCAGATAATTGTTTTTCTCAAACTAGTTTTTTAAATAGTTCAGTTTTTCTCCTCTTTTTCAGCTATTTTTAAAGGTGGGAAGATTGATTACATTCTCCCCTTTTCTTTTTAGATGCCATTTGTCACTGTTGTGAAAAACATCAAAATGAAGGCTACTTCTATTAAATGGGAAACACTATAATTCCCATGCAATCTGTCCTTGTATAAGAAAAAGAAGAAACAGACTTCTCTCCATGACTAGGTTTGATTTCCCCACATAAAATCACACCTTAACACATTGCACCCACACATCGTTTTGCACACGCTGCAAAGTAACTAAAGTGGCAGAGATTGCAAGTAAATATTTTAGAAACAATTGCATTTGTCTTGTGAATGGCACTCTCTGATTAGCTTTTTTACAATCAATCACACTGATATCTGATTCACAAAACCTCAATTATGTCTCCGTAAAAGCAATTAGACGGAGACCTTAAAAGAGCAGATTAAAAGGTTTGAATACTTGGAGAGAGTAATTTAAAAATATTAAAAGGAAATTACTTTTTAATTTTATGTATTCATCTATTTGTAAGTTAATGAAATTAATGAGGCAAGAAATGAAATGGAAATTCCACAACTTTGCATCTCTATAGTCAGTTTGTTTGCCAGGAGCTATGCCAAAAAAGCCATATTTACAACCAGTTTACAGCTAGAAGTAATAAATAGTCTAATTGGAAGAGTATTTCTAATACATATTTTGCATCTTTTCTCTCATATAATCTACAAAGGTACTAAATATCCTCCTGAAGGAGTCTCCGCTGACCAGTATTAGCCTGAAGCCCTACTGTAAAAGTATATAAAATGACCTCAGAAAATTTTTTTCCCCTTCTGCAAACAATATCTGTTCAGCTTTCTGTGTCAGCATAGTTTTGAAATGAATCATTTGAGAAACTGAAAGCTGTGACATAAGGACTGTGGAAAATAGCAGTTTTCAGAGGATATGTGTTCTAGAAGTATTCTCTTCCTACTGTTACAGATGGAGAAAAATTTGCTTTCATTTTTAGTTATAACATGGAAAAATAAATACAATCAAAATAAACATAAGAAACAGGCCAAAACTCTACCTGCAGTTCCTTCACTGAATGCCTGTCAATTCTGAACAAGTACCTGAGCTACAAATGGGTTGAATTCCAGTGACTGGACTATGTATTCTCATGAGGCAGCTGGGCAGCATCTCCTGCTGATGATGTCTTCCTCAGTATTTTCAGGAAGGCTCTCAGTAGACTTCTATCCTTTGCCATTAAAATAAATAATAATCTGCCATCCCAGCTCTAGGAAATACAAATAAATATGAGGAATTAACTTGGAGTGTTAAAGATACAGAGTGGGATAGTTTGGCAGTTGGCTTTGCAGGAACACACCTCTGGGTTAGGGTGGCTATTCTAGGAGATAACAGACTTCAAAATACAACAGCAGAAAAACATGGATTTGTTTGTCCCTGAGAAGCATTACCAGTAGATGTAGACTCAGAGAGAAGGGGTAAAATCTATCAGTGCTGAAATGAAGAAGAAATGGAAACCACTGCTATTGAAAATTCTTCTCACAAATGCTTGAAAGACGATTAAAGAAAACCTTATTCAAGTAGCTATTCATATTTGATAATGTTTCAAACCTCAGGATCTGATTTTGGGTGGTCACAATAGTAATAATGGTAATAAGAAACTTAGTGGATTTTGGAAACAATCTGATGTTTCCTTCTAAGAGTTCACATGTATCGGTGCTGTGAAGGCTGGAATGAAGGTTGGTGTTTCTATGTTTTCCACTTCCAAAGATGCCAATAAACCCATCAGAGCTATATTGTCTGTTAATCTGTTTAACATTAGCTGTGTATCCATAGAGAACTTAAACATTGTTCAAGCCTTCGTACTCATTTACTGAAGAACTTGGAAGTCAAGCAAGTCTGATATTTTTGCTCATATAATTGGTACAGGTCATGTTACTGAATCTTAAACTCCTTTGGAATTACCCTTAGAGGGAGCAGGAAGAGGAACAAGCAGTGTCAAAATCTGAATAATCGTATCTATGATGAAAGGGGGTCAGCAGAACTGTTGGAAGAAAGTGAGATCAGTAGCCTTTAGTTCTTGTGTGGATCAAATTGCAGAGATAACACTGGAAAAAAGTAGAAAAATACACCATCACGGCTGGTACTTCAGATTGATATTACACCAACTGAGGATATATCTTGTTTTTACTAGAAGCTATGAAATACTTAATTAAAAAGATCATGTTGGCAAGAAGATATTTTATTAGTTATATCTAATCACAAGCCATTACTGTAGTACTAAACATGTAATGTACCAAAAGTGTCATTTATTGTTATGAGATTCTATGTAGTTTAATGCTCTGTTTAATGATGATAATAATAATAATTGACGAAGCATTAGCAGGAAACTTGTGAGATCATTCCCCGACTTATCCTGCCTAGAAGGAATCCTCCTGTCCATTTGGGGTAGCAAATAGCACCATTAAGATCCAGCCAGACAGGCACTCACTAAGTTGCAGCATTTGAGTCTCACATCATCAAACATGAAAGCTTTCAACTCTCTACATCAAAAGGAAGTGGGTTAGCACTTTGCTCTGATTCAGGTTTCTCCACTGGAGTTTCCACATCCTCCAAAACCAGACTGCAGTGTGGCTTTTGAAGGGCTTCCCATGACAACATCTTTCCCTGTGACCAAGGCCAGGAAATTCTCTTTGCATTAATATTTTTCTTTAAGATGAACATTTAAACCCGATTTCTGCCAAGTAAGTAATCCAAACAGAATGGCTGCAGAGAGACACATTACAGAAGAAGCAAACATTTCAACCCTGCCTGAGACAAGGAGTTGGAACTTGATGATCCTTCAAGGTCCCTTTCAACTCAAACCATTATATGACTCAATGATTTGGCTTTAGATGCTTATTTAGATGCTCGCTTCTTACTCTGGCATGCATAGTGAAGAAGCTGATCTGCATTTAACAATAAATGCCTGTAAGTATGTATTTTCTTCATTTCCCCCATTATTTTTAGATGAAAACAGTGACCCTAACAGTATTTCCTGTGCCATGTTTCTCTTCTGCTAAGTAAGGACCCGCTATCTCTCTATCTACAATTTCAAGTCCCACTTCAAGGTGACTCAAAGATTGCCTGCAACAGGAGTTAAGTGTTATGTTATGGTTTTGCCAGAGCAGTGGCTATGCTTTGGGTCTGCTGTTGGCCAGCAAGCTTTAAGTGATTGCCATTACGTCTAGAGAAAAAGATGCTAATGGCAGAGTGTACTTGGTTTGGTGTATATTAAAGCATTCAGTTAAGGGACAATTTCAGAGTCTAACCTAGAACTGATGAATTCTGCTTAAGCATATTCACTGAGATGTGATTATATGTGGGCCAGGGTAAATGCTTCTGTAAGTAAAATAAATAAATAGAAAGGCAAATGATATTACAGCTTAGGTAACTTTAAAATAAATGTTCAAAAAAAAAAAAAATTCCCGGATTTAGTGCACATATTTCTGAAGACAGAACCTGGCCTGAGATGCTCAAAAACCTTTAAGCATATGGACAATGCGTTGTAGTAAACCAGTTCATTCTCCTGTATGCAACACTGAAATCACAGACCCTGCTCTGCTGTGATCCTGACCTTGATAGGTTTTTGGACCTGACCTTCAGTCAGTAGAAAGACTAAACAATTATACTGACAGAAGGCTATTACTATATACTTCATTCTAGATTTGAAGGACATTTATATTGAAGGCTTAAATCTGGGCAAATTTTATATTTTAGTGATCTGTGTGTTATTTTTCAAACAGAGATTTTGATTTCAATGTCTGCAAGCCGACATAATATCTTTATTTTCTCACCTACTCAAATTGTCAACATAAAGACGTGCTATCTTACTTCTCACTGAAATTGACATCATTGCCATTAAGTATATTGGCATCTACATGTTTTTATGTGCATCAGAGCATCCTTAGATATTTATTATTTGTGTATTTCTCATTGCTGTCTTGTTTTTTCTTGGCAGCAGCTTTTTCACCTCTGCTCATATCATTGTCTCATTCAATTAATCAACAGGAACTACTGTTCTGTATAGTCACTGACTTACAAATATTATAAAAGCACTGTCATTTAGCACCATGACAATACCAAAATAACAACATCAAAATGTGTTTCTCTTAATCATGCAGTTACTTCTGTGGAACTACAAATACACTTGTTATTCATGGGGGAAAAAAAATAAAAGAAAATAGAAGGACCTTTCTGGTAGAGTTTGATTTCCAGAAAAAAAAATACACACTATCTCTCCAATTCTATTTGTTCTTCATTTGCTTAATGGATAATTATATTCAGAATATGGAAATAGTTATAACTGAATCTTTATTTCAATGACAGCTTAAAATGAAAAGGGCATGGTTGGGAAACTATCTGAATCTGCTCAAAAGAAAATAAATTTCCAGTAAATAACAAATTAGTTTTGCATTACAAAATAAAATAAACACAGGATCCAAACTTTATTGTGTAGTTGTAGAAGTATGGAATGTTTTCAAAATGGTAATTTAGCAAATTGGATCCTCTAATTTATTTAATGTGTTTCAGACTGATCTGCAAGTAGAATTACTCATTAACCAAAGCAGAACTGAGAAGTAATAATTTTGAAGAAATACTTAGAATAAGTCTAAGGAAACAAAACAAAATACATATTTTTACCTAAAAAGGTATTTAGAAGAAGTATGAGAAATGCATAGGGAATTCCAGTTTTCTGTTTTCCACCAACTTTTGCAATGTGATCTTAGCACCACTGAAGCCCATAGCAAAAACAAACAAACAAACAACTTTTACTGCTTTGAAAGCAAGCACTTTGTGAAATATGTGACACATGGCACTATGAAAACAATGGCCTTAAAAACTGAAACCACTTTTTCTTTTTGCTGTTTTCTTATATGGCCTCTGTGAGCCCTTAGAAATTTTCAACCTGATTTTCATGGAAATTATAAACACATTTCTGGCTCTACACTCTTAACTGTTCACCAGGGCAGAAGAAGACACTTATCTTCTTAATTGAAAAACAGAGCTTTGGAGCAATTGTTTACCCTCAAAACTGACATAATATAACCAATAGCAGCCAAGAACTGTTGTATTGATCTCCACGCTTTCCTCCAAAATATTCTGGAATTTGGAATAATAAAGTATTACTGTAGCTGTAAAAGTCTCTCATTTGCAATCCTCTCAGTAACTCTGATTTTTCTTTGGACCCTGCCAACAAGACAGAACGTTTATATTGGCTTGAATTCATATGTGATGACAAGACAATGAAAAAAGTCCTAACCCACTTTACACAGGTCGTGAAATATTCTCATCAAAGAACAGCATTACTAAAGTAGGACTTAGGGTGATTTCTAAGACATGAAGAATACCGTGTAACCATGAATCCTTGGAGCAATTAAGTCCTTCAAAAGGCAGCCATGTAACAGGATTTCATCTAGAATAAGAAGTAAAAGACCTACATTCTTGAGTCACATATAAGATAAAGCTCAAATTCTGCATTTTTTTCCAAAGAAATTATTTGAAAAATATCCTCTTTATTCAACTGCCAGACCTAAAGCTTTCCAAGAGAATATACTGCTTCCTTTGATCCTTCTTTGGCACAGAGACAATCTGTCTCATTGTAAACTGAATCCTCTCTTTTGTTTCATGTTCAACATCAGACATTTTAACAGAAGAAGAAAAAGGCCTTGTTCTATCCAGCTCTCACAAATATCTTCTCTGCATCTTTTGCTCTGCCTCTGAAACTGGCAGATCTTACAAGTATGAGATGATGAACATTGCACCCCCAGTTTTACTGTTTTCTGAAAGTTTCCCTGAACTATAGCTCTTGTGTTTGCAAATCTGTAGACTGAACCCGTTAAATACTCGGCACTGTTGCACTTTGGAGTACAAAAGTTCAATTCTCAATCACTCACACGTTTTTGGAGAGCAACTTCATTTTACTAGTTCTGAGTTTAGATGGAAACTCAGCTCTACCTCAAGGGCTGCCAGCCAATACATCACGATCGTCCAGCTAAGGTTGCTGCCATGAACTCAGGCCCTCAGATTATTCACCCTGACAACTAAGAAGTCAGGCTTTAAATCTAGGCTCACTGTCATTGACTGCAGCTAGGATTTACGACTAAGCTTCTCTTAAATGCTTATATCAATAAATCATAATTGCTCTTCTGGGATGAGCTGGATTTTGCTATTCAAATCTTCCCACAACAAAATCAGCTAGCTGCCCTTGACATTCACAGAAAGTTTCACTGATTTTCTTCCTATACTCAGAAAGCGTTAGTGATGCTTCAAATAATCCGCAATACAACAGAGTCCAGTCCTGCACTCAGAGCAATGTCATGGTTCTCAGCAAGGACTGTTTTTGTCAAATGAATTCCACAACAAGCCTGCTCATCATTATGACTAACCACTTCAAATGGCGCAAGAAGAGTTTTAAAAGTGATTACGAATCCTTGTTGCCATACATCCCTTGCTGCAAGGGATAATCCTATACGAGATTATATAGAATTCTAGATATCTCTGTGTTTCCTCTCTTATTCTTCTCCACTGCTTATCAATGACCTCAGCTGCTGCATGGAGCTGTTGGTCTGTTCTATATAGGCTTTTTATCATTTCATCTTGACAGAAAATCTTTCAGTCATAGGCTCCTCACCAAGTTTTATTTACTCATTCAGGCATTATGAACTCTAGTTTTCCTGACTACCTTACCTTAAAAGAAACTTTTGTCCACCTGGGCACACTGCTGGCTCATGTTCAGCCTTCTGTCAACTAACATCCCCAGGTCCTTTCCTTCCATACAGCTTTCCAGACACTCTACCCTAAGCCTGTGGCATTGCCTCTGCTCGTTGTGACTAAAGCGCAGGACCTGGCACTTGGTCTTGTTGAATCTCATGATATTAAACAGAACACTCCCCAATACTGATCTCTGGGGAACAGCACTCATGATCAGTCACCAGCTGGATTTAACTCCATTCACCACCACATGCTCTGGGTCCAGCCATCCAGGCTTTCTTTTTTTTTTTAACCCAGTAAGTAGTTTACTTGTCAAAGCCATGGGCTGCAGCTTCTCTAAGAGATTACTATGGGAGACAGTGTCAAAGGCTTCGCAGAAATCTAGGTAGACTACATTAACAGCCTTTCTCTCATTCATCAGGCAAGTCACCTGGTCACAGAAAGACACGGGGTTGGTCAGGTAGGACCTGCCACTCATGAAGCTGTGCTGGCTGGGGCTGATCCCCTGGCTGTCTGACACATACTGTGTGATCACACCCATAGTGATCTGCCCCATAACCATCCCTGACACTGACGTCAGCATGAATGAAATTTTTCCAAAGCACAAAAGCACTGTAGATTTTCATTTCACTTGTTCAGATAAACATAAATGAGTGAGTCAGATGGGAATCCTTATTCCTTCTCTTTAACTATCTACTAAAGGCTGAGTCATGTGTTTCTGTCCCAAGGGCCTGGCTCTTCCAGCACAATTCAGAGTATCCAGTGAGCTATGGGTAATTTGCACCCACTTCAGATATTTGTCTGCAGTGTAATGCTCTGAAGTGTTGCAACACTCAGTTGTTGTAAGAGCAATGGTAGAAAGAAACAGGCAGACAGAGGGAAACGGAATATTATTTTGACCTAACTGAGCTGAAGCAACTACTGTTACAGGAAGAAAGTTTCTTTACAGAATCCAAAACCAATTACAGTAAAATATACTGCAGTTCATCTTTGACATCAGAAAGGTCTATGATGAATTTTTATTTTCAGCATAAAGAATGTCTGCTAGGGGGATACTTAAGCCTGTCTTCTTCATGTGTTGGAGAGGAGACAGAGGCACCATAGGAGGAGAAAAAATGGAGAAGAGAAAATGGAGAAGAGAGTAATAGTATCAGGATAGAGGAGAACCAGGGCATTTGGACAGAAATCTTCAAACATTTAATAAGAAAACACAAACAGATCAGCAAATTATTAATGCAACAAGAAATCATGCAGGACATACAAGGAAAAGATTTAGCATTACTCATTTGAGTGGAAAATGTGTCAAAAAGTGTACTGTCCTTTTCCCTAGAGAATACATAGAAGTCAGAGTTGGTACTTAAATCTGGAGGATTCCCATATACATTTCTAACTACATTTTTTTTTAGATGAGTGTATGAAATGAACTCAGAAGTTTAATAGGTATTTGGGGAAAGAATGATTAACAAAGAAGAGGAACAGATAGTGAGAAAGAAGACATTAATCTTGCAAAAATACATAGACTGATATATTTAGAATCTTCCTTTTGCCAACACATTTGAAAAGAAGTTGAAGAACTCTCATAAAGAGCTTATTTGGAGGAAAGATGTATTTTCAGTTTGGTCAAAGCCTGAACTCAGTTTCTGTTCTTCTATAGATCTACATGTTTTTCTTCCGCAGCTTAGAAATATATTTAAATAAAAAACTTCTCAGTATCTGTTTTCTTAATGTTAATTGTTGCAAAAGACCTTGATCTGTTTTGACAGTCATGGTACATTTATATGCAGCCTCTCAGGGGAAAGGAGCTGAAGCAGAAGGAAGGACTTGTCTAGAGCAGACTGCTAGGACACAAGATTTTGGCTGTGCAAACAGGCTCTGACTCTCAAGTAGATATGCCCACATGCCAGAATAGTGATTCAAATATTTTTAGCCCTGGATTACCACCAACTTGTGAACTTTCAGTGTGTCTGTGCACTTCAATTCTTCTTCTCACTGCAGACTTCCTCACCATTGGGGAAAAAATGTCCTGAAATTACATTAGGAGAGTAAACACACTTAGCCCTAGGTCTAGGTCAAATGCTGACTTGAAGAAACAATAATTGTGTCAGTAAATTATTTCTGGCACAATATCTGTCACCTGTTTCAAAACGATTGAAGACAAACATGCCCATTCCTCAGCTTAAACAAACCTGGCTTCCTTGCTGTTGTGCTGGCAAGAGGTGGATATGTTTCTTTTCTTTCAATCAAGTTTAAAAAGATCCTTGTCACCAGGTCTCCAGAACCGCCATTATGAGCACTCAGTTTTTTTATTTTTTTTTCTCCTGCCAACTGCTGATTTCTTTTTTTCTTTTGAAAGGGGGAATTTGATGGTTTCATCTTGCAGAAGATGGGACACCCTCTTTACTCAAGTTCTTGTCCCCCTCCTGCTAGAGGATCAGTGAAAGACTTCAACCCTGGGGAATCATTAGTGACTAGCAGCCAAATTATTCCATTTAAATATTTGTGGAAGCATTAAGAACAAGAAGAATTAAGAGAATTAAGAACTTATTGTATAACGTAACAATAATATTGAAAACACGTATCTATTCCCGTTGTCAGCTCCCTTACACATAGTTCAGGACTCTCTGAACGCAGTGCCTTGTTCTGTTGGTGCTTGTACTAGTTTAAAGCTTAAATTTGGTGCTATTATTAATTGATTATCAGTTACTTCCCCCCCACATTTTACACACTTACAAAGACTTTTTGTAATAATCTTATTTTCCATCTTAAATATAGACCAAGATGGGTCCCAAACAGCCTTTAAGTTATTCACTGTTCTCCAAGCAAGGTATGAAATCCCGCCTACACCACCTTGGAATTCATTAATAAGTAAAAATCACATACTTTGTAGCAAGAATTTATGAAAACCTTAATTAAAAAGCCCTATATGTGCTTTTTGTATTATTATGTAAGAGAATAATGGCATCAAATTATCTGGAGTTAAGTGCAATGTAAATGTACCAGCTGAGAATCTGCACAAAAATATGAAGACATAACATTTTATAGCCAATGCATTTTTCATATTTTAAAATATCACATATATACATAAAAAAATATTTTATATGTATGTTCTGTTAGCCAAGAAGACCAGAGATCTGAAGTTTTATCTTACAAATTTATAAAACAAACTGCTGCTGACAATATGCTGATGGAAAAATAATGTTAAATCCTTCACAAAATGAAATTAGTTAAAGAGTAAGGGTGATGATACAAGATTATTTTAGTGATTAAATCAATTTAGACAGAGGTCTTACAGAATTTAAGGAAGACATTATATAGGAAAGGCTGTATTTTCCCTTCCTTTAGAGAGGACTAAAGTAAATTTGATTCCTACAACATAACTTGTAATGCACTGTCACTTCAGTTGGCAATGAAAGCTGTTCCTCTCAAATGCAAACCGTGATACCGTGACCCATGTATTTTTGGGTTTGGATTATTTGAAAAGGTTATGTCACTAATTACTTCAGAAAATGATTTATCAGATCCAACTAAACCTCCTCTCATTCAATGTTCTAAAAGACACAGGTCTGATATTCTAAACAAGGTCTTCTCATCTGCTCATCCTTTTTCCTTTCTCTGTACCTATTCCAGTCTAGATTCATCTTATCTGAAGATAGACAACAGTTAACGTAGGCAGCAATCCACTTCAGAAACATATTCAGTAGCCTAAATATTTCATCATATTCACTGGAATAAGGCCACAGTTCTTGCTTTTCTAATGCCCTACAGACAGGCTTACAGGCAGAATCCTACTGAGCACTATATGTTGCATTTTCACGTCAAGCTGATGACTTCATCAGCATCTTCTCTTCCTGAACTCTGCAGTAATTCTCTACAGTTTACCACATCAAATGCATTGCTGGAAGGCAAAAAAACCAAGATTTCCAGTTCCTTTTCCTTTTCTTTTTTCCTCCCCAAAATACACGTCATATCTATAAATGTCACCAAGATTCAGTTTTAGAAAGCTTGTGAAGAATTTTACTTTTTTTCCCCTACACATTGCATGTGGGAAGCATACCAATAGGTAAGATTATTTACAGTTCTTATGATCTTATTCTAAATTATTACTCAGTTATATAGTCCCCATCACTTTGAGAAGGAAAAAATAAAATAAAATGGACTCATTTTTGGACCATGCATATGCAATTTTCTGAACTCATTTCAGATGTTACACTGAGGATGAGCTTACAAGGATTCAAAGAAATGATTCATCACTGGTGTGGATGAAGTGAATGCTGACTGTAACGTTGAACAGGGACAGAATGAAAGGGCTACAAGTCACTGTGCTCTAGGCCCTGAACTGCAGTTATCCACAGTGCTTAGGAGGAAGCTACTGTTCTGAGCTGTTCTTTCTAGCACCAACAAATTTATCATAGTTCTGAAGCAGAAGGAAACAATGCCTAAAGGAGCACAGGATGCTGCAGGATATAGACCACAGGACAAGAAATAAACCCAGAAATTCAGAAATCTTCATTTCAAACCTCTTAATCTTTTCTGTAATTTATTTTGCCTATTCTTTTTGTAAACTCCATTAAAGTGCATTAAAAACTATAATACCAAGGGCAGACAAGAAATCTAATTATCTTTTGTTGCAAAGCACCATATGTTTCTTTTAACTTCAAATAATAGAGTGAAGAACATTAGTATTTTAAACGAATCTTTGATAAAGTTGAACAAGAGAGGGAACAAAAATGAGGTAACAGCATACAGAAGGGTAAATCAAAACAGGTGACATGGTATGTCATGGTTATGTCAGACATCATTTCGCTTCCATCTGTGGCCTAATTGTTGGATATTTTCCATTTTTTTTTCTATTGTTACTGTATTTTTGTGTGCTCATCTAGCTGCAAAAGCACCAGATGTCTCCATCGACTTTTTGAATGCCTAAGCAAACTAGAAAATAATTTTAAAGCTCTTTGTATACTGCATACATAAGGGATGGTTCTGTTCTTTGGAATGTGTTATTTATTCCAAAATTCTGTCCTTCAAAACAAACAAACAAGGCTTTCTAATTCAAAGACTCCACATCCTGATAAATATCTGTGCTAGATGAGGAAAGTGAGGATGTGTGGTTGAAAAAATGGAGCCATCAGCCCACCTCAAACTTTGGACTTGACACTGACAACACAGGAAAGATTTCTTCAGCCCAAACTTCATATAGGAGTCTCTTCTCCCAGGACCCTTAACAGATTCACTGAGCTTGTCCTGCTTCACCTCTTCTTGCAGCACGGTGATGAGCCATTTGTCAAACCTGGAATCTATTTTTCAAGGGGTATCCCTAAGGAGATGAATACTTGAAATGATAGCCCTACTGATGATGAAAATGGGAAAATAGTTCTTTAGAAATGTTTCTATTGCCCACCTGTGAAACCGTTCTTTTTCTCTTCCTTGCTTGTTCACAGCATTTACACGAGCATTTCTGAGGTTTGTATGTAATCAGTGTAGCTGTGCAGTTCTTCCCACCAGCAGCAGCTTTGAGATATAGCATGATTAGTCTTCCATGAAGTAATCAATAAATAAATGTAGAAGATAAACAAATGTCTGTTTAAAATATTGAAGTTAGAACAAAGAAGAAGCAAAAAACATTTGAGATGCTTGGCAAGATTTGTTTTTAATTGCCATCTAAAAAAAGAAAGCAGAGACCATTTGGCATATCTTCAAGACACGGACTATCACCAGTACCACTTCATGAAACCACTGTGTGCTCTTCCATGTGATCAGTACTAGCTCGCAACTGAGCTAGTGCATTAGAAAGAAAAGCAAAGCAAATGGTTGTTTAGATATTTTGATGCCAGCTTTCTCTACCCCTTTATATACTTCCTGGCCCCCTACTTGCACCAAGCCCTCACAGCCTGCACTTGGGTTGAAATTACATACTTATTTAGCAAGGTGGAGATCTGTTAGAAATTTCTGTGGGATCATCAAATATTTTTACTTCTCAGCCTGTTTCCCAACAAATATTATGTATGTGGATTGTGGAATCTGGAAGTTTTATGTAATAAATGCATTTTTTACTTCTGTGCTCTCGATGTGACATGACATTCTCAAATCAAATTGTCTTTTTGTTTGAAGTACAACAAATACAGCTGAGGCTTAAGGAAAAAAAATGAAACCTTTCTTTACACGTGCACACATTTGCTGTTTTTCTTTTAAAAGATTACTTACATTCTTTTCAAAAGTAGTTAGCAATACTTTTTTCCTCAGATAGGAAATTAATTATAACAGCAACTGCTTAAATATATTAGGACATTAATATTAGATACTGGGTTAAGATCACAAAAGAGAAATAAAAGCTGTTAAAACTTTAACACATCGCTTCAATTTCCTCAGAAAGTCTGGGAAAGAAATTCCATCTATTCTATTCATTATATGAAGCAAAAGAGGCTTATTTTAAATGTGTTCAGAGACCTTAACTATGTATTATCCCTGTGGAATTGGCATGTAATGAAGATTTTAGACAAAAATCTGCTTTCAGATAAAGGTATAGCAACTTCTTTGGCTTTAGGACAAGTTCAAATGAAAGCAGATCTTGAACGTGGATTTTTAGAAAACGTCTCCTTCCTTGCTCAGGGAACTCCTTGTGGGTCAATCCTGCCCCAGTTGGGGCCCAGGGACCATCAGTCACCTGCAATGCAGAGTGAAGGAATTTGAACACTAGATAAAGAAACTGAATTTGGGTCAGCTAAAGTATTTTACTCAAAGTAATAATCTGAAAATTACAGTTTTTCTTTTTTTTTTTTTTTAAATCAGGTCCTAAGAATTTCAGTTTTGTTTTGTCCACAGAAGGGAGAGGTAACTGGCTGATATAATTTCCAGATTGAAAAGAAACATCTTCCTAGCTAAGCATTTAATTTGAATCCTGACATTTCCTTCAAAATCCTCTGAATTTTCATCTCTCCACTTCAAACATATTATTCCAGATAATAGCTATGGTATTTGCCATTTTTATCTCCTCTCAGTGGTTTTCTAAAAGTGCTTTTTGCATATATTGGTCTAAAGTGTTTCTTGCAGGGCTTTTGAGTGCACAGAGGAGCACTCCAGGCAATGTTGGCTGGAAGTAGGTGCTTAAGCCACTTTTGACCCATCATTTTTTCCACTGTTACAAACTATTCTTTCATGTCATCAATTTAAAATTAGTCCATCAATACTAGTCTTAATTGTACATCTGAGTTCTCCAAATTCATCCAAGAAACAAACTTCAAACGCAGAACAAATATGATCCAGACTGCAAGAACAATGAAGTAAAACCTAATTTCATAAGATCTACCAAATAAAAGAAAAAGGAAACATCTGTTTTAAAACAGGTAAGGTATTAATGTATAACTGATGTTTCAGTTCAGTTTCAAGCATTTCCTACACTGTCAATTAACCCTTCAATGTCTGCCAACTCTTAAGACTGTTTTTAAATTATCTTTTTTTATTTTTTTATTTTTCCCCTCAGGTGATATGATCACATTTTAAAAGAAATTATTCTGTCTTGGATTCAAATTGTTGCTATTTTTGTTTGAAGAAGATGTCATAGAAAAAACACATATCCCCAATACCAAGAATGAGTGTTTCCACCCCACATCCCTTTTGCAATGACTCCTTTGTAGCTGACACTGGTTGTTTTGGGGTGGGGGGGCAGTTTTCCTGGTGGAATCTTGTATTGCCTTCTCTAAAGTGGACCGAAGATTGAAGGAGGGATAACGGCATTCTCACCAAAAACATCTCAGAAGGAGGCATAAATTTCATCTCACTTCTGACTGAGGAGGTCTTTCAGGTCCGTCACAAGGCTGATAGTCTAACCTCAGCCTACTCACAAAAGATGCAAAACGACACTTCTGAAAGCACTGTTAAACTTTTAGCACGTGATCCTGTTTTTAAGTGACCATTCATCAGTCCTTCAAAGAAAGCTCACAGATAACCCTCTACATTAGATGATTTCAATTGAGATGCAAGTGGATGATGGCAAGGCTCCAAAGTCCCAAGTGAGAGACCTGTGCTGCAATGGGACTGGCATCTAAGGGGCTTTCCCCTTTTTCTGTTTTCTATTTGCATCTTTTTCAGAGATGTCTGCTCTTTGAGTAGCCTTGGATCTTTGTTTACTTTGTAGATGAAGTAGCATGCTGGTAAATAAATTCTACCATTTTATCGTCTTATTTAATGTATTTTTTTTTATTTTTTATTTTATGTATGTTATTCCTACTGGCTCTGGTCTTAAGCATCTTTTGCACTAGTAGCTCCCCATCCTGTCCTTAGGCAACAACTTTGTAAGTTTTCTGTCTTCACTGCAGAGCAATTCTCCACATAGCCAAGAAAGAAGAGAGAAATGGGCAGTTTCTCCTGTGCCATCATAAATATTTCCTGCCAGGATTCTCATGAGGAGATGGAGTGGGTGATTTCTTTTTGCAGCTGCATCGCAGAATGGCAAAAAAGGAATCCTACAGTATTACTGTTTAGAGAGTCCATAAAGCCCTATTGAGATCGCTGTTCCCACATGCTCACAGTACAGAGTGAATATGACAAAGCTTGGATATCATCCAAAATCTCTCTACAGTTCTCTGTTTTCAGCAGGCAAGATTTTTAAATATATACTAGAATAACGTGAGCTCAGGAGATCTTTATTTAAACAAATAGAATTAGGTTGTACAGCTATGCTGTTAATGACAGCTCCTGAAGCACATTTAACAGCAATTTGACATTATTATTACAGCTAAGTAGTTTTCATAAGTCCTCAGATAAATATTTCTCCACTAACTCATCAACACAAAGAGTTGACCTCAGCCTTCTTTCAGAGTCCATCAATAAAGCTCCTTGGGAAGCAGAGGGGCCATTTAAAACAAAAACAAATTCAAGAACTTCCACCTCCTTCTGCTCTATATTAGCTAAACACACTGAGCCTGCAGGGCTGCCCATTCCCTGATGACTCGTAATAGCCATTTTCATTCTATTCTAAGGGTAAAGTTGTTCATAAAGGTGGGCTGCATGCTGGGCTCCTGATGGATTTAAGATCTTGATATTCAGATTACGGTGCAAGTAGCTAAAGAGCAAGGAAAATGCATACTAGTCTTGCTGCTGTATTCAACAGAAGCCTAATCATATCAGGCTTTTTTTTTTTTTTGCTGTTGTTCCAGATTAGCATTATTTATGTATAGCCATCACTAGTGAGGTTTAGATTAAGCAATCAGTTACAGTAAACCCTGCACAAAAAGAGATGCGCTGTTTATAATAGAACACCATAAAAATTTGCTAAGCTTGTCTACAGAGGAGCACAAGGACTGTATATTTGTAGAGATCCATAAACAGTACTAGAAAAACAAAAAATGTCATGCTCTTCCATGTCAAATTTAGCATACGTGAATAAGATAAAGATGCTAGCAGGAAGGAGAGTGATTCTGCCAATAAGAGAGCATCACTGTGTTTCAGCACGATGGAACTATTAAAAAATTTTGTATCCAAAGTATTTTCTTCAGAACACACAAATTGCAAAGCACAGCATCCCGATGTGTCCCCAGAGTACCTTTTGCATCCAAAGAGGATTTAGGACTCTTATTCCTTACCACTCTCCTCTCATCACCCAGAAGAACCAGTCTCATTTTCCAGTCCTTTTACATTGCAAAGAAGAAAGGGAGAGAAGATACCAAGAACACTGATACACAGTTACCACAAAGTGCAGCCACATGAGACTTCTATGATCTTTTTGGAAACAGTATACATGATGCATCCTGGTGCTGATCTCTCTGGACTTGGACAGCTCTTCTAGCCACAGATGGATCTGGCATCCCAAGGTGGCTGATGGGCTATCAGAAAGGTTCCTACATAACCTGAGGTTTCACTAGTACCCAGAAAAGTCCTTCTGCCCTATGTCCTTCCAGCCATAGCTTTGCAGTTCTTGTCAGTCTGTAGAATTGCTCTGTTACCCTGAATAACCTTGTCCATGGCTTCTGCTCACCCTCCGTGCTTTTAAGCCGGAACAAATGTAAATCTACATTCTCCAAAACATCAAGGCCCATTTCTTCAATCTTCCTTTTATGAGCATTAACTCCTAAACAGTGTGGAGTAGACACAGTTTCCTTACTAGCACACAGCTCACTTCTCTAATTCACAGCTCTCTTTTCCAGTTCTGGATCAAATACACAGCATGAGCTGCTGTTCCCTCAGCTTGGTCAGATTTTGTCATCATGCCCTTGTATACTGGGAAGAAAAAAATCATGTCTTTATACACCTTTGAATGCTACTGGGGGTCTGGGGACTTTGTCAAAGTCTACCATAGCCATTTCACTGCCTTATCAATATACGGCACTGTATCAGCAAGCAGAGATGTTTCAACAGCAGGATGAGCAAATTTAACACCAAAGCAAGGCAATGGAATGGGAATCACTGATTGCTCTCCCTGATCTGAAGGAGCATCCACTGCAACTTCGTGTGTGTTTTGAAAAAGCACCATTATGTTTCTCTTCTTTGGAGAACATTCTGAAAGCATTTTTTCCTCTTGAATATCCTAAGAAATGTAAATGATTTCTTGCTACCTTCAGATGTCAGTGCCAGATTAGGATGTAATGACAGAGGACATAAGGCATTGCTGAACAGTAAAATGCCTCTGGCCACAAGCAAGCCTGTCCTTGTTAATTTTATCTCAGCCTCATCTCCCTGATTTGTCACTGGCTCTGAATGCTTCAATCCCTTCTCTCCATAAAAATGTCGAGCTGTCTCTTAAATTCATTTATGCTGTTGCCTCCTATGACCTTACTTGATAACTTACTCTGTGTTTTCCATCCTAAGTAAAAAGCCCTGCATGAGCGAGTTCCCTCCTTGATCTTAATTTCCTGACTCTGAGGTTGTGTGGCTGTCCTGGGTAATTCCTCCGCAGTATGAGTGTTATACTTACAGTTATTTATTTTGACTCACTAGCTAAAAATATTGTCTGTTTGTTTGTTTTAATCTTAAACAGTAGTGTATTGATTAAGAGATCTGCTTGCAGATGCAGACTAGACCACAGCTTCTACAAAACCATTCCATCAGGCTGTGATAATTTTCACAATGCTACTGTTTCAGAAACATTATTGAGGATACTGCACTCATATCTTCTTACCATACCTCACCTCTGATTGTTAGTTGAACTATTATATATGCATTTTCTATTTCAAGACTCCGTGCTCTGATTCACTCAAAAGACATTATTAAGGCTTTTCCTGTTTCAATTCTGTGCAGATTTCACTGTCTGTCATGGGCAGTATATCTTCCCTTAATTTTCAGAGTCCAGCCAGGTAGGTCACGATCAGATTCTTCTATAATCTTTTTATATATTTAGAGACTATAATGAGATCATCATCCAGTCTGCTTCTTCTTTCAGGCTAAATATGCTACACATTCTGAGACTTTTCCTCATGCAACCACTCTGGCATAAATTTAACTCCATACCTCTCCTGCACTTCTCTGAAACCTGCCTAAAAGTGAAATACTACCTTCAGCTTTGACAATCTTTATGCTTTTCAATTAGTAGATGATTTCAAGATGCAGTGCATTTAACTAAGATACAGTTCTTACACCTCGCTGAGCTGAGAAGCCTGCTTCCATGGCACCATGGAGTGTTACAGAAGTTGCCATTTGAGAGAGGTTGGATGGGCGGATACTGGGTCCTCTGTGTTAGTTATTTATGGTGGTTTTACTAGGGCCTGAATGATGTCCTCACTAGTAGCTTGGAATCCCTCCATCAAGGAGCACAGCAGAAAGAAGGATATATGCTCAAGGCATTCTTGCCCCCTTATCATAAGCAGTGCAGCCCACAGAACCTTGGTGGGAAATGGAGTAAAAACTTACCAAGGTCTGGACTAGCACCTGCAGGGTGCTCTCATAGAAAGAAATTTTTGTGCTATAGACTTATTAGTAAGAAAAAACATGGGACACTAAACCACAGAATGAGCTGCAGCAGCAAATAATGAAAACTGGCTCCCCTGGTCTAATTCAAGGGCTAGTAGTGAAATGATTACATCCTTCCTCTTGGTGTTTAGCAATATTAATTTCTATATCCCTGAGATATGTACAACACACAAATGGAGAACCCAGAGGAAGTGCTGTATTATTTTTCAGCACTGTCCACAGCCTCATGGGGCTGACATACTTTATACTAAGGAAAGATAATCATTTATTCTACATACAAGCAAGGAAAATACAATCTCAGAGTCACTTAACACAGTTGTATAAATAAGATTTTTAAGTTCAGTCAGGGATACATGCAATGGGATTGCCACACATATAAAAGCCTGGAGGAGCCAGCACTCTGTAGTGAGGCCAGGGAGCAGCACTGTGGACAAGGTCATACAAGTGCAACTAAGATAATGCCTATATTGTGTTCATTTGCTGTAAGACTAGCACATCAGATAGGCACTGTGTGGCACTTCAAAATGTTTGTTCCTAGCCATAATTTCATGTACGAGCTGCAGCTGCTCTGCTTGGCTGCAGTATGTCCTTCTTTCATGTTTGCAGAAAAAGGAGAAAAAGTTCTGAGCAGAAAAAGAACAGCTAACGCATAAAGCATCACGGGCAATTGTTTGAATATGAGTAGAGTGGAATGAGCCAAAGGTGATATTTATAAGGAAAAATATGCTACCATTGGCTTGATTTACTGATTATACTAGCAGAGCTTCACTTCCTCACATCCACCACATCATGCCTAAGTTCTACTCCTAGAATTGCATCCAAGTGTTATATTCATTAACACTTACATCATGCATATTTATTTTACACTGCAAATTATAATGCATGAACAACAAAAAGGACAACATCATTATGGAAATGCAAGTAATAGTTCTGTAGTTATGAGCAAGTTTATGGTGTTTCAACTCACACAGCATTTTCTGCCCCAAAGCAGTAACCAATGTACTTGCATAAAATAGAAGACAGAACTTTGTATCAGAAAATTTAAATGTGGATAAAATATCTCTCTATAGTATTTAGTAGAGCACCATGTACTTGTCATCTTACACTGTATGTTTAATATACATCTCCCACATGCTAGGATAGCTAGCAAATAGCTAGGGCAGAGATGGTCTCACACCCTTATCAATGTCTGCTACAGGAGTCACAGCCACAGCAGCGCTACTTAAGCAGCCCACCCTGGATATGGCAACTCTGGCCACATCTTCTGTAGCAATGTGTGTTTTGACATTACAACTTCACACCTTTTATTATTTGATCACAACTTTGGCATAAATCCTGATGCTGGTATATGTATGAATACAAAGTGGAAGCCCTTGGGGCTCCATTGCAGCTGCCTTTTGCAACATTTACAGTAGCATGTGTTTATCTGTGAGCTCAATTCTTTTGCTCATAGCAGCATGAAACACTGTGTGATTATTGAAGGAAATAAAAAGAAAATATAAAATGGCTCTGACAGTAATTGCAAATCTTTCCTCTTAAGATGGATCTGAAACCCATTCTGAAGAAAAAGGAACACAGAATTACAATGCAGTTTTACATATCGAAGTGAAAGAGGAGGCTCCATGTGTATTTGTCACAGTTTAGAAAAATGTATGTGCCCTGTGCATGCACAAGGTCCCTTGTTAACGCAGCAGGAGCTGTCCTGCCCTGTGGCAGAGCTGGCTGCTGTCACCTAGTCTTGAGCTCTGATTTCACGTACAAGCAAGGAGGCCACATCAGTACCAGCCACATCTGGTTTGTATAAATGAATTGCCATCAGCACAGAATAATCTATCAAAGCTGAGCCTATTTTAGTAGGAAATACTAGCTGGGAAAATCTTGTCAGGAAATACTTTACAACGCAGGTTCTGCTCAGGTTGAAAAATGTCCACACTGAAGTTATCAACAAACTAATACCCAGGACAGTTAATAGGGTTGTACAAGGAAAGGTCACTTTCCTGATGAGTATACCTCAATTTCTTCACATTGGTATGAGTCAAAGAAAACTAAAAAGCCTTCTCTCAGCAGTGGTCCATGACTCCTTTTCTCCATCAAATCCTAGATTCTGGAAGATGGAGCACTGATAGCGCAAGGACACGAGAGTTTGCCCCATGATTCCAAAACTAGACCCTAGCTTTCCCAAGAAAAAAAATATTTAAATCACAGCATTTTGCCTGAAAAAAATGAGGGGAAATATTTTTTTCAGGAAGGAAATGATTCTTTGTGCTTTCTTTGAATGACAGCCATACAAATTTGTAATGCCACCTTTTGGTTGAAATGGATAGTTTTGGAGCCCTAGTTCAGAAGCACAGAAAGAATGAAAGGAAAGCAACTATAAGGAAATGGTTACAGAATTTTTTTTTAAGGTTTGGCTAAATGGGAAAAGACAAAGAAGTTCTCAAGAGCCATGGAATCTGTAGTCATGCCATCTGTGCTTGCAGGCTTTCCCTACACCACAACTTGTTTGCAGGATGCAGGAACTCTGAACGCCTGTCTCTCTAGATTTTTTTTATGCTTTAAATGTTTGGTGTTGCCAGGTGAGGATGACAAGCCAACTCTTGCCCCCTGTTTCATGAGGGCTGTGAGGCTGATGGACTTATTGTGAATCTAACTCCAGGATTTTATTTCTCTCAGGTTTCATTTCAGTTTTCATCTTCTAATGTTTGCACTTCACTAAGGGATTGCAAAATGTCAAAACAAAACTCATCTCCAGCCATTGGAAAACACCTAAACGGGTTTAGAAAATGTTGCAAGGGGACTCTTCAATAATGTGAGAGCTTTCTTCTCTGAAGAGTCTTACATTAATATCTGTGAAGATGAACTTTCTCCAAATTTCAGCAAGTCAGTGTTTCTCATAACTGTCAAAGCTCTTCCCTAGTTCGTAGTATTGCACAGCTCAAGTTCACAGAAATCCCCTCACTTTGTTTAGGATTTTTCAAACCCTCACAAAAGAAAGGCATTTTCTATCCCATGTTCTGGAATATTTTCTGCAGTGGGAGAAAACTGTAGTAGTTTAATATTTGCTGGACTTTCTCCTCAAAAACAAACATAACAGTTTCCTCTTGGGTTCTCTAAACCCCTAGATTTAAATACAGGGGATCATGAAGAGAAACAGATATTATTTCACCTCACGAGGAAGATGGGCATCAACCAAAAATATAAATAAGACAAATGAAACACAGCAGTTTGTATTCTGGAATTATGCTCTTAAATCCAGGAACTTCTATGGGAAAGCTGAACACACGTCACCTGAGCTTTACCAAGAGAATCATACATTTAGGCATGTATCATGCCCATTTAGACTTGGGTAACCTACTCCAGACAGTTGTTCTTGAGCTGCTGTTACATGGAATCATTAAGGTTGGTAAAGATCCCTAGGGTCATCAAGACCATCTGCCCACCTGTAAAGTGAATAACCCAAAAGAATAGTATACACAGAAAACAGTGAGGAAGACAGTATATTTTGCTAGGTTTATCTGGGTGGTAAACAGACAACCAGTAAATAAAGAGATGCTCACCTTTTGCTGGTGGTCAAAGTTCACTGATAACTCCATGGGGAGGGATTTCCAACAAGAGAACCTTCCCCTGTGGTGGTCAGCCCTTAAATGGGGTCTGGGAGAGGTGGAGCCAGACTCCACCCCTTCCAGTCACACAGGTACATTGCCTTCACCTGTGCTCCTGTGGCTGACTCAGCGCTTACCTCAGGTGACCAATCAGTGGTTTCAGGCTGTGATTCAACAGTTCCCATACACCACCAACAACCAATATTGCCCAACAGACCGTGTCTTTCAGTGGCACATCTCCATGGTTCTTGAACGGCTCCAGAGGTGGTGATGCCATCATTTCCCTGTGCAGTCTGTGCCAATGCATTACCATTCTTTCTGAGAAGAATTTTTTTCTAACATTCAGCCTGGTTTTGTGCCAGGTAACCTCCAGAGATTCCTGCTAACATCAGACATTCCGTGACTCTGTGAGCCAGCTGTATTCCTAAGGAGCCGGATGGGTAATTGAAACCTTGCTTTATTACCACCTCTCTATGTACAGATTAATGCGTTCACTGCAGCCGGTTAGTAAGGTGCTGAGCACTCCCCCACTCAAGTAATAGACTGTAATCTCCCTGACATTCAGGAGGAAACAAGAGAATACAATTACGAACAGAATACGTAATATTTGCTGAAATGGAACAGATTTCCAATCAATTAAAACAGACTCTTCTTCCAATAGCACCAGACAAATAATAAATTTACAAAACTAAACGGTTCTACACAAGCTGAGCTAATGAGTGTCATTTGGGTCACATCCTCAAATTGCAAATAAATGTTATCATTTATCAACCTAACACATTACTCAATAAATCTTCTGCACCACTGTTCATACTTATCGGTGGTGTCATTTAATATTCCTTTCTGATTTAGAAAACTATTTCCTCTGGTGCCTGACCCCTTGTAATGGAAAACTACTGAAAACAGACAGTAGCTAATTCAAGAATTTTATAATTTAGAGCCAAACAGAGCTGGGGACAACACTGAAATGCTCTAATATTCATTTTTCAGTGAATCTCTTCCCTGGTTGGAAATATTGGAGGCCTTTGAGATAAAAGTTTCATTTAAGGAAATTCAGGCTCTATAAAATGCAGTCTGATCTTTTATAGTATGTAAAATCATGGAAATGATTGCACTCTGTCTGGACAAGGAGATCTATTTTCTCATTTGTGCAAACAGAGAACTGTGGACACTCCCAATTGCAGACACAAAACCTCTCCACCTCACCATATGACACGTTGCACAGTGATGTGGGGGATTTCAGAATCTCACAATGCCTGCCAGGAAAGGAATGAGGAAGGAGGAAGCTGCCAAACACAGCTATCACAGCCTCCCTCTACCTCCATACAACGAGATGAGAAGCAGCTCTAACTCCCCAGTGGCAATTCCTGGTGGGTCCTTATTTTTATCCCAATCTTGATTCTCCACAAACTGCATCCTCCTAGTGCTCCCTGCAGACCTTTCTGCCTAGCACAGCCAGAGACCTTTCTCTGACACTTATCCATTCCAGAATTGAATTACCCAGATTCATCTTTTTCATCACAGACAAATAAGAGCATAGGTATAGAACCACTGGGACACATCTAAGAGGGACATCTTATGATCGACCTCCGTAAGTGTGCTTGTTTCTGTGCCTCAAGAGTGTGCTTGTGGTGAGTGTCAGACAATAAAGAAGTTATGAACTGCAGTGTCCTCCTTGTGCACTTGCTTTACAACACGCTGCATAGTTGCATACTATATATAGGCACAAGATCACACTTCTCCACATTGGTTCTTACTCACAGTGCACCAAGCATTAGGTCTATTTAGCAAGCACAGCTGAGCTGAGTGCGCCACTGCTTGGCTGTCATTTGTTCACATGTGCGTCATGTCTCATGTCTTGTTTTTTAATTCCATTTCTCTATCTGTTTCTTCTCACTGCTATTTTTCCTATCTCCTGTCCCATCTCTGCTCTGATGGTGCCCTTTCATTGATCCAGGTCTCCTCTTTACCAGCATCATCACTCCTATTCTTTCTTCTTTATGGCTCCTAATATTCTCATCAGTTTTCTTATAACTACTTTCACCCCAGATCCCTTCCATTTCCTATGACCCCACTTGGTCTCCTTCATTTCCTTCCTTTCATTTATCTCAGTCCTTACTCTTCATCATCTGAGCAAGACCATCTTGCTCACCCTCTGTCTGCTGCTGGCACCAGCAATGTTGATCTCCGCTGAGCAGGACTGAGCCAAAGATTGCAAAGATTTTCCCTTTAAGGAATTTTTCTTACAAATTTAGCAAAAATCACCTCTTCGATACAGGACAGCTCTGCTGCCAAATCTTTTCATATCTCTATCTGGAGATGAAATGAAAAACAATGTGGCTTAAATTATGCAGTCAAAAGCAAATGTAAGTGCAGAGAAAGTTATAAGCAACTGAAAACTAGAAGTTGCTTATGGGAACAGTTGGCAAACGTAACTTAAACATATCATATTTCTCATTATAGATATGGCTCCCATACCACTTATAAAGAAGTCTAGCTGTAAGGAAATGCTCCAGCATATGCTGTTTTACAGTCCTTGTGAGCTGGCTTTAACATGCTAAGTTTTATATTATCTGATCTCACCAAGACTGTCTGTAAATAAGTAGGGCTGCCATTTCATATTTCCATATCAATAAAACTCAGATAAACATGCCAACACTTCAATTGCTCATTTGAACTTTAATTTTGATTGTATTGCCTGCCATGAGAGTCCTGAACACTTAATGGTGGTGGGATATCCAAACTGGTACCTGCTGTGCAGATCTGAGAGAAAACTTTACACTTGACTGTTACTCTTATGGTACATTTAAATGTTTGTTTACATAATTTAATAAACAGAGAAGTACTATGGATGGAATCTAGTAATGTGTAAATATCTCAGAAATAATATGCATAACATTTATGGCACAGGATAGTCGTAACACACCAACCACTATTAAAAACACATTTGCTTGAATTTTTGGGTAGCACTTCACACTGCTAAATGTCTTAAATATGTTTAGCCAGCCATTTCTAATGTAACATGCAACATTAAAGTAAATGCATTTGCAATGCCCGTTGACCACTTGAACCAGTTTAATAAACCATTCATGATAAGATACATGCACAGAAGTGTTGCATAAGTACTGGAATAATCAGCATTATTAAAATACTCAGCTCTCCAACTAAAATAAATATATTTGCTTTGAATGTTAATGTGCTGAAACTCAGCTGAGTTGCAATGTCTCTGCACTTTTGGTAAATATTTTGCTTTATATGCCTAGTGTCTGTGCATTGTCAGGGGGTGCATATACTTCAGCTGGATGTTTTATGGTGGTATATGCATTTCTTTAGCACCTCACCTGCAATGATAACAAACATTCATTAAGCATCTTGAAGTGCTTTGTCTTTGCTCCAAACAATTTCCTTCCTCTTGCACAAAAAGGGACTGTTGTCCTCAACTAGCTTCATCTCAGCATTTAGAACAAGCTCGTGATTTATTCTTTGGGCACTTATTTGCTTAATTATCTCATCTACTACAGGCGACTTTTTGATACTATCATAGACAGTGAACACACAGGCTATTCCATGACAGTATCCATTTTCAAAAACACAGGAACCATATCTACAAGCAGTCACAGCACACTCTTGCAGTTTTTGCTATTTCACCCTTGTTTACATATTTACATAGTAGTAGCAAGGATATGTCCACAGGGATGTGAACTTTATACAAATCTCCCATCTGTTTATTCACTGAAGATATATACTACACCTTTATTCCTTTGCTAAACCATTTTTCATTTAATTACCTCTTTGTGCCACAAATTCATTACACCCATGCACAGCCAATTTCCTCTCTTTGTGCTTTCCACTCATTCTTCTCCCGCTCAATAGTGAACGGAGCCCCAGTCACTCCCTGCATATATCACTCCTCTTCCTACCACTGCTTCTGCAAACCCTGGTTTTCGAGCCAAGGAAGAGCCAGTTTCAGGGATAAAAAATGCTGCCTATTTAACAAGACTCTGAGCCCTAGTCATCTGGATTTACTTTGCAGGTCTTTAAACTGATATTGATCAAGAGGAACAACTCTGAAATAGTAGTTCTTTGCAAATAAATAGGAACAGAAGAGAGGTTTTTTACCCGTGCTTCCAAGTATCAAATGCTACATTATGAAAGCCACTCTTGTTTTAATTTCTCTTTTATCCTAACTTTCTGCAGCTTGCTATTCTCAGTAAAACCTAATAAATGGTTTCTGTGGAGTTTTACTTTCAAAGATACAGAGTAATGTTCGTAACTACCACCGTGTGCCTGCTGGCCGTGGTTATCATTTTTTCAAGTTTTTGAGGCTCAAATCACAAGGGTGTTGGATGGGAGGAGGAAGCTGGCCAGGGGAGTGTCCCGGTGGCTCACAAAGTGCCAGAAAAGAAATGGGGAATAACATCAACAGTGGCAACCTTCTTTATGCTTCAAGAAGTTAGGGCACCAGAAGCTTTAAAGAACAAATTTTGGAAAGCCAGACAAATTAACACAAGGAGGTGATGTAACATGCCAATACTTGGTGGCTGTTAGCCTAGCAAAGTCTTTGAATATCTTCCCCCTGTATTTCAAAAAATTCATGCTGAGATTTCACATTTCTTAAGTTTGCTTTCCTTGAGAACTATGCATTTGGCTTAAAAAAATTTGACCGTAGAACTGAGCATGTATCACCGAATGATTCATTTTAAGCTTTGTTTGCATGCAAATTGTGTGTCAAGAAAGCATCAACATAATACTGTTCTAAGACATTACTCAAATCTATTCTTCTCTCGCTGGTTTCATAGATGTAGAAGTCTGACTTGTATGAAGGAACTTCAGATTTACCTTATTGTACCAGAGAACAAGATGTGCCCTGTGTAGTGTAATGTTTTTCAACTGGTTTTTCAAGATTAAGTATTCTGCAAAGATAAGAGTCTGAAAAACACATCCTAATCAGTGTGCCATTGCCATGGATTTTATTGCACACATTAGCTGCATTAGCAATCTGTTTTACTCCAAGCTCTATAGCATTTTGGACATCTTTAGAAACTATTTCAATAAAGTTTTTGTAGAGCATTCAGGATGTTAAGCACATGTTCACCATTAACAATAATGGGAGTCATGCACATACTACTAATTATTAACAAAGTTTAATATTCTAAACCAAATTCAAGATTCATTTGTGGAAAATACTGCACTTAATGATTTTCTTTCATTCATGCTTCTGTTTTGGTCTCCAGACAGACTGAATATTCTGACTATGTCAGTCTTTGCTGCTAAATTGGATACAAACATACTCAGATAATTAATCACTCTGAATGCTTATTGTACATCTTTCTTACTACTGTGCAAGCAGATATCACACAGCTCATTATCAGATTGCATGAAAACAGCTGATTACTTTCCTTCTTATATAATTACATCAACAGCAAAGACATCTCCCACTCTCAGCGTGCCTTTACCCATGTGAAACATTTCAGGAGAGGCTTATCAGGAAAAAAGAACAATATTTCCCTTCATCCAGCTTTCTGTTGCCAAGATCAAGACCCATATGTTCAGAAATATCCAGAATTCCTGTCCCCATAAAGAGCAGAAATAAAATATTCACAGTGCTCCTGGAATGATTTCTGTGTCTTCCCTCCCTCCTACCCACAAAAATAAATAAATAAATAGATAAATAATATTAATAATAATAAAAAAGATTTATAAGATATTAAAGATTATATATATATATATATATATACACATAAGTATAACAAAGAAACCTACAGGTCCTCTGTGGACCTTTCTTTTCATTTTAAAGGATTAAAACAACCAAAATGACTGTGGCATGAGTTGCAAAAGTCATTGACTTATTATTGGCACCCAAATTTTTTACTTTGTCCAGGTATTGCTTTACTGTGTACCTCAATCCTGAAGAAAGCGTGTTTGGAGTTTTCCCTCAGAAATGGTTGTCTCATCTTTACTTCTGGTGGCATCTCCCTGTGATCCTACCCAGAGCCCTCTGCATTTCTCTTGGTCAGATCCTGTGTGCTCTGAACAAGCTGTGGACAGTTCTTCTAAAAGAGAGGTGGACTCCATTTGGATTCATGTGCCTGTTAATTTAAAAATGAAATAAAATTGTAAAATTTTGCATGGACATCCAGAAAACGGCTTGTGTTTCACTGTCGCCACTGCTGAAATGCACCATTTTGCTCATGTCTGTTGACTGGTTTCCATAAATGTTTCAGCAAGCATCAATGTATGTTAGTAGATGCCACTTTTTAGGCGTGGAAGAATTAAAATCCACACGTTTCTTCCATACACACTTTCATGACAGAGGTCATCCTGTCAGACTGCCCCTCTGCTGTTATCTGTCACATAGCAACAAACTGTCATGGAATATTAGTGAAAAGGTTCAACCCATACTGCCAGTCCACCAATATCTGTCTTTGACATCACTGCATCAGCATCATAAAATAGGAGGCATTACTTTTGGAAAAGCTCCAATATAATGTTTTAGTTTTGATATATTGCTTACAGGTACATGTACAAGATGTTAGCTTCCTTTTTGAGCTCCCATATTAGGTTTTGCTTTGAATTAAATCTGAATTTTACTAGTAGTAATTGCCTTTTTTTACTTAATTCCAGGAAAAATAAGAAGAGTGGCTTCAATTCTGTAAGGAAATTAAGAGCTTTACTGGAAAAAGATTAACACTATTGACCCACTTTAGTGTTCTTTTCAAGACCAACATTAAAAGAGAATTCATTTTCTAAGATCACCCTAAATATCAAGCATTATTAGCTCATGTCTGATATAGGAAAATATTTCTACTCTTATTATAAGTAATAGTAAACAAGAAACAGAGAAATGTTTGTTCAAGATGCTCTAATTGGCTTGATTCATTTAAAACAAACATACAACTGCTGTCTCCCAGAACAGTAGGTAAAATCACCCTCGTTCTCCCTGTGATCCTTTCTGCTGACATGTACATACAACTGGGCAGATAGATTTTATTCACTCAATACTTTGATAGGAAGGATTGCCAATCAAGCATTCATTTCTAGTCAATGGATAATTTATGTTAGTAACAGTTGTTTAAGAGCTGTGGTTTCTTGTAAGAAGATTCTTCAGTTCAATTCTGCCACGCAGTGTAATTATAAATTCTTGTTTCTTACTATCCTGCTTTTGTTTAAAAAATAGAATATCTGAGCAGTTAATATGCTTATTTGCATATGGTTATGCTACAGCACACACCAGCAACTCTGTTCCCTTATGTAATTATATCAGCTCACATTTTTCCTACGGCTTTCTTTTTCATCTCCTTATGCCTTCACCAGCACTAAACTTCTCTACAGGAGTTGCTACATATTTTCCTTGGCCCAAACGATGCCTAAAAGTTTAAGCATTAGAACTGAATTGAGCAGTGGGCCCAGGTGAACCTGATGAGGTTCAACAGTGGTGGTGGAGTCACCAACCTTGGAGGTGTTTAAGGAACATTGTGCTGAGAAACTTGGTTTAGACAGGACTATTGGTGATAGGTGAATAATTAGACTGGATGATCTTGTAGGTCTTTTCCAGCCCTGGTGATTCTGTGATTCTGTGATTCTAGATCCAAATGCAAAGTCTTGCATTTGGTCAAGGCAACCCCCATTACTGAGAAAAGGTAGGGGATGAAAGGATTGAGCACAACCCTGTTGAAAAAGACCTGGGGATACTGGTGGATGGGAAGCTGGACCAGCAGGGCAAGGGAGGTGATCCAGAAATAGGGATCGGAAATTTTCAACTAGCCTCCATCACTGCAAGTTTTTCTCATCACTGCTTTTAGACAATTGTACTAGAGGGGGAAAAAACATAGAACGTCACTGTTAATTTCATGTAGTCAGTAAAGTAACCCTGAAATCTATGAGTTTTGGACATATTTTCATTTGTACCATATTTTCACTGAAAAAATATTAGGATTTTTTTTTTTTTTTTTTTTTTTTACAAATTATGAGCAAGTTTTGTCTGTACAAACAAGAGCATTGCTATAATTTCCTACAGGACTAGTACGTGAAAGAACAAAACCCTTTGCCTTCAGAAAATTATGCAAGAAAACCACTCTCATCTTCCATCAAAACAAGACAATAACTATGTTGCAGCAAAAGACATAGGAAAAGTGTTTTTAATTACTCCTGTAATTCTATGTGATGAAGGCAAAATTACAGCTTCAGACATTTGGTAGGAAGGAATTATATTTTGTAGAATCTACTACGATGCCTGTGGAAATGCAGGATGTTTCCATTATAAATGGATTTGAGATTTCAGCCTTTTCTTGCCTTTTCTCTGTCTCCTCCTACGTTCTGTGGGACACAGCTTTTTCTGACAAATACCTCCTCCAGCCCAGACTGCAGCATTTGAATTAGCAGAGCTCACCACATCCCTGGAGGGACACCCAGTCTGGAGGCAACACTTATCTGTCCTCCTCTTCTTACTGTGTCAGAAACAAAGTCTGGATCAAACATCCTCAAAACCAAACACTCTTGTGACAGAAAAACAGATGGACGTCCACAGTTTAAAATCTCTCTGGAATTCCACTGGGATATCCAGCAGTATTTCATTTTTTCTTGCGGATGTTACTGTTTTATTAAATAGAGTTAGATTAAAAAGTATCATATCACTGAAGAAACCACTGATTTTGTGGTCAGGTAGTAATTATATTAGCTTTTCCTAAAAATGGATATGTTCAAATTATCATCTAATTACATTTTCAAAATGAATCATGGGAGAGAAAGGTCATGGTATGATAGCCAGTGTATTTTGTTTTCCTCTGGAAAGTGTACAAGTATAATTTCAATGTAAACGGTTTGAGAGTATGCTTGATAATTTGTAATTAACTCTCCAGGGTGCTGTGAGGCCTAATTAATTACTTATTGGAAAGCATTTGGAGATCTTTGGATGAAAGTTGCTATGTTAATGCCAAGAATTGCTGTTATTGTTATTGCTAGGTGTTTTCCATCTCCAAATGTGGTTAGCTGGAAAATGTACCTTTATTATCCTCCACTATCTTGCAAACAAGACTAATCTGATGAAAAGCAGTATTTAAAAGATGAGAATAATTTTCTCTGCAGTGGAAAGCTGAATATGATTATTTTTAAAATGTGAACATAGTTTATGAATAAAGCAAACACATAAATTGCACTCAGAAGTTCTCCATCTACAGACAAGCAGGTACATCTATCTATTTGTAGAATTTTTCTTCTGTTATGAAAATGCCTTCAGTGTTATGAAACTACTATTTCATGATTGGTGATTTTAACACCCAGCATTTGCTCTGAAGTCTGTCAACAGGAATGTGCCACATAAATGCAATTAACTCGAATTAATGTCATGGAGAGTCAAAAATATATTAAGATCTCTAGTCAAATTAGAACAATACCTCAGTGAAAAACACTGAGAAGTCAATCCATCCCAACGAGTGGAACTCTCCTGTAAGAGAGATGTCAGTCCCATTAAAAGTCACAAAAGGGCAGCTTCAGAGAGAACAAAGATCTCACAGTTAAAGCTTAAGCTTTTAGCTAGTTCATGTTCAGTAACTCCTACTCTTACCTACAGGTATTTTGCAAGTATTGAAAGCCCTTGAAAATACAGGTTGTGAAAAATGAACTATTTGTATTACACCAAGGAATTCAAGGGAAACAAAATATTCCTGAGGTTTCCTCTCTAACAACCAAGAGGGTAAAGCAGAAGGCTTTGTTACACTCTGCTGAGATGAAGCAAAGGTAAAATTTGAAGCGAGTGTCTTCCAAACTCAGATCTATTCTGTAGGAATCCTACTGCTGTTATAAAAGGGTGGTAAAAATTGATACCAATGTGCATGTGATCTATGGTACTCATAATAAACATATACAAAAATACTGTTTACTAATAGTAAGCCTTCATGTTTTCTCCATATGAGATCTTAAAATTTATTGCATTTAATATTTTCCCCATATAGTAATACGTTTATGAATAAATCTCAACGTGTGCACAAGTGTATAGGAACTTTTGAATCATGGCCTGAACCACTGATTAACCACCTGAGGTGAGCACTGAGTCAGCCACAGTGCCAAAGGTGAAGGTAATATACCTGTGTGATTGGAAGGGGTGGAGTCTGGCTCCACCTCTCCCAGACCCCATTTAAGGGCTGACTACCACCAGGGAAGGATCTCTTGTTGGAGATCCCTCCCCATGGAGTCATTGGTGAGCCACTTTCTTCTTACTGGTTGTCTGTATACCATCTACTTAAGCCTACTAAAAATATACCATTTTCCACACTGTTTTCTTTGTGTGCTATTCTTGGGGGTTATTTGCCCTACAACAAGATAAATACACAAACCTTTACCTTTTTTATTCTTACAATGGTGTTGAATGCAGAGTTCCCTCAAGCATTAGCTGTCTCTAACAAGCAAGCTGCCATGTCTCTCTGTTTACCTTGTCAGCAGTGTTTATTTCTGTTATCACTCTTCTGGAAGAACAAAGTTTCTAGATATGCCTCAAAGGTGAACATAATTATGCTGTTTACATTCCTATTCCTACAGGGATCATAAAATAGTACTTAGAACATTGTTTACAGTTGTCAGTGAAGCTGAAATCACTCTGTATATACCAGAAAGACAGAAAATGATCCCCCTTGCTAAGTAATTGCAGATGGGACCACACTGTATAAAGATCTCCCATCTCGCTTGTGATCTAGGTACTGGGCTCTTCAACAGCCTGAAGCACCCAGCGATTATGCTGTTCATCAAATCAGAATTTCTCTAAGGTATTTTCTTTTCACCGGGGCTCTGCAGACAATTTGACTTGCCAGTTTTTAAATTATATTCAGAGCAAGGCAGCAAATAAACCAAAAGTAATGAAGCATAATGTAATGTGCCAACTAACTAAAACACACTCTTCTTCTATGGAAAACTTTTTTCTCACTATGACTTGTTTCATTTAATGTTTACTGTTACAGCATGGGACAAAGTTAACTGATGATCATAGAAGTGTTTCCTCTATCTTCCACAGCTTTGGGGTCATACGTTCATTGGGCAGCAGTGGGGTTCACTGAAGTAGAAAACAGCAAAAATATTTTTTGGAACAGTTCCTGAACCTTCTTGACCCAGAGCTGTTGGTTTTGGAAGTAGTTATGCTGATATAAGCCCCCTGGTTTACCTGGTCAGCTTAGCATCCAGCGAACCCTGCAGGACAGCCAGGTTGTGGTGGCATCCCACCATGAGGAGTATGTGTGGATCTCCCAAAAACCTCAGTGATGAGTCCGGGGTGGGAGCAGAGGGAAGCAAAGCTTCTTGGTAGCAGCATGAGATGGATTCAGGGGCTCTGTAAGTAAGACTTTGGACTTAAGTCACTTTGGAAATCAAAATCCAGAGACCAAACATTTTCCTGGTGTTTTCAATCATTTCACTTCTTTCATCTGGCTAAGGATGAGAGCTGGAGAAGCCCCTAGGAACATAGCTGTGGATAATAGAGAGGTCAGAGATTATAGCAAACTGTGAAGTTTGTTCTTAACACAGTGCTTCCAGCTGCAAAACTCTGGCCAAATCTTGGGTTACTGCTGTCACATTCATTTAGGAGGTGACAATCATGAAAGAGAGGACAGAAGATTCCACTAGAGGTATACTACACTCATAATCATTTTCACAGCCCATCTCTTCGATCCTGATCTCTATAGATTTATTTCCAGCTTGTTAAAACAAAGTTCCAAAAAGGAGATACTTTTCAATCACTCACCAGACTGAAAGAAGACATTTTCACATGATCAGCTGCATGTTTTTCACCATGTATACAGCATATTGATTTTTTTTAAATATATTTTTTGCCTCTATCGTTCACTGAGTTCTGCTCATATATTGTTAAAACTGAGAGCAGAGTCTGCCATGGCTGCCAATCTGTTTACTGTTCCACATTAAAGAACTTCTCAGACCTCAAATGCATCAGTTTTTCAACTGTGATCAAATGATAAAAAGAAAGTTTTGGTGTGCTTGTCTTTCCAGGATCCAATTCATATTATCCTCTGGAAACATGGAGATATTTAGAACTCTGCACAAAATCTTAAATACAAACAAAAAACAAAGCAAACAAACAATGAAAATAACACAGTTATTTCTGAGCAAATTTGTGGTGTATATATATGAATATTTCTATTATTTCTTACTTCATCATAGTCTAATTCTCCAAGATCAATAACTGATAAGGAAAAAAAAAAAACAACTGTACTCCATCTTCCAGATATGAGAAGAAATTAGCTGAGGTAAAGCCTCATGGCATTCATTTCTGTGTGCTGGTTGAGCAGAACCCACTGCCATGGCTGACTCTTGGTGCTGTCAGTGCCATTTACAGGTGTTGGATGTGACTTGTCCCCAACCATGGTAAAATCACTGCCTGAGAAATAACTTATGGTTGGACTAGATGATCTTGTAGGTCCTTTCCAACCTAATGAATCTATGAATCTATGAAACTGATGGCATCTGATGGCATGGCTTCTACCTTGGTGAAAGCAAAGTGCTTGGAAAATCAAGAACCAGCAACCTCTCAACCTGACATAATTCTCTAGGCTGTGTTTATAAGTTTCTGTCTTCTCAGTCCCTGGGATAAAAATTTTCCAGTTGTCATCCCTTATCTCAACTACTTCTGTAAGAGACTATTATTATTATACCATTGCCTCAAAGTTTGCTGATGAACATGTCCGAACATGTCCAAACTAGGCCTGGACAAGGTTGTGAAATCCTTTGTCTGAGGGACAAGCAGATGGGCACGTCCTGGGGCAACGAAAGAGAGATAAGCTGCAGCTCAACGGCCGCTGAACACTCTTTTGTTTGGTCCTCATCCCCGTGGGGAGATAGCCATCTCAGGAGATGCGTGCCTGCCACGCTAGCGCAGGATTTGTCACGTAGACTGGAGGAATCTGGAAGATAAATATAGGAGTCGTGCAGCCATGAAGTGGGGTTTTCTCTTAGGAGAGACCTCACAAGCTGATCACTGTTCTCTGCTGCTCCTCTCGGGGTTGCCTCCCTTGCTGTTTCTCCGGTGCTGGCTGATGCTGTTCCTGGGCTGACCCCGCCATGGAAGGATTGCCACCCACTAGATCGGGTTGTTCAGTCACACAGTCTTGATATAGAAGTATTGTTAAAATAAAATTTATTATTCCTATTACAGTTTTCAGTATTCTTTTTTTTCTTTTTCTCGGTAGCTCCTTGAGTTTCCTTATTGCAACAATATTCTAATTTTTATGAGGATTAATTAATGCACACATTCTCAGGTGGACCAGGAGGACTAGAATATATTCAAGAAATCTGTTTCTTGTAAGCTCTAAATTACATTAGCAATATATTGTGGTAATAACAATCAAGTCTGTCTCATTTCCTTGGCATTAATGACTAACTGGGAGAGCTGATGGCCTCAAGAAGTAGTCATTATTTTATTAGGGATTTTTATTTTGTTTCTAATTAGAAAAATCTTAGGGAAAAAAAAAAACGAAAAAAAAACCCCACTTTCCTGTGTTTAAGAGTAATGATAACATCACAGGAGATGTTTTACTTTGAGTAAGTAAAAAGACTCTTTTAAATATTTAATAATCCTTGGTTAATCCTGCAGCACACCAGTGGTTTCTGCCTATGTCGTCTTTTCTCCAAGTGGTTGCATTTGTCTGATCCCAGAGGGATTGTTGTTGATGTTTTGAAAAATGAAGCATGCAGATTTTAAGCAACGTTTGTAAATAGATTGTGTACTTTTGGATAATGCTTTTCAACAAATTGCTTATGACAGGCAGCTTTTTCTGACTTTGAGTCAGCTAGGATGTGCTGAAAATGGGTGAGGAATGGAAGATTACAGAAATCTTTAACACATTGAATAAACAGAAGAGACTGATCTGCAAACCAATCCACTTAGCCTCTCTTAACAGAACAAAGATTGGAATAAATCATTAATTAACTAATTTCAAACAACTAGAACTTAATAGGAAAATGGTTAGGAGATTAAACAAGTTCATCAAAAACTGCAACAGAGAAAACTGTGTTCTTTTATAGCAAGGCATGTACTCAAATTCAGAAGGATCTCAGTGAGTTGTGGAATTGATCTGGAAGAAAAATATAAAATAAAATGTTCAATGATGTAACGGTGCTAGGGTTATATTCAAAAGGAACAAACTTCAGATTTAACAGGGAATAATCGAGTGCACAAGTCTTCAACTCTTATTGTATGCAGATGTTTATACACGGCTAACATCCTTGACTATGTGGAAAGAAGAGGCATATTCCTAAGTGAAATGGCAGTATGGAGAGTGCATTCATAGATAAAGGATGAAAATGCTGAGAGTAGGCTGAGCTTCTGAGAATACATTTTCCTACCTGTGACTGGCCAGGAAAAGTGGTGCACAAAGTTCAGATTGATTTGATGCCCATTTTTCAAGTAACTTACAAATGATCATAGTCTTGCAGGCTCTGTCTTTAAGATTTGTTATTTGTAACTTTAAAAGTTATAGCTAAATGGGACTAGTGACCATGACGATGTTTTCTATTGAGTAGGCCCTCGATGACTCTGTTTTTGTTAACTTATTTGTCTTTGCTTTGTGAAATTATGTGCCATTAACTCACCATGTTCTGTAAATCCTCTGCAGTAATAACTGCATGTAACATCCCTTCTGTCTAGTCATTTGAGATTTGACAGCCTCTGTTTGCTAAACGTATCATTTCACCGAGACTTAGGAGCACACTTTTCATATTTCTCCGTTCTCATTATCCAGTTAAGGTCCTCGTAACATATGGTCCTATTTTCCTAATTGCATTCACTTTTACACGTCAAACCAAGCTAATCTTTCAAACCGTCAGGCTAATCAGTACAAAATGCATGGCCATTGTTTGCACACATGCTGGTAACGAGGTGGGAACAGGACCTACACAAATCAGAAAATGCCACTGAATTCCATCTGGGTTGCTTATTTCTCCTTTGTTTTCTAGGATGATCTGAAATGCATCTTCTTTCTCATTTACATTTTCAGAGTCATTTTCCCAGCAGATTGCTATTAACATTAGTGGCTCATGACCTACCTAGCCAGACCTTCACCATAAAGTAAGATTTTGGTTAATGATTTCTGCAAAATAGACCTTGAGGTGAATGACTAAAATTGTTCAGGATGTTACTGCTATTCATGAGAAAGTACAACATATTATTTAACCACCTCTAAGGACACAAAATGTAGAGACAATCAGTGCAGTAATTATGACTCAGTTGTAGGTTTCTTATTTGGTAAAAATAGCAGGTAACACACAGCCTGTAATTTACTTATCATACCTCTGACACAATCACAGCAAATCTGATGAATCCCCTAAAGCAGCTTAGCTGGGAACAAGCAGAGGGAAGTGAAGGAGGGGTTAATTTGTGTTTTTAAATGTACAATTGTAGCCTATAACTAAGACAAAGAAAACTTTTTGCTTGCATTATAAAAATGGTTCTGGGGCCAATTCAAACATCGTAATCAATTCCATCAAAGCTGTACAAATTCAATAGATATGAACTGAATTCTGACATATCTTTAGTAATAATCAATGAATTTCCCTTAATTTTGAATTTCAGAAACCTTAAGCCTGAGCAATCAGCACTCTCCTGAAGATGCTGAAATAACTAGAAACTTTGATTTAACCAAGTGAATTTCAACAACTGAATGCAGAACGCACACACAGAAGAAAGGAACGCTCATTGGGCCATTTAGTAATTGCCTGTTGACAAATTATTTTTCTTCATTCACCTTTGAAAATGTTTTGAGACCCCCAGTCCAGCAGGTGAACAGAAGTGAGGCAGCTGCAGCTCCATGCTCTCAAGGCCCAGTGGTCAAACTGAGCATTCATATATACCTATAGAGGTTGATATTAGGTGGCAACAACCATGCTATCATGGATAGTACCAATGACCTCATAGTATCTCCCTCTGGTTGATTATGATGAAGGTCCAGTCATACGTATATATATATATATATATGCACAATGGATCTCTTCATTAGGTAGGCTTGCACAGTAGTTAGCCCTGTTTTCTCCCATCTCTAGCTGCTGCCAGCACACATGCAGGAAGATCTAAGCAACCTCCACACTTCACAAATTCTCCCACAGCCTTTGTGGGCCCCATCCCTCCAGTAGCCACCTCACAGACACACTGTTTTTTCAGGAGCCAGTCTTGAAACTTCCTCTACCCTTTATCTCTGTCCCAAAATATATATTTTTTTATTCCACTAGCTGTGAAAGTATCTGGGGAACAGCTTGAGAACATCTTAGTTCACTGTATAAGAAACATTATCCATTTTTAATCAATATCCAGTCACCAAGAGATGACTGGTTTATTGGATCAAATTCCTAACTACATTTGAGCAGAAGTGACTGTTTCAAATATAATTAGTACAAATCCTCAGAAGCCTTCATCAGAAATTAGCTTCTGTAACAGGGGTTATCACCTTTCCTGCTCAGTGGGCAGCCCTGTATTGGGCTCTTGATTACACAGATCTGGGGTTTACTACCCCTGTAACAGGCAGACCTGATGCCTAGCCCATGTTAATGAGCAGCAAATGAGGGAAAGGAATTTATTTGCCCACATAAAGGGAATGAATATAGAATTAAAGTGTCTTGTTTATCTCACACATATTGTATCTCAGACTTAACACTTGAAATGAGAATCGTGAAACTGTCTTCTACAAGAGAAACATAACTATTGCTCCATGGAAATGCATGTATTCACAGTGAGAGTATATCTAGTGCTTTAATTTGATTTGTCATCTAAAGTTGTATCTAAAGCATGATTTTGGAAACGATTCTTACAAGCATTACATAGAGCTGACTTTACACAATTCAGCTGATCCAACTCAGACTAGAATCCAAGTAGATAGTTATTCAGTGTGAGATACATGTAAATGCTAGGAAATGCACATAGGAGCCGGCTCCATGTGGGGAGAGATTAAAGTGGCTTGAAAAATAATCTCTTTGGAAAAGCAATGGCTGAGGTGGGATGTCATGGGCGAAAGTTATGAACGACATAGAAGAAGTTAATAGGGAGCAATTATTCACTATTTCTTACAACAGAAGAGTTTGGGAGTGTGCAATAAATTAATTTATGTAATTTAAGAATAGGCAAAGGTCAACGCTTTTTTCTCGTGCAATCACGATTAAACTGAAGAACGGATTATTATAGGGTGTTATGGGTAATAAAGTCATAGAAAGGTTCAAGAGCAATTAAACCAGTACAGGGAAGAAATGCACTTTTGGGGCTAATCAGCACAAGATGTGGCTGAGCAGAAGGGCTTAATTGCAGGTGTGCTCTCATTCCTTTGCCACTTGACTACAGCCACTGCCAACTATGAAATACTGAACTGAAGGGCTTCACGGCCATCTTTATGGCCACATGCTAAATTCTGAGATCCTCCTCAGATGTTTTTCAGCTGGTAGCTTCAACCCTGGCCTGTGCAGAGCTATGTCCCACCAGCAATAGCCCTGGAGTTCTGCACTGGGCAGACAGAACAGCCCAATAATAATTGATACTGGTCATGTAAGCTACAAAATTACTTGCTTTTAAACACATTACTAACGTGCAGCTAATGGACAGAAGAAAACAAAATGTAATTAAGAACATGATATACTTCTCTGTATTGTAGAGGCTTTCCAAAGCAAAGAAGAAAAAGGATGCTCAGGAGCTTGAATTTTCAGACTCAGATAATTAAATTTACTATTAGAGGCTTATTAAAATATATTGCCCAAGATACCAGACAGAATGTGAGATAGCTGGGTACAAAACTCTCAGTGATACAGAGAACAAAGCTTTAAGGCCTAAATGACCTTTTACTGTTCCTGAATATCTTATGGTACGATGTTTGAAAATGAAGATTGCCAAACAGATGGAGCTGTTAACAAATTTAGGAAACAACATGACATATGCTCAAAGGAGCTTTAGGAAAGAACTCGTGTTTCATGCAAAATCCTGTGGGTCAGTTAAGATCAATCAAAAGTAAAGGAAAAGGAGAGGAAAAGGCAAAACTTTTTTGTTAATTAAAGCCAGAAGATACAAAGGGATAGCTCCAAATCATCTGCAGTTTCTGTGCATCCAGATGATGCCTCCAACTGGCTCTGGTGCACAACAGCACAGACAGCGCATGACTTGAAGGAAGGGAATTGAAGCTGACAGGTATGTAACAGAGCTAACTACGATAACTTATGCCTAAATAAGTGAAATTAATTAGATCTAGCAGAAAACAAAGGATACTGAGCCAGCAGTCAATTGTAAAGAAAAGAGCTCTAAAAATTCTGTCATTTTTTGAAAACTAATAGAGGAGTTACCCTTTATCTCCTCTTGCTGTAACACTTGAAGTATGTAACTCACAGAGGAAAAACTAACCTTGTCTGCTGCCAGTGGAATACCAGAATACGTTTAACCCCAGTTATTTACTGCTCAGCAAAAATCAGTTTCCCTATGAAACCTGGTCTTAGGTGCTTTTAATTTCATGCTAGTCAGCTGGATGAGCAGTTCCCTGCCTCCTGAAACAGGAGAACATGTCTAAAACGCTGCTGTTACCCACTGATGTCATGACATATCCTCTCAGACAGTGCATAGAGCACTGCATTGATGTAGTGATCTGGCCACTAAATTGTGAGGTGTGCATCTCTACAACACCCAGGGTTTTCTGTTCCAGTACATTCATGGAGAACTGAACTAAAAAGAACTACTCTGTTTAGTTTTCAAGTTGAAGAAATAGTTTAGCCCTTCAAAATGCATTTCTGAGCAACAAGTCCACACATGCCAGCATGCTTTCACATGATGATGATGTTCCACTGCATCCTGACTAATCTTGTGTTTTTAATGGGACTAGGTTCTGTTTTTTTGACTTTCTATGACCAGTAACCATCAATTTCACTAGCTAGTTTAAGAGCAAGGGAACCAGGGTAGTAATGGACAAAAGGGATGACATCCAGATCATGCAGGACCATCTGATGGCACCATGGGGTGGCTGATGGCTCCTACCATAGTCCCTGTCTAGGAAGAGCCCAGTGCTCAGGAACTGGACCAAGACCCTGAGGAAGGGATAGGTTTATTTACTATAAATTTCTTATCCAGATTTTTTCCATACTTATGGTTTCTCTGAATTTTCTTTCTCACCAGAAAACTTGGCCTTAGTTTAAAATCTCTCAGCTTGTTTTCTGTGACTGGAAAAACACCATTCCAAGCAGCAACTCAAATTTATGGTCCCAGGAAAGCTGAGATGAAAGCTACTTGTATGTGTCTTAGCTACTGAATCAGGCCCGTGTTTTGCCAAACTGTAACAGAAACAAAGGTTAGGTAAACTTTCTGATACATTTCATACCCACCATACACAAAATATAAATGTTTATAATTTATTAACATTTGTTGTTAATATTGGAATGTAAAGCATTCATAAGTCAGCGTGTCTTGACAATCTTCTCTTTTGCTCTCATGCGCTATATTGATGTTCTCTCTAATTATACTGTGACACTCTTGTATTTCCACAGGACCCCTGCCTTGTTTGGTGCACAGATCAACCAGGGCTCCTTTAATGAGTACAGCTAGTCAATACCTTATCTCAGCATCACTGTTACTTGTGCAGTTGTATCATATTTACCAGCACGGTTTAAACATGCAGGGCACCTGTCCTTCTGCTTTCAGCTGCATCTGCAAGTGGTCAGCATTTCTACAGGGCACGTGAATGTGTTGCACTGCATCACTCAAAAATCTTGCACACATTGGTGATCACAGGTGGAAAAGGAGGTCCTACCCCTCTGCCCACCTGCCCTCAGGGGTCTGATTTTCTGCAATGCTTCATGCCACCTGGGAAAGGGATCTGTTTTAAAGTGCTCCAACTCTGTAGATATACATGTTTTTGTTTGGACAAAACTCTAGGATTTTTCCCACTCAAAAGATTACTTAGGGATGAAAAATAAATAAATTATAACTTGAAAATAATACAGAACTTACCACATTAAGCAGAATTAAGCTCTTTTAATTGTCCAAATTATGCTGTGCTTCCACTGTGTTTATGTGATATGCTCTTCAGACTTTCCTTCTCTTCTCCCAGTTTCTGGGTCATCCTGGAGAGACAGAAAACATCCATTTCTGAAATTATCCATACTTGTGCTCCAGTGGGCATGTCTGACCTCTTAGAGCAGAATGAAATGCTGAACTCTTCTTTAACATGGAAGAAAGAATAAGAGAGAAAAAAAAAATCACATTTGAATTATCTTAGCAACGCACTACTAATTTTTCCACTTCATTTGTATTTTCTTTTGGTGGTCTAAGGTCACTCAGTGCTCCAGTGTTTCTGGCAAGGTGAGAGCATACCTGCACTTCTCTTGCAGCTCAGCAGGGCAAGCCAGCAGAGTTCCTACATCTCTTACACTGGCAGAGTCCGGATCTGATCTTATTTTCCTGGAATTAAATCTCAGACTTTTCAATGATTTTAATACAGTCAGACTTTCCCCAAAAAGAATAATATCCAATGCTTAGTTCAACCTGGTAAATAACGTTTTCTCACGGCATTGCAAACAGGTATGAACTGATCCATGCAGTGACCTATGCTCTTTTCTCTATCCCCCACCTCACAACCAAACAAATTAGTACAGCTGTGAGGCAGCTAAGTTCAGAAAGGGCAGCTAATCCACATACTCTCTTCCCAAAGCCAAAATAATCTGCATTTGTTTTGGAACACCGTCGTGAATCACTTTAATCTTTCATTTCTTTACATGCTTTTTTATTTCTTTCTATAAATCCCATCCTCTGTGAGTTGCACAGTGTCCATTCCAGTTGCGTTTGAAAACTCCTCAGATGAAGGTTTTAGTCATTTGCTTTTCGGTGAGTAATTGTACTCATTTTCAGCCAGAAGACAGTTAACCTTTAGAGACAGTCAATTGCCCTCTCCGTGTACCTATCACTGTACTTACTGGTAGCGTAAGACTAAAACTTAATAACCTAGAAGAGATGAAGCATTAACTTTGCTCTGACAAAAATTCATTCGAAGTTTTAAGGCTAGAAATTTTCAAAGGAACCTGAAGGATTTGTTTCTTAGAGAACTATAGTTTGCTGGAGTTGGTACTTGTTAAATCGCAGTCCATGTGAATCAGACAACATCTGCAGAACCATTTTATATTTATTTGTAATAATTACTTGAGTTCAAAGACTATCACAGAAAGTTATTGCCAAATATGCACAATGCACAAATGTACATATCCCTTTTATCAATTATGCAATCTTGTTTTTCTTTAGAAAATGAATCCTAAGTATTTACATTAAATGATGGCTACCTCTATGAAAACCAGAAGGAAATGGTGATTATCTGTAGGCATATTTAACTTTCTATATCTTTGAAACAATGCTATTAGAAGAAACATTATATGTAATAAAATCACAGAACAGATATTACAACATGGTGCCCTTGATAGTTACTTAATAAACACCAAATTTTCAATGATTGTGCAAACGCAGTGTAGCCATAAACTTTTGATGTTTTACCTGCGAAATATCAGCCCACTCTCTGGAAAAACTCATACTTTCTCAGACAATGCTCAAGGTGACCTCTAAAGATAAGAACTTTTTAAATGATGTGATGTGATGTCAGGAGGGGTGAGCTTTTCATCTGTCTCCTTGGAGTGCAAGATGGGCTTTCAGCTCTTCCATTTCTTCCTGCTTTCTCTCCTCTTTACCTTGGAGAGCCACAATTACTGCCCTAGACCGGGACACAAGGAACAGGAAGAGATGAGAGGAGTTCCAAGGGTGATTGTTCTCACCCAGAATTTGAAGATAGAATACAGAAGACAGGAAAGGTGGAAGAAGATCAGACTGGCCTGGAAGTTATCCTCAGTCTCTCTCGGACTTCTAACCCAACATGTGTGTAGTTAGAATGTAATTATAGGAGAGGATGAAGACCAAGCCTGGGACAGCTATCAGAAGGCACATAAGAGAACAATCTCATCTCAAATACAAACTGAGAAAAAGATCTCTTTATGGCCTTAGTTTTGTTTTTCTTTTATTTCGGCCCATGAGATGAGAGGGCACATGGCCTTTCTGTTTGGTCTGGTTTGAAACTAGATTTGAAAAATTCTTCAATGGACAGATTTGGTTTCCTTGCCTTTGCACCCTCCATGTTATGATCACCAGCAGCCTGTGACAGGGAGCAAAGGTGTTCTTCCTACTCCAGCTGCAACCCTTGGACTGGTATACACATGGCTCTTTCCTCATCCCCATTTGCAAGAAAAGATCTCATTTTCAGAAGCCTCTGTGTGGGCTTAAAAAATTCTTAGTAAAATTAATCCTTTTTACAAGTGCTCTAAATTCTTAATTCCCCAAATGTTAAGAACATTTACTGCTGAGGAATAGATTGAAGAAAAATTTTCTTACTGCTAAATCCGTTTGCCTACTTAATGGTAAAAACTTAAATTCCTTAACTGCCTCCAAATGATACATTCTCCTGATGTGTCTATTTTCAGATGTTTCACATTTTCTGCAATCAAAATTACAAAACGTTTTAAAATGATAGCTCTAGTAATTTTATTTACTTATTTATTTTTGTCATATTGTCAGATTCCTTCAAATGATTATCGAGTCTAGGAGCTAATATCATTAACATTCTTTAGATAGTCATTATATGGCAACCCTTAAGCAAGCTCCTTACCAAAACTAGAAAGAAATACCCCTACAAAGATACTTAAAAAGAGACAATACTTGCTTTGGCGATCACTCCATACAAACTCTTTGTGAGAACTGAATTTAAGAAGACATACTTAAAGCTGGAAATCTTCCTTTGTTCAAATAAGAATGAACTGACCTGAAACAGCATTTCAGCTCCTTTTCAAACCCTCAAAAATGTAAAGGTGTAGCTAAAGAGATGTCCTGCATGAAAAAAATAAAATGGAAACTTTTGCACTACAGAGAAATTTCTGCCCAGAGAAAGAACACGCAGCAATAAAACTCAGAAAAAACTATAACCCAACGTCGCATTAACACAGCAGTCATCACCTGATCCTGCTGGCATGGTAATTCCATGGAAACACTGGGGAAATGACAAAAATGAAGGGAATGAGGGTTTTCATCAGCCAGTGCCTGGCAGAGGTGTAGTCTCGTGTTGTTAAATGTGTGGCAAACCCAGGCAAGCATAAGCCCCAGCTCTGCCAAGGAGTTACGTTCAACTGTGCCTTCTAATTCTTTTATTGAATAATTAGATGATAATGTAACACAAAATATCACCATCTTCTCCACCACATGCATCTGTTCTGCTGGGTTAGGGTTATGCCGCCAGAACAGAGGTGTCAGTTAATTTTGATAAATTTTAAGAAACAATGCTATTCCATTTGCAATTTAAAGTTTTTAATTTTAATCTATTTGGCTGATCCAGAACATTTCCTCCAATGATTTTTGAAGAACTGATTTAATTATTTTCTACGATCCCATGAGACTGAGTTGAACATTTAGCTTTGACCATATTCTGAAATGAATTACTGTGTCAAGCACCATTCATGTGTCTTTACACAAAATTATTCTATCCCTTCATAAACAACTTCAATTTTCCCTGTATCCTCATGACAAGGCACATTGGGATATAAGAGAGTTTGGCCTTGTCTCTTTAAGGACACATGCCTGGTAAAGCACAGATCTACTAGAAAGTTTGAAATCTTTATCAAAAGATCAATATTAAGGTTTTTATAAAATGTGCTACATTCAGAAACATAGAATTTTTGTTTTTATTTGGAAGGGACCATTAAAAGCCATCAGGTCCAACTCTCCTGAAGTGAATAAAGATACCTAGAGCTCAATCATATTACTCAGAATCTGGTCCAACCTGACCCCGAGTCTCTCCAGAGATGAGGAATCCACCACTTCTCTGGGCAACCTGTTCTAGCACTTCATTAACCTGAGATTACATAATTGATGCAACATTTGCTTTCCCCCTACATTTTTTTTTGTATTGAAAAAAAAATATTGATATGAAAAGATAGCTTATTCTGACACAGGGCAAAAAAAAAAAAAATACGTGACCAAGGCATATTCCCAAATGCAGTCAGTGTTATGATTAGAGCTACCACATCTATCTAATGTAGTGGAATGCCTACTGTCATGAGTTAACCAAAGTAGTGAAATAGCCGTGGGTAGCATTTCATAATTCATGTGGAAATCACTGTAAACATCTCAAGTTCTGCACTGATAGCCTGCATGACGAGATTTGTCTCCGCTTGGAGCTGGACAGAAAGGGTGGTGGGGAGCACATCTGCATTGTGCATCCATGGGATGAGCCCGCAGATGAGGTTTCATGCTGAGTCTGATGCAAACCATGGGCTTTTTCCAGTGCAGGGCACCATATGCTGCTTGGAGTGTGACAGTGGAGAAACTCATGTTAATAGCAGGAAATCTGTGCATGAATGTTTGTTAATAAAATATGCACAGATGAAGGCATCCATTGCACACAACGTCCTTTGGCGTCGCTGTAGAGGATGTTCTTCAGCTCTGAGAACATGTGGGAAGACAGCTGCAGGGGCTGTGTCCCCCTGTGCTTTCACAACCTAGTCATGAATTTCTTCTGTCAACATACTGCTTTTGTGCTACATTTGGCAATTTTATTGGCTATGCAGTACATCACAGCCCTTTGAAAAATAGTTAAAACATATGTAGTACCTCTTTATAATCATTGATTCTCTGTTTTCTTAGCTACTAAGCCAGACAATGGCTTTTTGCAGTGTCCTTTTATTAAGAACCTTTGCTGTACTTACATTTTTCATCATTATGTGTTGGGGTTTTTCAGCCACGCCTCCTGACACGATGCCTGGAAATTCAAGAAACTTGAAATATGTTTGATTTTCCTAAGAAGCCTGAAATACTTCTCCAGAGTCCCAGCAAATCAAGTAATGTTTATTATTCAATTTTTATTAATCATGAAATCTCCTAGAAAGCTCCATTTTCCTGTTATATTTATGATTTAAGAGAAACAATTATCAATGCCTAGCTTTATTTCAGGGCTGCAGTTTTAACATGCTGAGAGCACTGTGATTTCATTAATAATCAATAAAAAGGCAATAGAAACTTCCCCTGCAAGCATCCTCTTCACTATGAGAGAATGTTCTAGTTTAAGGCAAAAATGTAATGCAGATGGATGATGACAATATCACTGGAAAGATCTTCAGGCATTTACATATTTTTCTGATTCCAAAACCCATTAGAGAAGTCAGGCACATTTCACACTCACTTTTGAGCACTGTGAACACTGTGAATTTAATAATAATAGAAGTTCCAAGTCGTTGCTAGCGTAGTGCTAAATGCAACCTGCGTTTCACAGAGGTTTTTTTCCTAAGTGACAATCTCAACAAGTCTAGACAGATTTTTTTCTCCTACACATTTACTGAGTTTCTCCCATTTTGCTACTGAAAAATTTCAGCAGTGGCAGCTGCAGTGAAAAGATGCAGCCAAAGCTGAGCATAAAACTAAGCTACAAACCTTCAGTGGATAGTTGTGTGGAAACCTCTTTCTCTATCAAAAAAAAAAAAAAAAAGTATATCTTGAACATCTTGCTTTTATATATCCAAATAAAAAAAATCATATTCTCTGATGGTATCAGGGAATTGCTTGCAGCTGAATAGACTCTACTAACATTTTCTTGCTAATATTATGACTGGAGCATTGTTATTGCTGTGAGGGTCTTACACTATAATAGAAACAAGGTTTGTAGGGGGAGAGGTAATACCTTTTATTAAACTTGTTGGCGTAGCTGGAAGAACAGTGTGTCTGTGCCCCCGGTGAAAGTTTTTTGCCTGAAAATATCTGTTGTTTTCTTTTTTCTTTTACTGCAAGCAATTGGTCTTCTTCCCACAACTACTTCACAATTAATTCATACTGACTATGCTGGAGAGCCCTCTAACCTTCTTTATCTTTGTCAAAGTCACTAACAGACAATAAAAATCTCACTGTAAACTGGCATTCAGAGCATCTCCATCACCTTTGGAGGAAAAAATGTCCAAAAGGGTGGAAGAGAAAACAACCTGGGTTGAGCTAGCTAAGTCAGGGCTTTGCTCAAAGGACCCACTGCTGGCTCCCATCTCATTGCTCCATTCTTGGCCCCAACAAACAACAAGGAGTATAGCCACAGTGTCTCAGCTCCTCCAAAAACAAAGCTAGAACAAGGAAGGGTAACACCACTTGAACAAACAAAGACTTCTCCAAATTAGAGGTCAGTACAGTAGAAGACGAAGAGGTTGTCTTAGTTGTCAGAAGTGGCATCTTTTTATGATAATGGCAAGTACAAAGTCATTTATTTTTCACGTATTACATAGCAACACTTGTCTTGCAGTCAGGTATCGCAGGCATGCTTTCAGCGCTGTGCTTTTAATGAGGTGCTTGATCCTTGTGTAAAATCTGTACTACAGCCCTTATCCAGCAGGAACTAACAAGGAACTATAAATGGCCCAATTACCAGGCTGAAATGTCATTCACACATTTGTTATCTCCCACACCAACAGGGAAAAATAACACAGAGGCGCAGTAGCTGAAGGCAAATTGCAATTACTGTCGATTGAGCTAGGACTTGCAAAGATCTTCATGTAATTCAAAGCTTTAAAATTTAACATGAACCACATTCAGTTTTGAACGTCAGTTGGGTTCATTAATATTTAGGTTTAGATTTGCCAAAAAGTCAAAATATCCTTATTAATAACATTAGCAGCTCTAACTGTTGCCAACATGATACTATACTTAGTTTTAATTCATTAGCTAAATTCCTTTGGGAACAGTAGTACTCAGGATGGAGGATTTCTGAAACACGTGATCATGGAGAAGGTGGACACCCTTCCTCTAAGTTGCCATCGTATTAGTCCAGGACATGACACTTGAAGAAAGGATTTGAATGTCAATCTTCTAATGGACTTTCCATTCAAATCTTAATCATTCTGATGCTAATGCATAGGCTGGTAAGCTTTGAAAAACACTAGTACACTATATCCTCATTTAATTTAGATATTTGTATTTACATACAGGGGTGTCCATATAAAACAATCTCCCCTGGATGAGTGGGGGAAATACACAAACTCATAATGTCATCCTATTTAATATTTTAATTATATCATAATAATAAGTTCTATGGCAGATAATGACAGTGCTGTGGTCATAGCATGGCAGCACTCAGTTTCTCCCCACTTCCCATTTCTCAGAGTACACCAGTTAATCCAAGCAAAACTCTGAAATAAAGCTTTTCCCCACAGAGCTAGCAAAGGAAATTCCCAGTGAGTAGACATAATTCCTCACCACTTTCAGAAAAATAAGATTTTCTGTTCTTTTCTTGTCATGAACTGCTTTTTGGCTGTTATACATCTGAATATGTATCAATCAAAGATGTAAAGGTAAAATAAAATTAATGCACTGAATGTTTCACTTCTAAAGTGCACAGGAAAACTACAGGGCATGTATAGAAACCAGCACCAGCAAGCTCCAGCAGTCTGCTAAGAGTAACAGAAAAGTGCTTGTGTTCCCTCTCTTACCATGAGCTGTCAGTAAATTCACTAACTGGGGCTTTGAAATTGCTCATTGCCGTTGCTATCTGAAAGGCAAAGAGAGAGGGATGAAAACAGAAGCAGACCTGGTGATAAAATGGAGGATGTTTTGTGGTTTGCTCAAATCTAGATTGATTTTATACTGGTGTAGATCAAATGTTTTCAACATATCTGTGTTGATTTCCAGCCAGGAAATATCAAGCAGCTTTTAGCACATTTGCTTAAATTTATGTACAAGAGTATGCTTGCTTTGAACTATATAAAAAAATACGATAATAAGTATTGTTGAATGCAGGGAACTACTAGCACTGGAAACAATAAACATGTCTTATCTCTGCGCCTCTGTGAATGATAATACCTCAGGTTTTTAAGAGTGACATAAAATTTCTTATCTTTGGCATAGCTTGTTCATCTGCTGGTTCTCACTGAGCTTTGTTATGCAGCCTAATTTTCAGTAATTTTTGGTACATTTCATTTTACCACCAGTCTTCCAGAAATTTGTGCATCTTGTACAGGTAGACCATGCTGTGGTGCATTTTTTTTCCAAATTAAGATACAAACAAAATGATATTAGGAAAAATCTGTTTTAGCAGCAAGACTGTAATTGTTCATGAGAATACTGATATAAAATGTCAACCATTTTTAATATAAGAAAAGTATTCCTAAATTGTAGCTATTTTTGAAATTCCTAGAGTATGAATCATAAGGAGCTACTTACTGCCACTTAGTAGGTCTTCCCTTTTTCCTAACTTTTGTTTGTTCTGTTTTATTTTTGTAGGTGTTGTTTAGAGGGATTTTTGTTTGTTCTGTTTTGTGACTATTAGGTTGTAAGGTCAAGATAAATTACATTTTCTACCAATCATTTTTTTTCCTAGTGTATCTTTCTCATTGGCATTTCCCTCAAGCTATACTCATGCTTCACTAGTTTTTTAAGCACAACAAGCAATCTAGAGGTTGCCATCGCACAGCAGAGTCAATCCAGCTAGCAGAGGAGAGGATATTATATTATTCTTTCTACTCGGCACACATCATTCCCTTGAAAGTACATGCTCCTTTCTGCTGTTTAATAAGAGAAGCTTTGGCCTTTGGACCAAATGTCACTTGCAGTACCTGCTGGAACGGTGATTTGTATTATGGATTTGCAGCAATATCTACTACAATTATTATGGAAATTTTCTTTAGGAATATAACGGTCAGTGGATCCGGGGAAAAAAGCAATAAACCACAGACAGAGATGTAGATAGCTACTCGAATGGACAAAGTTACTTCCCTTCATCCCTTTTAAATATCCCCAGAGCAAAATTGCCTGGGACATCTGGACACCACGCACCCTGCATTAGACCCAGCAGATTCTTTTCTCTGTCATGTGGACTTCTGGAGTATGGAAGAATACAACCAAGCATAAATCCTGACAGTATGTGTTGCATCAGTGTCACTTATACATAACTGAAATCATTTATTTTCAGGAATCACCATACAGTCAGTGTAGTGAGCCTCTCACCTGTACTGCTTTCCATGGGGCAAGGAGAGAGGGATGTCCAGTAAGGATTGTAAGAAGTTTTTACCATTTGTCCATGCTGCACAGACATACACAGAAACAAAGCAAACAATTGGAAGTGTTTAAAAGAATTCGAATACATCTTCACTTGAAATTAAACAAGAGTTTAATCCCTTTGTATGAGTGTTCCCTAAATTAAAGCCTCATTTGTAGATTAGATTTGCCAGAGGACAGGAGTTTTGAAAGGGGCTAGATAATCTATGGCCATCCAAAGCATCCAGAGACCCAGTTAACAGCTCAAAAAAAAAAAAAAAAAAAAAAAAAAAATTTGGAATGAAGTTTAAACATTCCTGTTTCAGACATTAGAGTGCGGCCAAGATGTGTTCTGTATCTCTGTAGCCTGAGCTTAGAAAATAGAGCTTCCTTAGACTTTTTCAAGCATCTCACGAGTGACGGAGACAGATTACTGAAATAGATGGTCTTTAGGTCTCATTCGGTTCTTAATCACTGGATCCTGTGATGCAGTCAGGTAACATTTTTCTCTCTGAGCACATTAAAATTTGTAGGCAAACCAGACAACATTTTCTGAGCTTATTTAATATTTCTAATGTAGTTGTCAGCTGGCTTATGAAATGTTTACCTTTACAGTAGTTTTCACGTTCCTCTTAATAAGTTTCCTCTTTGGAAGTTAAAATGAACCGTGATATTGTGTAAAGATATTGCTAATACTGCTGACCAGACAGAGTACAATTTCCTGAGGCCATTTTATAATTAAATGTTGGGATGTGAACGAGTTTACTCACTGAAGAAGAGATTTCATTTGAATTCTTCCCAACATAATTTCTTTATTTTAAACTCCATCATCTAGTTTTCTCAAAGTCTATCCACAAATTAAATACTATTCCATGATGGTGCAAATTCCTGCACAGTATTCAGCCACAAAGCTTTGGACCTCAGTGCAGACGAGGGCCAGATGAAGCAAGGAAGATCCAACCCAAAGCCTGTCTGAAGCGCAGACCTAAGTTGGGACTATGCAGTGATGCAGAAACGGTAAATTCAGAATCCCCGGTTTGCACAGCTGTAAGTAAAACAAACAACAAATTTCAAGTGGATACTGCCTCAGACCACCCAGAGTCCCTCTGACTGAGTTATGCTGTTGGGCGGTATTATGTACTATCAGAGCGACCCCGCAGTAGGAAATTGAGTCAGAAATCTCTAGCAAAGACAGATTGCTTCCCATTTCTGTTACAGTTTTGTGATTTTTAATGTCCTGCATGCCAAAGCCTCCAGCAGTTCAAAAAGGAAACATCCACAGCTTAATATGGGACCCATCAGAAGACATGTGGCTACAAGTAAATGGCTATTTTCTCATATTTAGGCTTTTTCTCTCACTTGTTTGTGACATTTTTCCCTATATAAGTACTCAACACACATGCACACAATTCAAAAGCTCCTGTGATCCTCTAGTCGGCCACCTGCACTGTAGTGTCACGACCCTCTCCAAATTGGCATCATGAACACCCAAAGAGGAATTTTCTACTTTGTCCCCACATAACTTCTGTCTTAATGCACTGAACTCCTCCATGACTGATGTTTACACCTTTGAAAAATTTCTAATCATGATTTCCAGCCAGTCTAGATGTGGATAGTTCATTTTATCTTTCCTCAGAGTGCACGCTTTCCTGACCCACTAACCATTTTTACAGCTTTTCTCTAAACTCCCTCCAAATTAGTCAACATCTTTCTGTTAATGATGCATTCAGAGTTAACCTAAGAGGTGAAAAAGCATCACTAAATGAGCTCCATTCTACACGAGCAGTGGCTTAAATGAAAGCAAGCTCAAGAGAAAAAGTTGATTTTAATGGCACTAGCTGCTGAAAGTCTGCTCAGAAGTGGAGCCATGAGGCAGATGGATGGTTACAGGAATTTTAACAGTGATATGCTAATGTGGAGATGCCAATAAATAAAACCATTTGGATGAATATTTGATGGATTCAGGGAAACATCAAAAGATTTTCAATTTAATTAAAAAAGGTCCAGGAAATTAAAGAACATAAACAAGTTATCTTCATACTCCTTAAAGGAAATTGTTTTGAGATTTTTTTCAGTCCAATAACAGGGAACTTTTAAAGACCAAGAATGGCAAGTATACAGTCTCTTTACCTACAGAAATGTCAGAAAAGGAAAAAAAAGGAAAGAACTGAACTAGTTATTGCTTCTGACTAACGTAGAAGGGACACTTCAGGCAGGGAGTTTGTGGGAGGGAAGGGACTGCATTCCCTAATCATACACACTCTTCCTCTATATCCGTGGACTGCTGTACAGTGACACTGGTGTTACAAGTGAACAATGACATGGAATTTCATGGAATTGCTCAGACTATAAAATATTACTGGTTGTGAGGAGAAATTTTTATTAAAACGTTAGAGTATCTGCTCAAGAAAAGCAATAATCAGAAAGATAAAAAAAAAAAAAAAAGGAAGAAATGCAATGCCAGAGTCTAGTCATGAAATTGATAAGGAAAATATTTAATCTTTTTTATCTTAGTTACACGAGTACTAATTCTATGACAAAGAATCTCTGGCAGAGATATAAAGGGAAAAATAACTGTAAACAGTTCAACATCAGATTCAATATCAAATAATGAGAATATTTCCAGTGATTCCCAGAGATGAGGACTAATCTCAAAACATTTACGGAAATTCTTAAGAAATTATAACGTCTATTGAAAGATAAAAGAATTCTTGTAAATTTTTAATCTAAGCTATACAGACAATTACATTAATAAGAACAAATTATAACATGAAATATTTAGTGTTTTTCTCTATGCTAAATACTACTTTGAACATGATTCTCCTGAGAAGATTTGAAATTTCAAGAATATATAGAAACAAAACAGGAACAACTATTAAATATAATTTTGAAAATATATTCATAGCATAGACCATTGCTTCCACCATTACTTAAAAAGTGAAAATACTTTGGTGAGCTATTGCATTTTATTCTTTTTGTAGACAGAGAGAAAACATAATAAATACTTTGTGCAATATGTTCATTTAATAGAAAAACAGCTCATGTATTATAGAACACATAATGTACAATTAACATCAAAGTTATGACAGAAAAGCATTGCTATTTATTAATGTCTGTATTTATTTTGTATTATGCCAAAGCTAACCAGCCATATATTTGCTATCATACACAATATGTCTTGATAATTAATCCAATTGTGAAATTTCCTAAATTGTGTGCTGCTGTTTCTTTTGTTATATGGCTCCTCGATGTGACATTACTTCATAATTAATGCATGCCACATCTCCTATAGGAAATGTGCTCGTTTCTAGTCACCCTAGTCCTTAGCACTGACTGAACATTGGATATATCCACATTGACCCACAGGCTGGATCCCCATTTCCACCTAAACACCAGCCTTTGGCTGTCTGTGCACGTCCCAGTGGTGCTGGGATGTCAAACCCCAAGTTTACCTGACTGTCAGATGACTGTAGGAAAAGCACACTGGGGATGCAATGTAAAGGTGGACAAGTCCTTCCCCAGGCTGTCAACACCTCCCAAGTGGGAATCAGTGCAACAGGGAGGCTACCCTGAAAAAGATAAGCGTGTGTTTCTGTAAGTAAGAGTTCTGTTCTTACATTTAATACAATTAACGCATGTACTGTCACCTATGCACATTTTATATATATGTATATATAATAATAATAATGTATATATGTGTATATGCACCCATATCAGTGTGTATGTGCACATCATACAATCTATACAGAAGCAGAAACTTCAGCATCTGTTCCTGCACACACACTCTCCCCATCAGAAATATCTATTATTTCTTTAGGTCACGATCAGGCCCTGCCCTGCGATAAGCTCTTCAAAAGTTTCTGTGCACAGCACACATAAACTGTGATTTCCCACTCATCATAAACTGTCTGTCTGGTCTTACAGCTGCTAGAGCACCACAACTTTCTCTATATTTGCCTCTGTATTCTGTTTTATGGATTTTCTCTGCCCTGCCATTCTGCTGCTTTCTTCTGACATTTTTTTTATAAATTCATTTATTTTCTCATCTTTATCTCTTTTCTCTTTTTCCTTCTTGTTCATTTTAACTCACTCTGTTTCCTCGTGCCTACTCTGCTGGGCTGCAGTTTTGATTTGTGCTTTTCCCATTTTATTTTTAGGCTGATAAAGGTTGGAGCAAGTGGCCCCATGTGCATGGAAGCAGGGATGCGGCACAAGGGCTGAAGCATCGAAGCTGGCTGCCTGGCATGTCACACGACAAAGGACATGAAAGAGAAAAATTACAAATATGAGAGCCTGTAGCTCAAGGAGAAAAGCTGCAGTAAAGCACGGGGAGCTGACAGCTTGGCCTCAGAGGAGAAGAGCAAATAAACCTGCCCAGGAACAAGAAAGAGAGCTGCACAGTTTGCTGCAGCTCAGAAACTCTGAATTAACTAAAGAAAATCCTGCAAGCCAGGAGGGACCTACATGGGAAGAGAGGAAGAGATGCTCAGAAACCTTTTTCTTGTTGTTCTGTCTCACCTCATTTCCTTGAGGATTAGTTTTGTTTTGTTTTTATTTTTGGTTTAGGAGGTAACTAGCCAAGTATGAATTTTAGAAAAAGAGAGATACGTATTTATTTATTTAAGGCCTCTGCTCTTTCTCAAAAGCTTACTGCCTGGGACAAAGACAGTCCCCTCTCCATTTGAGCTGAAATGGGGGCTAATCACAATCACAAGGTGAGGCAGATTTTGCTCTCTGGTTAATGTAGAAGAAGATGGAAGAGTCCAAGTTTGGTAAGTTGAAATATGATTTTCCCTAGATCATCCAAAATTTCTCCTTTCTCCTCTCTTTTATTTTGTCAATGCCTAAAAAATTTAGTATAAATTCCTCATGCTTTCCTGTATTCAAGTGCTGACTTGGGCACTGTGTACAGCTTGGTTTTGTGAAAGCTATGGCTTACCTATAAAACTCATTTCTCACTTCTCTTGCTACTCTTCCTAGTAGTAAATAAGGCACTGAAGACCTCACCTGTTGTTTGTAATATGCAGGATGATCAGCCACTCATCTCTCCCATCTTGCTTCAAAGGAGCCCCTTTGGATCAGCAGCCCATGGATAGAAAATTCACTGGTCGACTGCTGTGGTCTCTACCAGGCTTTGCAGCCACCTTTGGCACCCTCAGATCTTGAATTTTCTCACCTCAGACACACTGCCATGTGCATAAGGAGAGAGAGAGAGAAGAAAATTCCAAAGCTGATGCACCAGGGTCTTCACAGATGGTACCAGGTTTGCATTCAGGCACTGAAGATACAGTAAGTGGAGAACAAATGTCAGTTTTCATTGTAAACTTGCAGCTCTTTTGTGGAATATTAATTCATCCGATCAGTAAGTTGTTTAATCAGTGTTAGCTTTGCTGATCCTTCAAAGAACTTTCACAGCAGCATTAATGCCCCAATATTTTGAGAGATTGTTCCCCTTGAATGTATACGTTGTGCTTAACATAGGAACTATCCTCTCTCAGTGCCTGGACAGACATTTTAGAGGTGGCCTCAGCATCCTGTTCCTGTCTCTAAATTCTAGTACACATAGCTATGATTTTTTATTTCATCTTCTATCTTTATGAGCCATCCTTGTACCATCACTGCCCCACAGTCTGGTGCTCCTCCATCTCAGTCACAGATGGCAATCCCATGCATAGGCCTCAGTGATTTCTTTGCTGACTGCTCACAACTGAACTTTTTTTACACCTAAAAATTAACCAAAACAAAGGCACAGCAAAAGAAAGCAGGGGCACAGAGATAGCACATCTTATGGACTGCTGACAGTATGGACTATCTGCCCAACCAGGAGGCCATGGATGTATGTGCTTCTGTTGAGTTTTATGAGGAGCTAGATAATTTTTGTCAACAGTAAAAACATTTGCAGCCACACCACAGCAGCAAAGATAATAAAGGCAATGCAACCCTGTGCTCCAGGCAGTGTGGACAGTTCCAGGATGAGTCTCATCCTACTATCTCATCCTCTGTTGGTACTGTGCAAAGGGTGCAGGATCAGCTTTGGGGGTTGGTGGTCCAAACACACACAGCACACTGTATTTTCTGGAAAAAGAAGAAAATGAAAGCCAAGCTAGCACAAAGAGGAGAAAAAAAAAGAACAGAAACAAACTTGACAATTTTTCAGTTAGCAGAGGAGAAATGAAAATAAGATTTGGCAAGAGATCAGCTTTAACTCTGAACCAAATCCAGCAGGCACTACTGATAGCATATAGCTGTTATCCCTACAATGACAGAGAAAAACACCAAAACAGATCACTTCTTTTGTGTCTGAAATAGGCCTTTGTCCTAGCTCCACAGAAGAGCAGCCTGCACTGGATAATATAAGCAGTGTTATCACAGAACTGATGCCCTGACGAGGTGCTTAGTGAGTAAAGCAAGGTAAGTTTTATCTCCATGTATCTAGTTATCTGTCCAAAGAATAGTTTCTGTTTCCATTTTGTCATTAAGATGGATTCACCCTGAGTTCTTCCTTAATACTGAGGCAAAAATATGCCTTCCCTGTGACTGCATTATTTCCTTCGTATGCATTCACTTTTTAATAGCATACACAATTGTTGGATAACACATAAGTATACATAAAATGATATTTTCATGCACAGAAATTAAAGAAAGCTCGGACTTTACAGCAAACCCTGAGAAGGCCTAGATAAAGCATGCTGAATTTAAAACATCATCTGCCATAGCAAAAGAAGTTTTCTGGGGACAGATGCTCAGACAGAGCAGCAAAGCTCCTCTGAAGTGAACTGAGCCATGACTGCTCCAGCTACAGATTTTGTCCACAGCAGATACCTCTGTGGACTGATCCTGACTCCTGGCGAAGTCAGCCATGAAATTCCATGTATTTTCAGTAGGGCAGAATTGGTCCCAGTGTATACATAGAGCTGAATTGCTGAAAGGATAAAGGAAGCAAAAGGCATCGTAAAGTTCCTGGTTTGCTAAGCAGATGGGAGAAAGAAGTCCAATTATAGTGTAAAGCATCATTTCGCTAAAAGAAGTGTGAGTGCTGGAAGAGCTCTGAACAGAGGGGATTTTGCTCTGCCATGTGCAGTCTCCAGGAAACAAAAGGAAGGGTGTGACTGAAATGAAGACAGGCAGAATGTAATATTTTCCTTTGATGTGTAAACAGATTTAATGCAACAAAAATCAATGAGGAAACTCTCCAAAGGAGAGTATTTTAATGTGTTATCATATTTCACATAGATTTCATAAAAATTCAATTTCAATTATAGCACAGTTTACAAACAGTGCTGTGCCTCCCTGGAAAACATATGGCCATCAAAACTTCAAACAAAATACTGCCAAAACCGCTCATAAAAAATAAATACCCATAAGCCAGTGTGTTATTGTCCTTATAATGTTTGTTGAATGCCTATAATTCTTCTCGTGTCCGCCTCGGCTGTCAGCTTTCTGACACTCTGCTCTCCCTTTCTCTTACCTCCCATGGAAGATGTCTTGGAGACAGAATGCAAGCAGGAAATATAGTGCGAGGAGCTCTTAATTATTTTGGATATTATCTTACATTTCCAGCTGGGCTCCTGCAGAATAAGAAAAAATATCATAACCAACCCCCTACAAAACAACACGGTAGCTTCAGCAGAGAGACAGTGTCTGAGGGATGGGATGGTGCTGCAGCATCTGTTGGAAATGGGGAAACGGACTCTGCCCCAACAGCAGCAAATGTTCCCTGAGGTCTCTGGGCTCATTCATTTGATAAATGAATAACCTGCCCCACAGCTCAGCGTGCCCCTGCCTGATGAGCTGCAGTCATGTTGAAGCTTGGCACAGGGAGCACTAAGGGTTTCTGTGGGGCACCTTGCCTCTGGTCTCTCTGCAAGAGAACATACAGGATCAGAGAGCATAAGCATGCAGGTGGGGGCTCATTTTTGTACTTCTGTCAAGGGATTAGATCAAAGTGGATTCTGTGTTTTTGTCACACGGGGACTCAGTGTTGCTTAATACACTGCACTGTGCAACAAAAGTGCATTTACAGCTTATACAGAAGCTGAAAATGGATCAAAACATCCAGTGGTGGCTCATAGCTGGCTCTTTCCACTTCAGCTAGAAGTTCAAGGTCAGAATGAAGGTAACCTTGGGGAGAATGGCAAAGTTGGCTTTGAAACAGCTCTGACTCACCACACCAACATACAGCTTACCTTATAACCCAGTGACCGCTGCCAGGATAAGTGCGTGAAAATTCTTTTCATTCAGCTGGGAAACAGGCAAAATTCTGTGGAAGAAGAAGTGATACTTTTTTCCTACCTGTAATTTCCAGAAGAATCACTGCATCTGTTTGTGCCATTCTGAACCAAAGCAGAAAAGAGCTTCATCCAGTAACAACAAAACCGTTCCCTTTCATCAGTGGAGACATATCTCTTTTCCTCTAAGACCATCCTGCTGTCAAAAGCATACCAATATGAACAAAAGAAGGGCTACCATGTTTGAGGGAGAACAAGGTGCCCTGTTCCTTGCTGAGCATCGGCTTTTGCCACTGTAGTGGGTGCATGGGGAAGGGCATGCACTTTCTTCCCTCCTAGACAGTGTCGTGCAGCTCCCATAGGTCCCAGGGGCATTTAGAAATACCAAGTGGTTTTAGAGATTTTGCACTGTGCTTAGGCTGAAGAGAGAAGCTGGAGATGGAGGGAGGTTAATATGGAAGAAGTATTGATAAAATGACAGGAATGTAGCAGGAGAAATGAACAAAAAAATATATATATATACATGGAAGAAGGAAGACATTACTGAGAGCATTAGTGAAGTGTAAGTGTGTGGGAAGAAAACGTGATGGATGCTGGCAAGGGAGGAGGAGCTCACAAAACTGATGTATTTCAGCTGTGGGAGAGAGGACACTGTTCAGAGCTATTACTTTTCCTCAGTACACACGTGTCAAGCTAAAACTGAGATGGTGGAGTGATGGCAGGCAGTGGCTTGAGCTGTGCCTCTGCAAGGACGTCACAGATGATACTAGTGAATTTTGCTCTACTTTCACTAGAACAGACAGCCTACATAAAAGTTAAAAAAAAAAAAAAAAGAAAGAAAGAAAAAAGAAAGAGACAGCCCATGTCAGCTAGACTCTGAAACCTGGGGAGATAGGTCAATGTTCAGCCACTTTGGCAGTACTGTGAAGACCTGATAGAGATAATCCAAGCCCTGAACTCTCTCTGCAGGGTTGTCCTTGCTGCTGTATACCCAGCAAGCTTTCATGTAATAGGCGAACTGGGCAAAAATATGCATTATCTGTAATTGCTAGATACCTCTAGGACAGCTGCTGGCTGAAAGGAGCATCCTATTTTGGGACAGGCACCTGTCTGTTTAGGGATGCATACGTTAAAGACGTATCTATGAGAAGATGGCAGTTTTATACATTTTTTTTTTTTAAGAACAGATTTAAAATATATCATTGCTATACACCCACTGACATTAAGTGCCTCCAAAGGATGTGCCCTACTCACAGTAAGGCCAATCATCCCCACATCTGCCATTAGGAGTTTACAGGAAAGCATATAGTGGCACTTTTATTTCCCCATACGTGGTTCATACCTTCACTAACTGAGACACTTTAATACATATGTATACAAATATATATTTATATTTACCATTTTTATAGGTAAGCTCCTAGGGACAGTCCGGTATTCTAGCTCACTGGCAAAAATAACCACCAGCGGTACGGTTTGGTCACTTCTGGAATAATAAAGATATAACAAGGAAAGGGTGATTTATGTATTTTTTTTTTTTTTGTTCATTTGTTTTCTCTTTACAAGCAATAATACCTAAGTTTACAGTAGATGTTACAGAAATACTAAAATTGATCATTCTCCAAATGCCTGAGCAAGTAGCAATGACTTAATGTTAAATCCAAATACTTGATGCTTTGAGGCTAGTTCCATCAAGATTTATCAATAAATATCCTTATTCAGAAAAATGGGTCTCGTAGAGTCTCCCAGAAGAACTTACATGTGATGGGAAGGCTTCATGTACAATTACTATAGTGATACCATTACAGTGCACAGAAGCATACACATCCGATTCTCCTTATTACCTATCCCCCCCAGTCTTTACTGAGAAAAGAAACTTGTTCTGAAATTTTCTAGTCTTCTATTTAGAGATCTATGATGTTGACGCAGTCTGAACCCACAAACCACAAATTCACACTTAGATGACAATCCTGGAGAACATTTGTAGGTGTGTGTGTTAACATCATCATTAAACACAAAGCCCTAGAGTCTGCATCAGTTTCAGATGAAAAATAATGTACCTTTTTTGTCTTCAGATTCCTTGTCTCCGAAAGCAGGCAGTAGTGGGGCAGGCACCTTGTATCCGAGAGCCACAGGAGTCAACATGCATTAAAGAGTGATCTAGTGCACGTGCGGGAAAGCACTGGGCTGGTATCTAAGTGCTCTTAAATATTTAATGAAGAGTCATGAAGAGGAAACTGGCAACTTTGCTTAACTTGTAAACAGCCGGGTGACATTTAGCTGACAAATGCTGTGAGCGTGTTTCCCTGCCAACCGACAGGGAAAACAAAGAACAAGGGCTGAAGTATTGGAGGCCTTAGTTAGTGGGTGGATCAGTGGTGTTGCAGGAGGTGGGACAGGAGCCCTGGCTGTGGGCTGTGCAGAGCCAATGCTCTTTGGGGCCCCTTGGAGAGTGGTCCGTGTCCTTAGGACACGTCAGGGAGAGTGGTGGGCCTGGGGCAGTGCCTAGAGGAAGGCGTGGATCTGCCAGGGCAAGACCCCGCGGAATGGGCAAGGTCACACAGCTGGCATTGACTGCACTGCCACAAGAGCTCCGTGATGTCAGGCAATGTTCAGGAAGATGAAGTAAATTCCAAAAGAGATGCTGCCTGGGTCTACACCTCAGGACTGGGCCAGAGCTTCCTGCAGTGCTGAGGGAGGCGGGGAAGAGAAGAAAGCCATGGTAGACTTTGATGAGGCTACCCTTGAGTGAATGCGAAGTGAATAAAAGACAGCTCTTGGAAACTAATTATTACATAAAAGTGCTCAGTGCAGATGTGTTGAAGACACAGTTATGAAAGATGGGATTTAGCATCTATTCCAATAAAACCTGTGTCAAATGACAGCCAAGTCTGACACAGTTAATTAAAGTAGGGTGCTCAGACAGTCATGTATAGACAGCAATAAACAGCTTTTTCAGCTGATTAAACAGCAAAGGCTGGGGCTTTTGGCTTGGCACAGGAAATACTTGCTTGCAAGCTCATCTTGATGCCAGCCTGGCGGGGAAAACCTTGGTGCATTCAGGTGACTGTCCCTTGAGCACAGGCTAATAAATTATATCAAATGACCAGCACAGCCCCATGGCTGCAAGATCCCAGTGAGTCTGGGAGGTGAATGGTGCAAGAGTGAGCCAGGCCTCCGTGAGGCAGGAAGAGTGTTTGGAAGTGGGCATGCATTTCGTTGCAGCACTTTAGTTTTTCTTATTCCCTTTCACAAATGCTCTTGTTGGTTTTTAGGCAGAGAAGAGCTGTGCCAAAGAACTGAAAAGGGAGTTCTGGAGCACAGAGCCTTTTTCTAAGTGCAATCAGCTTCCATTGTTCGTAGCTTACAACCCTCATCCTCAGGAACAGTGTCACAGGCATGCAGTAAGTCAGCCAGCATTTACACATGTACCAGTAAAGTGCCTTGCCATAGATTATGTTTATAGCCAAGAAAAGAACAATAGAGCAGCAAGAGAAGCATTGTATGCCTTTCACAGTGCCCTGTCATTAGCAAAGCATCCTGCAGCCACTCTTCCTCAGCAAATAGTTTTACTGAGCAATTCACAAGGACCATGGAAAACTAAAGCTGTCTGTGTGTGAATTTCTGTTTTCCATCTCACAGAGTTCATTAGGCATGATTAACCCTCTCACTGAGAATGCCACCAGCTGTACCTTTACACAGTAACACTGGTATCCCAGGATTTGTGAGCACGGTTCACATTACTGATATGAATTCCTCCATTTACTGAATATTTGAATGGATAGGACTTCTACAATCCAGATGAGAAAAGTAGCACAGCAAGTATTTTTGTTATGCATTTTTCTTCTCTTGTAAGCAACAACACTAGATTTCCCAGGCACTTCAAGATGGTAAACACTGTGGGAAATGGAATAAAAGGGACTTTCTACTGAAACTCTCATCTGAGAACTGCCAACAGCACAATAAATGTAGTATAATATCACATAACACAATGCAAAGCAATGCAAGCTGTCTGCTGGTGTCAGAAGACTGAGAGGAAAAGTAAGGCAAGTTGCTAGATACAAGGACTCATCAAGAAAGCTAATATCTCTTAGGAATTGTTAATAGATTAAAAAAAAAATTACTGTATAGGATCGAGAGAGCAAAAAGAAGCTAAAAGACATATGAATGGATGAAATGGCAAGATGGACAAATTTCTAGAAACTTTGTGCTGGGTTCATCTATTGGTCTGAGCTTTCCAGGCTCAGGAACCAAGCGAAATTTCTTTTCAAATCTGTGCTGAGCTTAAAAGTAGCAGGGAAAAGCAGCTACTCAAAATGAGTTTTAGTAATGAAGCTGCTCTTTGCTTTTCATAACAATGGATTTTTTAAAAGATTTGTCAAAGAGAATGAATTTGGATCCTTGAATACTGCAGTAAATGATGTAACTCGAGTTAATTAAATTCTCTCACCCAAGAAATACATTTTTTTCTTCTTCCAGCAGATGCCTACTGCAGACGTAGTCTTGGTTGAAGCTACGAATTCATTTTAGCAACATATTTTCCTCCTGAAACTATTCTGAGTATACTTCAAAAATATGAAATAATCTCATGACTATGCTATTGAGAGTAAGGAAGATGGGCAAGTAAAACTAATGTGAATCAGCTCGGTATTCTTTTCTTTTTTTTTGTTAACTTTTGGTGCAAGTATAGGAGTGCACCTCACCAAGATTAGTCTTTACATTGGGAAGAGGTGGACTGTTGGCCTTTGGGAATACAAATTACAGCACACACCACCAAGGATCTCTGTCTATACTCAGAGGGACCTGTGGGACTGAGCAGCAAGAGACTTAAGTGTTACTTGCAGCATTAAACCAAGGGGAGTCCCAAAGTGTACAGCAGTGGGGAAAAATTAGTTTTTCTTTCATCTTTGTGGAACAGATATTATGAGTATCATTTCACATCCAGATACCCGTCAGCAACATCCAAGCAATGTTCATTACTGCGACAATACTAATATTTAAAAAAAAAACAAAAACAAAAAACAAGAACATAAGATGTTTGTATGTATCAGCAAACCACAGGACAACAGTGTTTTACTTTAAAATACACTATTTTTTTTTCCACTTGAATACTTTCACTAGCAATACTGTGTGTTCTTACAAGGGATTCAGACCACAGATTTATGCTTTACTGGTAACTACACTGCTACTTTCAGCAGTAAACTCGATTCAGAAAAAAACATAAAATCTCATGCGCCCTGACTGCACAGTGAACCTAAAAAAATCTATCATTAAGAAGTGGGTTTGCTACGCAGAATTTTGAGCAGATTTAATTTCTGCTGTACATTCTCATCCATGCTGAACAGTGAACTCCTGAGCTCACACGCGAAGCATCCGATGACAGGATTTTAAATCCTGGAGCATAAAGAAACTGATTTAATCATCCCAAAGCAGGTTGATAAAATAGTTAAGTAGATTAGATTAAAATTCTGTACTTGCAAAGTTTTATGAGCAAAGCTGTTTAGTCCTGTGGGTAGCATTTTTCTTTGCCGTAGTCTAAGAAAAGCATCACAAACAGTTGTGTTATGTACACTGAATACATGTTACTTATATCATAATAATTGTTCAGTTCTAGGCAAACTCAGGATTCAGAGTACTCATAAAGAGCAAGTTATGTGCATATCCATTTCCTATTAGAAATTTAATTACGCGGAACCAGGCTATGAAAACTAGAAATTTTGCTTCCTGCTCACGTGCATGGACTTTAGAAATCATCTGTGTGTTTCTGTGGCACCTTAGCCCCAGATACTGCTAAATTAAGGGCCACCAGATCTCATAGAGACAGAAGAAATTCTCACAGATGCATACACAAATATGAGGCTTCATCAGTGCCATGAAAAGAAACAGAAAATGCAGGTACATCTCAAAGGTGATCACTATCAATTTCCCCCTACCTTGGCATGCAGAATGGTTGTGGAGAATCGTTAAAAGCCTTCAAGATGGAAATCACAGGATAGAAAGTAGGATAATGGAGCACTTAGTTTTGTAAGGCTGCTGTTGGTTATGTCAGGGAGCACTTTCAATAGAAACAAACAATGTCTATATATTTGTAGCAATGAACACTAAAATGTGAGATGTCTTTATTATCATAAGCTTCTATTTCACAATGTATTGTTTAGAAATGTCCCTTTTCATGAATACTTGTACTTTATAAGGTTCTTATGGTCCCCTAATTACCTTGAAGCAAATGTACCTCTCTGCATATCTCCACAAGGGAAGCAAACCGGACTAGACTTCTGTCCTTCATAACTGATGTGTCTGATCCCAAGAGAATGTCAGCAGAAAGTGGCAACAAGAGTGAATGCAAGAGCTACCAGGGAGAAAAAAAAGCATGCAATCATTGCAATTACACATAATAGAACTAGTGCTTTATACAACCATGTCATTTCCCTCCTTGAAGGAAATATATGGTCAGGGCATTCCTGGGGTTGAGTACCCGCATTCACTTCCCTTACCTTCTTTCCTGCTCCTTGAAATCCATATATTAGCAAGGAAAAAAAAATCATATTTTAGCTGAGTGAAATCAAAGCAAAACAAAGCAACACCAAAACCAACACAGAAAAGTAAGAATAAATACAAACATAAAAAGGAAAACCACCTCTCCAGAAGGCCTGGGAATACAATGATATGCCACTTATTGGAACCATCTTCCCAAAGAAAGCTGCTGCCTATTCAAAAAACAGATCTTTCTTTCAGATGCCTTTCTGGCCTAAATCAGGAAAATTCAATCATTCTTCATTGTACAGGAAGAATAACAGAAATGCTATTTCTTTTCCTGAAGGTTAACAGCATTCAGTTAATATCACACAAAAAAACTGTCATATCACCCAAAATATCACACACACCTTGCTCAGTGATGCAACAGACTCCTGGGACGTTTGTCAACTTTCCACTCCATGCACTTAGTAAACACTATGGATTGCTCTACCTGCAAATCTGTACCAAAGTACATCTATGTCAGTCCAACATTTAACAATTATTTCCCTTTCTTTCATCTTTTGGCTTAACTGTAGCAGTGGGTACACAACAGCGGAAGGGGAAATCTATGGATTTTAAACCGAAGTGTAATGGGAGCTAGTTGAGTCTTAGGTACCTGTCTCCTTTAGTGGTTTTGTCCCTCATCTGCCACCCAAATGATTTTTTGCAGCCAGCAGGCCTGCGTTTTCACATCTTGCAGTCAATCATTAATGCTAAACTGACTCACTCATCTCAAGAACTACAAATGCAGTACATCATTGCTTTCTTGCTGATGCTATGAGTATCATCAGATGACTTAATCACACATGTACACATGGCTCTGCATTTAAAAGACACTTGAATAGTGTTGTGATGATTAACTATAGACTACTACAAGTGTAATATATGTGACTTGCAGCCTACTACTGTAATTTTATCCTTGACATTGAAATTAAACACAAAAATGACCATTAATACTATTCGGAAGTTTGTGGTGAATGTTGCATCTCTCAGGAAGTATTCACTCACAAGTTGCTCTCATAGCAAACTCATAGGATCATAATGAAAATAACGAAATTCTACACTGATCCTTTGTACAGATCTACCCCAAAACATCTTTGCTGAATGAAAGCAATATCTGTTTAGAAAGTCATCATTTTTTTATTTAAAGAGCTCCAGTGACAGAGACTGCAATGAGTACCCTTGGTAATTTGACTGAATTAGTAAACACCCTCACTGATCAAAAACAAAACCTCAGAACAAAATAAATGTATTAACCTAAACATTATCAAATTTCACTCATCTGATTCTATTTTAATCCCATGGATTCAACACTCATTTGTACTTTTCCATCCTGTCTTACTGACTGACCTGTGATCAAATGACCCCTCAAGCTGTTCTTTGCAGTAAGAACTTTGCAAAGCCATAGGTAATTTCTAAATCGATGACCCATTTCAGTCCCACAGTTTAACTGTGCGTTTCCCTCAGCTTCACTCTTCAAGCTACTCTTAAATTTCCCAGTTAGTATTTCATTAAAAAAAAATAAATTAGGAGTTTTGTCACAGTATTGTCATTACTGATTCATTATCTGCATTACTGACGATGCATCAAAAGATTCAGCCTGCTATTGTGAAATAGGGCAGAGTCAGCAGAGACCTTCCTTAAAGCTAACAAAGTTCAGATGTGTCTTCAGAGAAATGATTAGGAATGCTTTGTAGAACTATGCCTTGTTGTGTTGGCACAGCTGTAATAAACTTAGATCTATTGACATAGGATAGTCTTCATGATTCTCTGATATTCAGAGGTTTTAAGAAAAATTACCTCTTGCCTCTTTGCAGATAGGTACATCTTTGATTCTTTGGTCTGCGGAAACATGAAGACATTTGCTCAGAGTTCCACTTTGATTTCAGGATAAGTTTCTTAGAGCTTGAGCCAAGCATCAGCAAGAGATCAGTGCATGTCTTCATTTACAGGGTAAGACTTACAAGCAAAGAAGTGACTATTTAGAGTTCTGTGATCATTTGATAATTTACTCTTCAGAAGTAAGGAGATGGTAGTGGGAGCAGCTGCTTATCACCCATCAGCATTATCTGATAGCAATAATGGTTCAGAGCTGCAGTGAAGGATTACACAAAACCTTTGGGTTTCATTCTGCTACCCATAGCCTGGATGAAGACATCATTTCAGTATGCTTCTCAGTGATGACGAGTTGTAGCACAAGAGTGAGATTCATACATCAGAGTGGGGTCATCTTATCCACTTCATCTTTGCTCCTCACAATCTTAAAAGTCGTAGAAACAAGTATGGCTTGCCCACAATGGATAGGAAAATCAGCTTTAAATGCCAGCAATAGCAATTGAGACATCTATATGACAAGAGAAGGCAAGTTCTGTAACTTGTTTAAGGACAACACTGACACTTCAAAAACGGGAGAGAAATGCCTATAGAGTCTGGTTTAGCAACAGCTGATTCTGTTTGGAGACATGGAGGGGGCTGATAGCACCCTCAAGTCCTGTCAAGTCTTATGATTCTGCATTTGTTATCCTTAATTAAGTAGTTTCCTCCCCTTAGTACAGTCTAGTTTTCTGTCGTCTGTAATGAGGATGACTTTGCTTTTCTGTCATTCAAATCTGGCAGAAACATCACAAGTTTTTAAATTTTAATTTGAATTCTACAAATATAGTAAGTACAAAGAAAAACTATAGTTCAGTACAAAGAGCTCTATTTTGTATTATCTGTATCCATGGAAATTCAGCTAATTTTCCTGACTTTTTTTCAACCTGGCATAGAAATACTTCATTGAGAGCAGGTTGAAAAAAAAAAAACACACCAAAAAAAGCCCCAAAACACACTTACAAAAATACCTATTAAAACATCAAAGAAATAAAAATGCATTTGAGTACTATAGAATGTGAATAATTGAAAATAATGTAGAAAATAAGGTGCTGTAGGTCACCAAGTCCTACAAACTTTGGATAAACATTTGTACTCTCTAAAATAGCTGAAAGCACAAATTAAAAGAATCCTGTGTAATTCCTCTGTTATATATAATACACTGTGTGATTTATTGCCTATACTGTTTTTTTTTGTTGTAATCATAGAAGCAGCTTGAAACAAGACAACCAAAACTGACAAGTATAGCCTGTGGAGCCTCTCAAGGATGCACTGGGAAGCCAAGGCAATGGGTAAGAGATATTACTTGTCTGATTTACAGTTTTCCCTTACCTTCCTATGTGGAGTGCCTGGTTGTAACTTTGCACCTTGACCTCTTGCAAAGCTCCTGTCAGCTAAGGGAAAATTAAACTTAAAAATTTAAGTATTTTTACAACATCCACGTTTAAAATAGACCATGCAGTTGCAAGTGAACAAATCCCCAAATTTAGCACATTTCTTTTTCCTCTCTCTTTATATCTAGTCAGTTTGCTTGTATCCTTCTATGTACCTCCTGGAATCTCTAACTTTCCGCTCACTTTCAAAACTGCATCGCTGGAGACCATCCTGCCTTGTCGGATAACACGCTTCCATGCAACCAAACATCTTTCTCATGTCCCCTGAAGGCTAGTTCCAGATTTAATATTTTTCCCTGAAACTTGCTGTTAGAAGATTGTGTAGGTGATACTGGTTAGCTAGGAAGCACATCGTTTCACTTCCTCTAGGCCACAACTGTTGCATTACTGTCAAGAGCCCTCTTCTTTCCTGATGAGCTAATTCACTGCTCTTGTCATGATGAAGGGTAATGCCTCCTACCTTCCCCCCTTTGGAGAATCACCAAGCACATTTCAGTGTGAAGTGTACTGTTCGGTGAACTTACATATTTTACATCAAACTTTACAAATAAACACACTCATTGGAGCAGCTAAATGGAGTTTACAAGTTTGCAGGTTGTTGCTTTTTCCTGCATGTTGTGGTACCAATTAACTATACTAGTGACAATGAGTGTGGGGTGACTGACCTTGATATTTTCAACTGTGGTGGGTCCTAACAACTGTTCTGATAATAATTATGTCAACAAAAATCGGAGGTGATACAGAAGTTTGTGACCGTGCACAGGTTGTCATTTTGTATTCGTTGGATATGGCACTTTAAGCAGACAATACAGTCACTGCTTTTTAATTACCTTGTTACTGCAGTCAATGCTTGCTATTTCATTTGATGCTAATGTGCTTGTTAAACCAAAATTATCTTATTTCTTCAGTTAAATATTCAGTTTTAAACTGTATATTTACTTTTTAAAAAAGAATATGTTTTATAAGAAATGAGGCAAAAAATATTTTGAGTTTCTCAATTCTGGACCACTCTGTTTACAAACACTGAAATAAATTATACTCGCTTTTAAAAAAACACTTCTTGTTGTAGGTGCAGATGCTAATATATGTATGAGCAGCATAGTAGGACAAACAGTAGAACAAAAAAAGTCTTTTTGCTCCTTTAAAATAGCAGCTTAACACAGCGCTTTGTTGCAATGATGGTATTCCTCAAGAAAAGGAACTGTGGTTTAGTCAGCTGTGATTAATTCAGTGACGAGACCTTCTTCAATCCCTTAACACTTATGAAATTTATATTAAGGCTGATCAATGCATGATGAGAGCAGGCAAACAGTTTGACAGATATTCTTAAAACTGGGAAGACAACGTATTGATTAGGTCTACGCACAGCTTTAGCTGTTCGGCGTGCTTCTCTTTCAGAAATCACAAGTGAAGCCTTTTGCTTTGGTCTACAGAAGTGGGGCCAACAGCAATTATGGCTTCCCATCAGCCCCTCACGTGACAATGCATGATCTGCATTTCCCCCACAGTCCTGTGGTGCATGACATTCCATTTGACTGTCACCACTGTACTAGGAGATTACTTTCAGCTCTTTGCCTTGCCATGTCCCAGTGACCTTGCATATTTAATCATAATTGGAAGTCAAGTGACTTTTGCAAGACATGAATGTTAATTAGCTTTCAAATTGCTAAAGAGGGTACTTTGTCTGGAGATCCTCTGATTGCAGTAATTAATTAGTTGTGCGAGGTCAGCCTCCTGTCTTGCACAGTTCATTGAGCAGCTTCTTTTCAAATATTTATAAAGATGTTTTAGTACCTATCACTGAAAACTACATTAATGCCTTAATTTTAAGGCAGAAAGGGGACAGCCTTAATATTGGTGGACGTGACTTAGGTAGTATATGCAATAGCAATCTCAAACTAACAATTCCATTCTGTTTCATTTTTAAAATATCAATTGCAAATAGGTGAAAAACTGTTTTTGATTCTATAGTATAGGGAATAAACTGAAAAGGTGAATTAAAGCTATAATTGTAGACTAATTAGCATTAAAATACTGTTCGGGGCAAGAAGCATTAGGATTTTAGGAACTTAAAAATGAATAGAGTACCTAAATATATGCAGAAAATCATCACACATCTTTAGCAAAGGCTTAACATTATCTGACAAGTGTTGGATAGGACGCACCAGGGCACTACAGTGTATGAATCCAATCACTCACACAAACAAAACCTCGAGAAGGTCACAGTTGTTTCATGACAGACCTATTTTCAGACTGCCTTTTGAACTACAAAACCTTGCGGGGTAGATGTGTTCTAGTGACCCAGCTGAAAGGCCACAAAAAGAGCCTGGGCATGGGGACTCCAGCATGGGGGGGGAGGGCACAGGCTGCAGCCAGCCTCAGGGCATGCATGAAGTGTGGCTTCTTCTGCACAAGGTGATCTGCTTATAGCCTGGCTGCCTAAAAGAAGTCAAGTCCAATGGCTACCTGGGATATGTAATTTGAAAGTGTGACCTCTGCTGTAATGACAACAGCATAGCATCGCATACTTTATGATAGTTTCACAAATAGGCTCTGATTAGTGGAGGAAGCACTGTGGACCTTAAAACTAACAGCAAGCTACATTACTCCTACTATCAAAACCAGCAAATCAGATTTACTTTTCTTTTTTTTTTCTTTTTCTTTTTTCTTTTTTAAGAATCCTGCATCATTCAAACTGAAGTATACAGACTCTCTTTTTTTTTTTTTTTTTTTGGGTGGGGTAGGAGAAAAGGAGAGATGTTGGGATCTATAGACATGCCCGGGAAAGGGTAACCATAACCTAACACACAAAAGAGACTTTCCACCTCACAGTCTGTTCTTCCCTCAGGACACCTCTTCTGAGACATTGTTATAATAGGTGGGAGACCCCTTCCACTACCTGAAAGCATTACTCTAGCATAATTTACATTGCTTTCCTTTCCTCACAATACAGAAAACTGGATGTGAACCACTGAAAGGTCAAATTAAAAACTCTATACTTTCACTTCTGTGTGTTCGAAACCTCATATTTACATAATACTTCAACATCATATTTCACCAAGCATACAGAATTTATGATTGGCATGCCAAGCACCACATACTAGCTTAACTGTCCTGCAGTGGTGGACAAGGACATCAGCTATACAATGAACACCAAAGCTCTTAAGAGCTTGGATTCAGAATCAATAAAACTAATAAAAATCTCAGTTTTTTTGCTACGTTAAACTCAGTGACAGTATTAATTCCAAAAAAGCAAAAGTTTATTTGCTCTGGTTCATGCTTGCCAATGTAAGGATCTTCTGTTTGAAATTCAGGACTTGTGTGAGTCACCAGGAAGCATGTACCCCAGGCTACAAGATGCCACTTAAGTCACTCTCTTGGCCACCATTTGATGATATCTTACCTGAGCTATCAGCATGGTGTTGTCAGACACCGTGCAACACTGACCATTGTGGTAACACAGGGAAAATCATCACCATTAGTTAATCAAGAAATCCTCAGAAACACAGGCGAAAAGCTACTACAGAGACTTGCTCCAGCAAAACACAGGGAGGGCCCATATCTTTGCTTCAACTTTCCTACCAGGTGTGACCGCTCTGGTGACCAGCAACAATATGTTCCTCAAGGGCTCTCTGCTGACTTCGCAGTGAACCTGGACTACACTGTCACAAGCCACGGATATCACATTAGCCATACTGGTGATGCCTAACTCTTCCAACAGTTAACCTATTTAACTTTGTGTCCTAGCATTGTCTCCTGCCATTTGGACAGAGCAACACTATGCAAACTGACTGCAAAACTCAGCATGCAGCAAACATACAGGTATGGCTGTCACCAGGTTCAACCATCCACACATTTGTCTCTGAAAATACAGACAAAAATCCATCTCTGAGGCTCAGGCACACTCCTAAGTTATTAAGATCTGCTGAGCAGATCTTCAGCAGTATCACCAGAAATACAAACATTTATATACAAAATATAACTGTCTTGTATTAAAATCACCTATACCAAGCACATACTTGTGGCTCAAGAGCACTGCTGGTGTACTACCAACATGAAACAAGTGAGAATCAACGCTACACAACTACGCTGAAAACTTCTGATGCCAAGTCTTGTTATGTTCAGATTTGCCTATTTAAGCTTCAGAAAAATTCAACAACCTGCTTGTATCCTTTTCCCCTCCATGCTGACCATTTACTTGGCATGAAGTAACTTAAAGAGAACAGTAATCCTTTAATAAATACAGCTCAAGAGTTTCCTGAGGGATTTACAGACCCTCCCTTTCTATTCATCTGCTGAAATGAGTTTTTGCTGTAAAGACACTTCCATTCTGATTATATATATATACAATAATAAAAAATAATAAAACAATAAATAAAAAATAAAAAATATAATATGTATAATATTGCATGTGTTGGGTATAGGCACCATTCTTGATTAAAAAAAAAATTTTTTTTTCTTTTTTTCCTCTCTCCCTCTCTCTCTCAAAAAAAAAAAAAAAAAAAAGGATCATTATTGGGTTTAGTAGCAGTAGTAGGGATATTCATATAATCTTTTTTTTTTTTTTCTCCCAGGTAGAGCTCATTCAGTATCCTCCAACCACTGTCAGAGGTCGTGAAGTCACAGCATGTACTAAGGGATATGCAGCTGGCATAAGGAACCAAAGGATGCTTTATGTTTCTTTGCTCCTTTTTGTCATCTAACAATACAGGCACTAAATTAGAAACCCTTATTTTCATTAGAACTGTATTTCACATATGTGGAGATGGTAAGCATGATAGATTAGAGAAGTGAGATGATAAATTATCATTCCCTCTGCCAGGTATACTTATGTCCCTCAATCCATCTCTCTAAGACTTGAAAAATTCCAAGAGCCATAATTTTTTTGAAGAGGTGCCCAGGGCTACAGAGATGAGCTTCACCTTTTGTTTGCTTTTTTCACATGAAAAATGTCTTTATTTTCAAAGCTAATTATCCAGAGGACTTCTTATTATCAATGTGTTTTTCTTCTTATACTATTTTTTTTATCCTTCAAAAAGGAGTATGTATGAGAAAGAATTCAGTTTTATTCCGATCTCTTATGCGCTTTTATGTGAAACAGATTTTCTGAAATGCACTTAAACAAAATTTTATTACATGCATGACCTCTCTATTTATGGTCACTGCCAGCCTGATACAACTAAATTAATTGCTGTTATGCTAGGACCTTATCCATTGCCTCACTGATAGCTAATCATCTCAGAAATAAATTCTAAAGGCATTCCACTACAGATTTTTCCTTCTGGAAACATCAAACACATGATTGTTCAATAAATAAAAGACATCCAAAAATATAAATTGATATATATATTCTTGATTATGCTTCCTAGTTATCTTAGTTGTACAGAATGACTATTCAAAGTTGCACAAGCATCACCCAACTCAATTTGTAGTTTTGAACACTTTTGTTTTTGGTCATACTTTTGTGTTTATGCAAACTCTTGCATAAAAGAAGGAGAGCTTCGAGCACAAGGCAGAGACACCACTGAACTGTTACTATGTGCAAACATCCCCGCAGAACATCTAGACAAAAAATTAAAAAACTTTAAAAACTATTACACAAAATTCCAAAAAGTTTGGCACAAGTGCTTTCTTTTCCCTTATGTTCTCTGTGAAGCTTCTCCCTTCAGCAAAGCTTTTGGGAATGTAATTTGCATTGGAGCACATGATGTTACCCTTCAAAATTTCTTATGTTTGTTTCTGTTCAACAAAAATACGTGCAGTGAATGTAAAGAAGAAACAGAGCAGTATCATTCATCCAGGAACCTGGAACTATTCCTTAGACATTGTCTATGTGTAAGAAGAAACCGAATGGTGTATTATTCAGAAGTTCCTTTTTTCCTGAATGATTTTAGTACCTGATATTTATGGAAACAACAAACTGCTAAAAACAACTATTAGCATTATGGAAAAATAATTGTAACCTTAAGAATTCAGTGAAATAGTACAGTATGAGCATTTCACATGAAATGCTGTTAGTATCTTCAGGAAAGCAACCACAAAAAGCCTTGCAACAATATCCTGAAGAGGCAGATATTTTAATCAGTGATACAAGTACATTTATCCTTTTTTTTTTTTTTAATATACTTTCTTCTAAGCTTATGCCAACTTAAAACACACAAGAACCTGTGGCATTAATAACAGCAAAATGGTTGTGGAGATGTAGAAAGTTCAAAGTTTTTGTTCTTCCTTGTAACTGTTTATAGAATTTCGTGCACAAAATTATTTTACTCAAATTATGAGGCTGCACATAAGGTTATTGATCAGGTTCTCCATCATTCAGATTTCACCTCCTTATGCGGTTTGTGCAGATTCAGAACATGTGGTTTTTGAGGCTCTTAAACGATTGTGAGAAACCACTCCTAAGAAGAACTCTGGTAGTTAAAAAATAAAGAACAAAAATATACACTGGGGATTATCACTATGCATAATTGAGAGATCTTTAAGGCATGACAGTGGTAGAACACAGTATCTCCATCAAAAGTTTGACTATATGGTAAAGATCAGATTCTGATCTACTATCCAATATCTAATAACTACACTGACATCAACTGTGTATTTCTAAGAAAATAAATAAATTTAATTTTTTTAATATTAATTTACTTTTAAGCTAGTGTAAACAAAAATGTCCCACTGAAAGAAAACATGAGGCATCGCAATAAATTACGTTCACCAGATCTGTGTAAGCGTTTATAATTTCAAACTCATGTTACCTGTACACCCACTGGTTAAAATGTAGTTCTGCCTGAGTACTTACGATATGATATTGTCTCTGCCAGAAAATAAACATTTCTGACAAGAAAAACTGCTCACATCCCGTAAAAACTACAGTTACATAAAAATTGAGGGCCAGATCGTATCTGATGGTTCGACAGAAAAAAGGAAGAATCTGTGGAGTCATAGCTCTGTTATAAAGTCACTCAGTACTTCTGTAGAAAACAAAAATAGCTTTAAAATTCTATTGACAGAATATACAGCCTTACACCTAAGTTACCCAAATGTGCAGAGCTGTAAAAACATTGAAATAGAAGTTGTATAAAAAGCAAAAATTGTCATAAAAAAAAGAATTTTGCCATTTGTACAAAGCAATGTTCCTTCCCTTCAATTTGTTTTCTTAGTTTTCATTTTTATCCTAAATTTAAAAATTAGTCAACACACTGAATTAAGTATGTAGATTTTCATTTAAATAAGTCAGTCAACAATTTTTTTTATAAAGTATTTAACACTTCATTGTAGAAACATAGGCAAAATGACTATTTTAACCAAAATGAAAAATACTGTTTCATCTAAAAAAATGTACTTAAACAAGAACCTGAAAAAGTTTATGATATGCATAACATTGTTCAAGCAAAATTGCACTAGTATTACATAAATCAGGAGTTTTATAAAGGCCCCAATATGGCAAAGTTTAGAAATAGGTAGTATGCATGCACAATAGTACAACAAAAATCTTTTATAAAACAGCAGTTATTTTTGTAATGCTTGTACAAAGGGAAGAAAGAGCAACCACAAACATATTTAATCTGTTAGGTTAATATATTATGATAGCTAAAAGTCAGTCACGTCTAGCAGAGGAAGGAAGAGTCCTCCACAGTATATGTGTGAATCAGTCTTTTGTGCCTTTAAAGTTATGTATAAAATACTTTGATTCAGTTCAAACCTGAAAGACATCGTATTCTTTATTTTCATGAAAATTAAAAAAGTTGAGTCAGATCTTTCTTCTTAGCAACAACAGAAAACAAACCAGATAAGAGCAAGTGCTGGAAACCAATACTGAGAATTACTCCGGATAGCTGGATTTCAGTACTGAACTCAGACTATTGAAACACAGACTTAGGTAAGGTTTAACTACTGCGTAATTTGGTTACATTTCATCTTATCAATATCAGAGTTCATTTTCATTTAAAGAAACTGCAGTATTTTGGATTCTAAACAAGTGTGACTATTTTGTGACCGTCAAAACTGTATGCTGTGATTGTGTGTGTGTGCTTATGGTGTTTTTTTTTTTGTCTATTTTTTTTCCCCCTACTGCTTGGTACACGTTTGGGGAATTATTAATCCATAAGTAATGCATGAGATTAAGAGAATAAACATATAATGCATGTGTAGGCAATGCCCTCTTGTGCTCTAGGGTGGCTACTGTCCTACAGGACTGTTGGAGTTCATATGCTTTGTCCCACAGCAAGTAAGGTTTCAGCTTCCAAGATATATCATTACTATGTTCTATAAGGTTTTAATAAATACAAAGCTTGTTTACATGGTATATATGTTTAGTATATCATGTACAGTCACTGAATTTCTGAAACATAATAATCATCGTGTTCATGCAGATCATTAGATGTTTCATTTCTATAGTCTTGTTTACTTCTTGGCAACCTAAAGCTAATTTAAAAGCAAGTTATGTTTGTTTGTGAAAAGTTATCTAGCTTCATCAGGATCTGAAGAGAAATTCTAATGGGCACAAAGAAGAGAGTAGACCATTCAATCATTCTTTCACCATTTAAAAAAAAACAAAATTACACACTGTACTACAGCTTCCAGACTACATAATGAAAAAGTGCAAATACCATCTTCATTGATTAAGTAGAACCAAAAAAGTTCATAGAAAATAGATTGCTCATTTTCACGCTACAAACGAATACGTTGTTTGTAATTTTAACAAATTTAAAGGTGTATTATTTCAGCAGCATTGTTGTAAATTGTACTGTAGTGCAGTTTCTTTATCATAAAAATACCTTACAAATGGTCAGTCAAAAGTCATCAGCAAAAGAAAAACTCAGAAAACAATCCAACAGAACAAAAAAACAGAGGTAATGCTGATGCCAAAACAATTATAATACTGTTGGTACATAGAAAAGTAATCCTTATATTTTATACATTTATACAGAGTATAAAAGATAACAGCAGATTATGCCACAGTCTCCCTTATCCCAATATCTATTTTCTTTGGAAGGAGTTCTCTTCTTTCATCAACGCTTGCTAAGGAGTTTCGACAGTTTTGTCCATCCATGTATAACTTTGCATATACTGGATTGGAGTAATTTGTTGGCTGTAGAGAAATTAAGAATATATTAGATCAGACAGATTAAACCAAAATAAACATTTATGGAAATGGAAATGGTGTGGTTAAAGTTAAAACAAGTACACGGAATATAATTGGACATATTTAATAGATACCTGGATTTCTGCAAAAAATGAGTTAATTATTTAGTTCAAATTAAATTTGTGACATGAGACATGCTATTAAAATTATCAATGACATGACATGCAGCATTTTATGACATTAAAACCATAACGGAAATGAGAAAAAAAAACAAAAAAAAAACCTTGAAAAATGTCTCTGAAGTTCACTTGTCGACCTTATTACACTGGAAAATTTTAGAATAGATATGACGAAGTTTATAGAGAAGGTGCACTGTGAGACCATGTGACAAGTTTAACAGTAGAAAACTGCAACCAACAGTTTCCATATATTACCTGTTCTAAGACATCAGCATCCCATCAATAGCTGACCATGTTTTCGAATTCTGTGGCCCAAATATACAACATGATTTGACCAAAAATTCAATACTTTTGTAATGTAAATTAAACTTTCTTTAAAAATAAACCAGCTTAACTATTAACATATCATAGTATTTACAGATTGAGAAGCACTTTCTCAACAAGTTTGGTAGCTTGGACTGTCATGAGAAATCTACTGAAATGAGTGGTACTTCATTACAGGACAAGTCTATTTTTAATTCTGCAAAGCATTTGAGTTTATGAGAAATATCCTACATCTGACAGTATAAAAGGATGTGTAAAATGGATGAAACTTACTCCTCTATTTCTAATGCTATCACAAAAGTACCATCCAAGATTTATAATATAAATGTCTCAGTTAATTTTTTCATACTTTGAGCTTTTATCACCTAGAAGACCTTTAGTATCACACTAGACATTCAACTTTTTACCTCTAATAACTGGAAAATGTAGTTCAGTCAAAATATTCCTATAAACTTATACATAACCAAACAATGCGGCTCTGCTTATACAAATATTATAAGGGGAAGAACTGTAAGATGGAAAGTAAATTATATATATATTTTTGTGTATGTAAGATGTGGCTAGATTTTAAATTACCCAAAACAGAAGTGGGTAGATTATTCATAAAAAGCTGAAAGCATGCTGGGTAACTCATGAACAAAAACTCCACAATCTTAGCTCATCTTCTCCCTGCGATCAATACTTTTTCTGATCCCAGGGTTAAGATTTTCTTTAGGCTGGGTGGCTAAAGCAGCTGCTCCTTGGGGTTAGTTAAAGGCTGCCTGTTCCATCTACTGCAGGTGACAAAGGGACTGCCTGGTGCTTTATTCTTTTTTAGAACAGAGGAAGAAAGAAGGTTTGAAAAACAAGTTCCTCTTCCATATTAATCAAACACAAATATATCTGCCGTAGTAAGTTACAAGAGCCAGTTCTCAGTGGCTCATTCTCACTGAATTTGAACCTTTATATTTTTTCATAATGATTATCATATGAAATTTAGATTTTATGCCAATTCACAGGACTTTTTATGTCATTAACCATCACTGTTAAGGATGATAACTACAACAGTACAAAGACTCTTGGAATTTATTCAGTGCCTATTATTATATAATAGTAGGCTCTGTTTCATGATATACTCTGTGAGTGGGTCCTAATAAAATCCAGTGGGATGCAGAATGTAACTGGAGTGAGTTGACTAAGAGAAACTGTTAATGCTTGAGATAGGCATATAATTCTAGCTCATCAATGGTACTGTGGCCCACCAGAAACTTCACATCCTTTACAAGTTAAATTTTCAAATGCTAGAGAACGTGTTACAGTCATGCAATGCAAATGGCACAGATGATGAACGTATTTACTGAGGCACACAAAAATGAATATCATACTGATGTTCCTTTCTAGTGTTTTAAACTTTAATGTTTGCAAACACTGATGAATTGTAGTCATAGTCTTGGTGTTTTAAAAGTACCTGCCTTAAGATTTTTGTCAAAAATTCACTGAAAGCTGAACAATCCAAAAGTGTAGTACAGGTATTAAAGGAAATTATTCACTTAATGTGTGTCATATTTCTCTAAAATGAAAAAAAGCTTTTTTTTTTTTTTTTTTTGTTTACTTTGGAACTTCTTTCAGCTTAATAATCTTCACTGTATGTCTGTAATTGCTTATAAATTGAAAATATATCAATACATATAGCTATGATTGCTAACCTTACATATTGCTATGAAAATGCATCACATTGCTTACTGGCTTTGCATGTCTTTGTAAAGACATATTTCCAGTTTTAGATCATGTTAAAATGATAGGTACAGATTTAATTTTGTATGTGGCGAGGAAACCCTTATTTCAAAATGAAAACATATAAATTCCTGCCATTCTTCTTGCTGTTAAAACTCAAAACCAAAATAAAAAAACAAACAGAAAATGCTCCTGTTCTAAAATGACACACAAAATTTCTTTAACAAGGGGTTGTGGTGGAATGAAATGGATTTGATTCATCATTTCTCACCCCTGTTGATAGTGGTCCTTTCAAGTCAGAGTTTAGGTAGATTGATGGAGTTGTGTGGGGAAGCTTGAATGCAGTGGGCCCTCCCCCTATGTATCTGGCCTGTATAAACAGAAAATTTTAGTTTCTGTGCTATTAAGGCATTTTCCATGCGTACTTATCATCACTGTTAAATAGTGTACTGAATGAAACCATTATTTCAAGTGTGATGTATAGTAAAGTAATCTCATAATAGTTATTCTTCAGCTTGAGAAATTCTTGCATTCAGTATGAGGATAGAACTCAGCATTCTAAAATCTTATTTTATTTTTATTTTTTCAGGAAGGATTAGAGCATTGCTTCAGTTACTCATCCTCCAGGGAGTAACTCCATTTTCAGCTTACCTCTTGTATTCTGCACACTGACTATGTGATTCAGCGATGACATTCCTAGAGCTAACAGTAATCCGGTTATTGCTTTGTCAGAAATGCCACAGAACGATGGCTGCCCTTTGGTGTATGTCTGATTACAGAGCTCTAGGAAAGATATCAAAGCATTACCCTGTTCATCCCATGTCACATCACTCAATGTTCAGTCACTGAAGAGTGGTGCAGCAGAATTGACAGCATTTTTTACAAAAAAAAAGTGATAATTCTCACAAGTTTTGTGTAAACGTTTTATCTATCCAGCCTGGATTCTGAATTCTTTACGCTTTTGAAAATTGGTGTATAGGAAGTAAGTTAAATCTCCTGTGCATAATTACACTCTTTGACACTTCAAAATCTAGACTGTATAATAGTATACTTCCATTCAGTATAAATTCCATGATGAAAAAAAACCTCATTTTGTAGTTTAGTTCCGACTCTATTTTGGTATAATGCAGACAATAGTAAAGAATATCCATTAAAAATCATCAGACCGAAAAACAGATGTTAATATACACGACATATTTTCTAATTAAATGTAATTGTGTGGTTAAATCTAAATGTCATTATTTTGTTTCTATTATTTGCATTCAAAGCCAATAAGACAAAAAATAAGGAGCATATTGGCCATTAGAAAAAGAAAAAATTACCTTTTCTGCATTTACAGTAAAATCAGAGGCTAAAAGACCACCTTCACTGTGATCATGGCCCACCTCATACATGTTATACGATGGATTGCCAATTTCAACATTGATTCCTCCATTTATAATGGGCTGCCGTCTTATAGTTTTTGTCCTGTAATGCAGAAACACAAGAAATAAGCAACAAATTATTTCTCGGATGTTTTCTCCTGAAGTAGTACAAGTTTTATTCATCTTAAATATCTTTAAGAACAAGATGAAAAGCAGTTCCTGCAGAAACTCAGAAAATCCATGCATTTTTCAAACACAGTAGCAATCTGAGCATACATGTAGATCCCACGTAGGCTGGAGTTAGTTTTTTATTGTATTTCTCATTTTGGCTGCAGTGGTATGAATGAAGTCACACATTCTTTGTGACCCTGACTTTCCCCTACCATTTCCTGATTTCTCTCACTTCCTAAGGAAAGCCTTGCAAACATATTGCAGGTTCTCTGCAGTCATCAAGATGAAGCAAACGTGTCATCTCCTCATTCATTCACTTCAATTACATTTCAAACTAGATGTTCTAAGTCAGACAGTCATAATCTATGGACAAGCAAATGATTTCATTGTGATGCATTAAAAATGTAAGACTTCTCATAGTTTTGATTTGTATCCCCTGACAGTAGTTACTCGAAACCTGAAGCTCAGCAGGAATACTTTTCAAAGTTGAGTAAAAGAGTTTTTAAGACTGAGCGTGTTATCAGTAAATATAAGTAAAGGAGACAATAATAGGGAAGACACACTCAGAATGATAATGATCGAGTCCTCTTGATTCATTGATAAAGATGCAGTTAATGCCTGAAACATAATATGGATCTGTATTTTTCAGAAATGGCATGGAAAAAACTTCTCCTAAAGTTCCTACCTGCAGAGTACAAGTGTTGAACATATAAGCTTTACAGTCTTTGAAGAGATTTTTTTTTTTAAGATTACATTTTAAAATACAAAGTAAAAATATTATTTATTGAGTTCCCCTTTATGTCTTTACTGATTAACTTCTTCCATTGAAACAGTTTATAGTCCAGCTACTAGTTTTAAGGATTTGGCTATCACTAAATTTGTTCTGTAGTAACAGTGGCATTTGACATCTAAGGAACCTCTCAGGGTCAGCATTACCAACAGTGTGGCCAGGAGTGCATTAGTCTGGCTGTTCAAATAGAATAGAATATAATTTTTCTTCTTAAATGTCACATACTCAAATTCAGTAAGGATGACAAGACTTGGGACTCTACAGTAGATATATTTACATCTTCACTTACACATAATCAGAAAGAGCTAATCAATCAACCACAGTGATCTATGATTAGAAACTGGAAGTTAAGCACGGACTCTCTGTGCAAGAATTTATAGATGTAAACATCATTTCTTAATTACATGGTTCCAAAGAAATACATGAATTCTGCTTATGAAGTTTAGTAAGTCTCTGGATAAAATTATTAATCCTTAAACAGCCTTGGAAGAATTAAGCAAACTTGACAAGAAAAGACCTACACCTCTTTCTTTATTGCATGCAGAATATGAAGATATAAAACAGTGATTGTTCCAATAAGAACCAAAATGTAACTAACATTGAAACCAGAAACAGTTATATTTTAAATAACTAAATTGCTCATAATTAAAGACCTTTGGTATAAAAAAGTTGCATATATTTAAGAGATTTAACTTATTACTCCATAGATAAGTAAAGAAATACTCACCTTCGTTTCCTTTTGCAGAGGAATAGTCCGATTACCAGAGTAGTGATCAAAGTCACCAGTAAAACAAGAGGAACAATGATTGCAATGCTTCCTAAAATAGGAAAAGGTAATCTAATTGAATCCTCAGCCAATGTTTCTTAACAAATGTAACATTTAATTTAAAAAGGCATAAATTCCCTCACCAAAAAATGAAATTTCACATGTTGAGCTTCATCAGTGTGAGATTTGAACGTTGATCAGTGAAAAAAATAACATCACAGATGGTGTTAACACTGCAAGTATTTTTGTCAGCACACAAAGCTATTGTAAATCATGCCCTCTTTTGCAGAGATTGCAAGTGAAGGTGTATGGAATTGCTGAGCCCTCTGAACTTAAGAACTATAATCACTGACTCCAACTGCCTCTCCATCATCCTCAGTGTTATATTTAAGTCACACAACTATTAATTTAAAATATTCAGAGAGTATGAATCTGACTGAAGATCTGATTTGGTGGATAGCAATCTTGCCCACAGTCGAGGGTTGGAACTAGATGAATTTAAGGTCCATTCCAACACGTGTCATTCTGTAATTCTATGAAGAACCCTACTGTTAGCATTTGTATAAATGTCTTACATTTATCTGTGGGAAACGTGAAGAGTAGTAAGAATATTCATTTCTGTATGGCTGGCACATTCCAGTCTTTTACTGCAGTCTACTCGAGCACCAATAATTTTGTTACGTTGATTTAAGTAATCAAGACAACTACAGTAATGCTTAATGTAGCAGAAAAATAGTGCACAGATCAGACAGCGATGTTACAGGAAAAGAGGAAATGGGGAAGAAGAATATCAACTGGATGTTATTTTGGCAGATAACTTAACTGAACTGAGACCTGCAAAGATAAAGTCAGCAGTGGCACTCTTTGAAGAATTCCATACCTCTAATATAAGTATCAAGCACTAAGGAAATGTATGCAACAAATACTTTTAGTCTGCGATTACAGACTACAGGTCTTCAGTATAGACCAATGTGGAATGCAATGCATTTCCTTTAATATCATATCCTTTAAAATTATTAATTGGTGGAAAACAAAAATAGAGGATATTGTTTTCTTGATAGATCAGCTGATTCGTTACAAACAATGCTCTATGTGAAATGCAGTCTACATAAAGAACTGCAAAAAAGAGTCCTTGAATTCTACCTAAAGGCTTATTGAAAGTCAGGTTCTCAGAGGCTCACAATAAAGCAAGCAGTATTGAACAAAAACCTGAAGCATCCTTAATTCACCTCAGCTTAGGAAGATTCAACACATAAAGAACATTACAACAATTGCTATTTTAAGATAACATTTGTAGAAACAGATGGAAGAAGGAAACCGGATGAGGGAGGAAAAAGAATTTGTCTTTTCAGGTAAATTTACAACAACAACAACAAAAATGCCTGGACAACAGCCTCCCAACCTGTCTGGAGACCACAGTACAGCCTGCAGTCTAGCAGCAGGCACAAGATGAACACATGGTTCCTAAATCATAGCAGGTATTCCCTCAACTTGAAATACTGATCTAGGTTTTTTGGCCATTTTTAGCTTGTAAGTTTTATGTCACTTATCTGGATTGCTAGGAAGATTTCATCTAAGCATCAAGCTGACCTGAATAGTGGATAATTCATTCTCCCTGTTCCTCGTGGGTTAAAAGTGACTGAGATATACAGCAGGGTACCATCAGCATACTGAGTGCACTGCAGGGAACCTTGTCCAGTTTAAACTGCTGATGCTGTAGCAATGCCATCCTTTTATGCTTACAGGAATGCTTAAAAAAAATATGACAGGAGCTATTCTTATTGTCAGGATGATTTTCACAGTAGGTAAAATTCAAAGCTCTGCAGACAGCCAATGCAAAAGTTACGAACTGCTTACAACTCTATTTTTGATGCTTTCAGTGGGACTCAGATGGTCAGAGGTCTCGTACAAGTTCCCTGCACAGCAGTGATATCACCGAGTACTTGTCACTTGATACACTTTAAGAAGAGTGCAGGCTAGTCTTGAAGCAGTGAGCATGTAGTGCGTGGCATGGATCCAAACCAACACATGGAACACTGAATGCCAATCAAAACACTGAAAAAAATTCCCTGATTTTTTCCCTCCCTTACATTTAATGCTGATAACCACCACATATTTCACAGATTCTTATTCTAGAGTGTCACTGAGTTAAATTTTCTAAACTGACCAAAATGGGAGGAGTGGTAGCTGTTATTTGAAGTACTTACTTGTACTGATATTGTCAGACTTGCTGCTTTTGGGAGCTGGCCTCTCACACTGTGTGCCTGACCAGTTGGCTGAGCATCTAAAAGATCCAATTAAGATGGTAGAATTAATAGACATCAGTTGTTAACACATTAACCTATTAAAGAGACCATCAGCACCTTAAAAAGAGATGCACAAATAACTGCGATTCTACAAAATCAACAAGAATCATGAAAGCAGTTATCAGTACTCTGCCATGCTGCTTACAACATTTAGAGTAAGGTTTTAGCTTAAAACTACAGCTTCAGTTCCTGTTATGATCACCACAGTTTGTTTCCAGAGTCCTTTTCTAATATATTAGATAATAAAACAATAACCAATGGTGTATTAATGCATTTAATACAAATCATAACTATGCAGTAATGAAGGAGAATGTGAGCTGGATCCATGCATAGCCAGCTTAGTCTAGCAAGGTTCATTTGTACTGCTGTTTTAGCTCAACTTTAACCTAGAAGCTCTCACCGTGAATTCCACATTCCAAAAAGCATATCAGGCTGATCACATATAACTACATACACCCAGTAACTTCCAGTATCTGCACTCACTGCCTCTTCCCAGGGTGGTCCTGTCCCTCAATGGACTGAATAATGCAAGGTTTTCCATGAATAATTATTAAAGACCTGATTGTAATAATTTACTTGCACAACAGAGCCCAATCTTTCAGTAATAGTCACAAGTTCATTGAAGTTTTCCTTCTTTTTCTTATTGCATTTGATTTTTCTCCCAGAATTTCTATAACTTAATGCTTTATACTTTTTTAACCATGTAAGTGTATGAATATTTACAAAAATATATACACATAAGCATGTGTGAATTACAGCAAAAAAAGCTATGGATCCGAAGGGACTGGAGTATCTCTACTGGCTTCAGAGATCCTTGAATACTGCTAATGTTAAGAATATATACTTTGTGAGCCAGGTCTTGGATGAGGACAAAGTTATTCAGCTGTAATTTCCTTGTGTGAATACCAATATGCAAATATTTCTTCACTTGAGAAGTTGCTCTCTATGCACATAAAAAAATAAAAAAGCAAATCAAAACATGAGGAGTCCATGCACGCACTCTCAGCAAATCTATCAGAAACTGAAACAAACACCTGAATGAAATCCAATTGCTTATTCATCCAGCTGTAAGCATGATTAAGTTTACTACAGAACCTGAAACTCTCCTTGCAGAAACAGCAGGAAGCAGTCACTTTTCATCTGTTACTGTCACATATTGCACAGTGCCTCATATTTTTTTCTAAGTATTTCTGTATTATTTATGAGTTTCAACATGAGTTGTCTTTAGGAAAATGCAGTAGAGCAGTACTTTGCATGCAGTTCTAAGAACAACTGTTATCTAATATTTTTCTAAGGATTAAACAAATTGCCACGTCTCAAGCTGGAGATGCACAAATAACATTGTTCTCGATACAAAAACATTTGGAAAGGCACAAAACATTCCAGATAAGTATTGTGGAATTGTTGCAGAAGAGTCCCAGGCAGCTTTGCTAGTGATATTTCTCATCCTCCTTTGTCTTTGCAGATCACAGCAAAAGAAAGGCTAAATTTCACCATTTGCTCTTTAGCCTCCTTGAACATGATTCAGCATCCAGACAAATCCCTTTACTGGGTTTCATATTAACTTTGCATGGTCTTTGGATCTAATTTCTTATTGTTTTCTTTTCTTAGTAGGATATGTTATACACTTAGCTCAAACTTCACAGAGATAAACAATTCACAGATGGTCGTTAAAAACCACACTCATTAATTGATAGTTGGTTCAAAAAGGTTCCTACATAGATTACATGCATTATGATTTAGCATGTTCTTTTACTTATTTAAAAAGAAAAACCCTTACTTTTCTTCCCAGTGAAGAAAAGAAAGTGTCACAATAATATGTTAAAACTGAAAACAACTGACATTCTAATTCCAGATTACCACCACTTTAGCTCATTCCAAGTCACACCTTAACTTCGTACCTAAATCCTTCAATTGAAAGGTTCTACTGTATAAGAGAATCATTGCTGCAAACCTGCCTTAAAACAAAAGAATGTAAGACAGTGAGACATCAGAAGATTTACCACTGAAATACACAAGTATAAGCCTATGAGAAAGTTGTGCATAATGTAGATGCTCCTCAAAATCTTAGAACACATATGAGACCACAACAACTGGTGAAGAAAGGAACCCTACAGCTCTACACACAGCAAACAGTGGAACAAATTAAGGTGGAGGTAGTTATTTATGTATCTTGGCATTTTAATTGGAAAAGCCAGCAATATTGAAGTGCTTCTGATACATTTAATAAAAGTCTCATAAAATCATGACAGCTAGTTGCCACTTCAATTTCATTTTCCAAATGCTTGCTGTCACCAATAAACTTCAATGGGACTGAAGCTGACAGGATGGCAAGCATTTCCTTCTGCCCTTCCTCCATGTAGGTAAAATGATTGCCCCTTGGGGTATGGTAACTAGTGAAGAATATTCTTGGGCAGAACAGAAAAAGAAATAAAGTCCAGGGGAAAGACATGTTGCTAGGAAGGGAATTTGATGCAGGGAATTAGCCAGAAGAAGGCACCTGAATAAAGACAGAGTTTGGACACAGATGACAGTTACTACAGGAACATAGGAAAAACAAGCAGCTCTTAACTCTTCTAGTAGTCTTCAGATACACTAGACATAAATTGTTCTAAGTAGCATCAAACAATTTTCTGATACTAGATTCTTCTGATTTTTAAACTCAGACTACTTGATATCTAGCATGGGAAACAATTTCTGCTTTAATTGGAGGCACAAAATTTTGTGCCACCTTTCCCAAATCATTTGGTTCTGTATAACTGCCAATAATTTACAATCAGAGAGTTGAGATTTGCAATACAGTCAAAAAAGCAAAACCAACCAAACAAACAAAAAGTATTAATAAAGTAGAATTGCATAAAGCCATTGGTTTCATTGAAGACATCCACGTTATCAAGAACTGTGAGGAAGGACAGTGATAGCACCCAACGTAGGCTGTACAGACAAATGCAAAATGAAACAGTGGGGAACTTGACAGCAAAGGAGATACTGTACTCAGCCAAGTGGTTGCAAAGTACTACAGGTGAAAATCCCCAGTTCCCTGTGGAATCAGCGAATAGATCAAAGAACAGTAACATCCTAGAGAATGCCAATATAAATCCTCAAAGTTAATGTGATAAACAAAGGTTGCACATCGTCTTTTGCCAAGGTCATTAATGAAAGCACTCTGTAGCTCTCTCTGTTACAATTTAGGTCGACATTCAGAAACAGGTGGCTGTTTGGGAAGCATACAGTCTGAGATACACTGAGCCTATGTAGCAGTAGTGGTTATTTATGCAGAGAAAGTAGTATTAGAAGAAATGTTTTAAAAACTCCAAAACTGAAATTGTATAGGTATCCCACTTGTAATGGGAAACATTTCGAAGTCAGATATATACACTTCAGAGTCTGATCATGCTGTTCTTTATAGAACATATTCATGAGAGAAAACATCTCTTTCTTCTTTCTGAAACCCTTATAGGTCAGTGCTCTGAAATGCTCTAAACTCAATTATACGGGCACTTGACCAGAAGAAACTATTTGACCGTAAAATGTCTGAACAAATAGAAGAAGACAGTAAAAAGGCTAATTTGGAGACACTGTGGATTTCCCCCCCCCCTCTTATTTTTTTTTTTTTTGGTCACTGAATTATAATATAGAAGGCAAAATATGCAGTTAAACATGCATGGAGCACTGCTTTTCAACTCGACATACCCATTTGCAACAAAAAAATGACAGAGCAGCACTAGAAGACTGGTGTTAGAAATACAACAGAATCTGTTTCCTACTTAAAAATGGTAATTAATATAGTAATTTTCTGATTTTGATTTCATTTTTAGTCAAGCTATAGATAGTAAATAGGCTAATGAAAGTATCCAGCACCACTACTGTGAGAACACATTATTTTCCATTGGAATAATATCATTAATATTACAAGTACTTGTAAGATGAGAGCAGAAAACATCTGGATAATAGTTACTTAGTATTTGTATTAAAATGTGCTGAAAGACAGAAATGGAAATAATACTCTCTTCATCTACAGGATGATATAGCATGAAAAAATCCTTGCACTAAGGGAAATCATGAAAATATTCCTTATTAAAAAATAAAAATTGCAATGTGTTTGGAATAAAGACATTCTTTATACAGAGAGATGGTATTATAGTTAATCTCACAGACAAACTCTCAAATAACATTTCTAAAACTATTTTATATAAAAATAGATCACGTTTTAGTATTTTTGTTACTTGGTATCCTTATAATAGACACACAGTGAAGGAATTTGATGTAGAAATACAGATTACCTTGCTATTCTAAAAGAATAGGAACGCTGCCTAATCCAAATGTAGGCAAAAAATTACATTTGAGCAACACAAGCAATCTTAAATTTGGTTACAACATACAAGCAAAAATGTGACTTTAATCATGATTTTCATTTCTGCATGACACTAATGCAGACAAATGGTGCATGGTATTCACTGGCTAGGAGCAAGCCTTGAGATGCACCTTAGCCTCTATTATCCCAAGGTAAGAAATTAGCAGTTTGTGTACAATACATACAACACACATGCTTTAAATTTAATAACATAGACCTACTACATAAACATTGTGTGTTTAGATGACTACTACTTTAGTTGAAATTACACTGAGCAAACAAGCAAAAGGAAAAGAATGGACTGCTATGGTCACAGAATCACAGACTCATAGGGGCTGGAAAGGACTTCTTGAGATCATCGAGTCCAACCCCGCTGCTAAAGCAGGTTCCCTACACCAGATTAAAATGGTAAAAATATTAAAACAATGAGAAATGACCGGATCAATAGACATATGACAAATTATGTTTTTCTCTCCTTCTTACAGAGATAAATGAGCAGTGATGCATGGAAGCAGATTCTCTGTGAGTTTTATCTAGACAATTGAAAACTCACAGACAAAAGATAGTTGTATTACAGTCTATCAGCTAAATGGCCAATGAAGAATGCACACACTCCTCCTTTCCAGCATCTTGCCATGTCTTCATCAACCACATTTTAAATATCTGTTCACAACTAGAATTTTAAATTAATGGTAGCTTACAATACAAAGTGGATGAAAGGTCTTCTATAATCTATAGGCTGTAACTTTATACTGTGTTCAAATTCAAGACATTTATAAAACATTTTTCTTGGTTGAAAATGATAGCTCTTATAGAACTAGCATGATAAGGTGAAATTTCTCTTGTAATAATAATTAGATAGCTCATTAAATATATCCTAGGAAAGCATATGGAAAACATTTATTGCACGGTGTTTTATGAATTTTTCTGCTCTATGATTTATGCTGTCTATCATGGTTACAACCGCCTTCTCTTAAGCTGTCTTCTCGATGCCATAACTGTTCCATGCTGTAGTAGTTCTTTCTACTCAGCTTTCAGAAATGGCCAGACAGAGGAATTAACAGATGTCTCTTTCTTCTCCACAGCTTGATTATGGGTATACATTTACCCTTTTTTTTTAATCAGAGCTCTGCTACATTTTTACATTTACTTATGTGCTCACGTGTATTTACAATGTTTCTTCAAGTTACACTAGCATACAATCTGCTCATGTTTGAAGTCTTCTTAATAAAGAGGGAATATCAAGAGAGACGTTTGACATCACAGAATTATTTGGTATGGAAAAGCAATCTGCATTTCTACAGAATATGAACTTGAGGGAAGGTACTGTGTTTAGGGGAACTCAGATTTGCATTAAATGTACACATGCAGATGTGCGTGCGAGCATACTCCCACATGCACTCACACATAGAGAATTTCTCTCTCCAACCTATTGAAAAATAAAGTTGGAAAAATATCTCTCTTGTTCATTACATTCCTACAGGAAGTATTTATTTTGTTATCTCCATTTCATCTTTTCAAGCTTCTTGTTCACATTTATAAAGAAAATGATTTGTTTTCTTTTCTCTATTTTTTTTTCCACTATTGATTTTAACATATTACTCAGATAAAATTCTCTTTAGACATTAAGCCATTTCTTCATTCTCCACCCTTCACTTGTCAGATTCTTCTGCTACCACAGTCTTTTTTTTCCTTCAAGTTTCTCTATGATATAAGCCTTTTAATTAATTTGAAAGATCACTGATTTCTCTACAAAAATTTGCTCTCAGTTCCACAGATCCACATATTGTAAACAATGAAAGTGTCTAGGATGACTTAATCTTCATTGTAGGAAAACAATATTCTAGTTTAGAAATACAACACAGTCTAAAGTCCTGTGAAGAGTCAACACTTATGACCAAAGACAACTAATTTAATACTGTGAATAGTCCTCTGATTTTCTCTCTTTCTTATGGATTGACACTTAAGAAACAGAGGCTTGAAAGTTATGATGCACACACAGTAGAAAAGATGACTACAGTCTTATTTAGAAAGCATAATAATGTAATCTTACTGCTGTCACATTAAATTCATGGTTATTCAAAAGCCTAATAAAGCATTTATAGACTCTCCTTCTATTCATTTGGATGCTGATAAAGATCAAAAGAATTTATGTTTTTTTTGTCAGTTTTGACTGCAAACTGAAGAACAAATACGAATAATAGTTCATACAACAAATAGGAAAAAAAAACAACAAAAACATTTCTTGATTATTTCTCATCTGAATCCGATCTTGAGCTCATTCTTCTTTCAGTGAAATTATGAAGGAGCAATTCCAACATCTCATATTCTTGTTTTATACATGTCCCCTTCCTCTGCTCACTCCCACATACCATTACAGGGTAGTACAGAAAATATTTTAAATAAATGTAATATGTAAAAGTAGAGGCAGTAACTACATACAAGATCATACTGGTACAGGACAACCATGCCAAAGAAATTTTCAGAAAGTCAATGCCTCAAATTTTATCATTTCAATATGAAATTCTCTTTCAATTTTCATTATTGAACAGGAAGGAAAATAATACAGAAACATAAAATAAATAATAATGAAAAATATTAATAATTCATGGGCTAGATTGTGTAGGATTTTTTATCCAAAAACAAAATCGTCTACACTGCATCTTTTGTGACTCAGAGTATTCACTGAAACTGGAGACCAACTCCACATAATCTTCCTTTTTTGAAGTTTGACATACAGTCAAGGCCTTAACTCGTTCATATTTGTTAGGTGGAAAGTACAAACTTTATTTTCCTTGTACATGTGATATTAACTGCATTTATTGTTCAAAAAACTTGAAATAGGTAGATTTCTGGAATAAAAAGTAACCCTAACAGCAAAAGTTCGTAAAAGGAGAATAAGTTAATATAGGCTTATAGTTCTACATAACTATGGCTATAAGATTGCCCTTAAGAACGGTAAGGTCTTATTCACGCTAGAATTTACTGAATGATAATAGGAGCTCATTCTGCATAATGTTTGGTCTCTCAGCTGATTTGTCTGCAAAAGGAAGAGGAGCTCTTACTGAATTAAAATAAAATCAGCTACTTCCAATTTCTTCCTCCTAGAAATTGTCCAGCTATGACTAGTTAAAAAAAAATGTAAACCCTTAACTGTCTCTCAGAGACCAGGTAGATCTCACACACAGCATTACCAGTAATGCATGCTGGAGGGGTACATTATTTTCTCTAATAAGGGAGCAGAACTTATAGAAAAAGGTGTTGAGATTGCTGTTCCATGGCACAATGACTCCAGTGAAGCATGGGATTATTTCATTCCTTCCTGAAGTCTTCTCCTTGACAGCACAAGGTTGGTAAAATTATTAACAAACTCGATTTAAAAGCTAATTTGTGCCACAAAAACAAGGTATAGTAAACAACCAAAGTGAGAACTGTGGCTGGCAAGGATTGAGATATACGGAACTACAGTTCTCTATCTCTCCATCAAAAAACTTGTTCATTTGGCATCTGGCCACGTGCAGAATCACTGAAGAGGTTACAATTCAGTTACCAACACAAAGACTAACTAAGAGATTTAAATATGATTCAATATCTTTAGGAAACAACAACAGCAACAAAACCTTTTCATTTTAGGCAGCAAATATAATTAAATAGATCAAAAGATCACAAGAACAGGAGATGTCACAAATAAATACCAATGCTACTCAGGATGATCCTAATTCAAATAACTTTGCTTAAATTCTACTATCACATCTCTGACAGATTTGACTACTGTTGAAAGAAAATGCAAAACTTGTTGTCAGTAAAAATTCATATTAGAAATAATTGCATTCTTCATATTCATCTGTGGAAATCCACTAAATAAAAAGTAAACTTTTAACTTTTAAAAGGTTAATGTAGTGTAAAGAATTATAAAAGTGATTCTCCGTGCTATATTTTTAGATTATTTTATCTATTTCAAATGCTTCACGATAAATCTTGGACTGTTATCTTCTTGAGAGCTCAGGTAAGGTCCCCATGATCTTGGAAAAAACAAGGAGGAATGATATTTGCCTTACATGGCCTTAAAAGCAGTAACATGCTTTTCTTTTGAGCTATGTTATTCTTAAAACTGAAGTATGATACAGAAAAATAGAAACTGTTCCTTGAATGCTCACAAAAAGACCACCACTCCATGTTCTTCAAAACTTTAAGAACTGTTGGACAGAACTCTAATCTAATTTCTAATGGATTTGTGGTTGCCTGAAAAAACACAGGTGAATGAATTTTAATTGCATTGTTTTAAAAATTAATATTATTCACCATACCTTAGTTGCTCTTATTGCTACCTATTATAGAATGATACCAATCCTTATAGAGCTTTCTGTGTTCATAGGGCTGTTTATTTCCTGATGGGGATTAAATTTTTCCTTTGAATAAATAGACTTCAAATCCTTTAGCAAAATACAGCACGCAAATGTATATCTTTCATGCACATTTTTTTTTATCAGAGAAGAAAAAGTTGAACAAAGCTCAAACATTTCTGCTTAATAGGTGCTATTTTACAGTGCATTTTTATAAAGTTTCTTTGTAAACTTATGAATACAGGCTGAACTCCTGAAATGGTAGCTAAATAGTTCCTCTATTTCTTTCCCTATAGAGATAAGAAGTAATAAGTTGGTTTTAGACTACAGAACGTATGCAATGTCACTATTTGCTAAGCTTTATGCTGTGTAGGATTAAGTTGATAAAATGTCTCAAAATGTGAACAGTAAAAGCCACAAAGTATTTTCAGTACTTTCAATACACTTATTAAAAATAAAGCTTTTTATTTTTTTCCTCCAAATACATAGATACTCCAACATATGTTTAAATATACTCATAAGTGCAACTATTAAAGGGTAAGTGTGCATCACAGAAACGAGCACCTAGATTATGTATATACTGTGAAATGTATGTGAACGTGCATGACTTGCACCAATGAACTGTGGCCTGAAATGATGTCACAGAACGCGCAGCATTAAGTGGAAGGTTAAACCTACTTGCATCTCGGTTCATTAAACGCAGTTAAAGTGCAAATTCCCTCATTCTGACAGTAGTAATCACAAGGGTTCACTTTCTGGTCACAGCGCTGACTTTTAAACCCCACAGAGCATCTGCAGAATTTCAGTAAAATAGACCTATATAAATATTCTGCCTTTTGCTGAACAAATTTTAAATGCATTACATATAATGATGGCAAGACACGCACATATACGCAGGCACACCACCACAGATACGAACAGTTGTTTGGGTTTTTGTTGTCTTGTTTTCTTTTTTTTCTTTTCTTCCCCATAAAAGATCTCATTTAACTACACTGAAAAGTTTTCTCATCAAAGTATATCACACACTTTTAAAACAATGATACTATACAAACTTATGGGTTCAGGTGTTCTGTATTTTTGTCAACAGTACTACACATTTGTGTTGATTGATACAATTCAAGGGGATGACCTTAAAAATTTCAGCCTTAGAATCATTAACTGTGTTGGCACATGCTGAAGCTCTCATGTACTGTATAGCCACACACAAATTAATGCTTGAAAGTTGTTTTCCTTGGAATACAATGGCATTCCATATGCATTTGAAAAAGAATAAACCTGTTTAATTAAGAAAAAGAATGCAACAATCAAAAGCTTCCAAACTAGCCATAGTAATAATAAAGAGATAAAGCCACTTAAAAATGAAGGAATGCAGCACAGAACTGCATTCCACTGTCTCTAAGCACAAAGCTTCAAACATTTCTTGTCAACCTTCCAACAGTATAACCCCTATGGTTTTGCCTTTTTGCATAGTCAGAGTGCTTGAGCTTTCACAGGAACAGTCATTCTGTCTCTCACATTGCCTAGATCACAAATATTAGGCATCTAAGTTCCTTGGGAGTCTGAATACAACCATTACTTTCTCTAAAGCCATCCACCTCACCCACATCAAAAAAAGGAAGGGGTGGATGCACATGCATTCTCAAAGTTGCTGCAATACTAAATCCCTTTGGACAGTAATTTATTTATGTCACTCTGGAAATGAAGCACTTGATTCCAATTCTATAATCTCATTTGCTCCCGGAGAATACTCTGATCTGTTAGAACTGAGCTGTTCTAAGAAATGGAAGACTATTCAACAATGAAGGTCTTCTGCAGCACAAAAGAGGTTGGATGACTTACTAGGTAAACGTGGAAAAAAAAAAAAAAGAAAAATAACACCAATAAACGAACAAACAAAAACAACACAAAAAACAGGAGTGTGACTCTGTAGCTCATTGTAACAGGGAGAAGGAAAAAAACTAGTTCTTGCTACAATGACTTCTTTTGTGTTTAACATTTAGCAGCTGAAGAAGAAATACAGTAGCTCTCAAGAAAGGACCAGAATGTAGGGTTTTCCACCTCTTAAGAGAGTACTTAACAGTCTGGACTACAAAATCACATTTCCTTTGGTATTTGATGGCTGGGCTTAAGAGAAGTATCTTGAATTATTTTCTCAACACTAGTATATCTCTGCAGGAGGGAGAAAGCTATTTCACCCCGGAACAGCCAAGCTCCTATGGGTATTGTAAAAGTTAGGGCTGAAACAAGAGCACATCCTTGGGCACATAGAGGGAATAATCACTGACATTATTCTTCCTGCTCTCTAGCCATCAATTTCCCTACAGAAATGTCTCGCCATTATTTCTGACCATCTCTACGGAAGACTTAATCCAACTTTGAGAAGCAGGGACAGGCAACCATCTGTACACCTGGATTCCATTCCAGAACACACACCTATGTAGGATTTAGATCTGGCCTGAAACTATTACAAGTCTCAGGATACGCATCTTTGAGTCTATACACAGTCACAATAGAGATCTAAAATGCATCTTTCAATCTGCATATTGCAAAAAAGTAGACAAAGTATCAGGTTACATAAACAGCCAGAAAAAGTACCAAATGGTGTGACAGAATGGTTTACTTCCTAAATAAATCTGGAATACAGCTAAATCCATAGAATCTTTAGTATTTGCTGGCAGAGAGAGATTAGAATGATGTCCAAAATGCGGGATACTCACAGACAGATAGGTATATTTGTGTCCGGGTCCAGCTGACATGTACCACCATTGTAGCAGTAGCCATCACATAACTGACACGTGGAGGCAATCTTTCCATTACTGCAACTGTCATGATATATACATATATATTAAAAAAAAAAAAAAAGAGAGAGGAAAGCAATCAATATTTAATACGCTTCGTGAATCACATTGTAATTATAATGATCCATACATTAAATTACTGATTTTATGATACATACAGGATCTAGTAATTTCAAGAATTCTCAGTTTTCAACTTGTAATGTGAGGTTTATATGCAAACATTTTTATATCTTCTTTTATGGAAATAAATGATTATTATATGAAATAATTACTCAGAAATACAGCAGCACTTCCTAACATCTATGCTTTCATTAATGTACAATGTCTTTTTCATAGTCAGAGGTACTACAGGAAAAAACACTGTTCAATAGTACAGTAAAGATAGATCATTTATGAAATATTTCTATGAGATCTTTTTTTCCATTTGAAGACCATTCAGTTACCTCTGCACTATGCTTCTTTCAGTGAGCAGCACTCAAAGTTTAAGAAGCCAAGTGCAAGAGGGTTCACCCAGACTCAGTGTTTGAACACTCAAAGGCACTGTTCTGATGCAAACATTTCAAGGGTTGGGTGTTCTATAACTAATTGTATGTATTTAAAAGACACTGCAGTGTAATGGCTATCAGATACATTACTTTGAACACAGCCCACCCTCCCTGACACATATGCTTACTTGCATACTATGTCATTAGTATCCTTGTTTATTATGCAGTGTCCCCCGTGACATCTCACACACTTGTCCACTTCGCATTTTAGACCTTCAAATCGTACTGGACAGACACATTCTACGCTTCCATCGTCAGAAATAGTACATGATTCAGAATTCACACAATAGTGGTGGCAAACATCTGCAAGCAACATGAAAGATAGTTAAAAAGATATTGAGAAGTATTCATTCATATATTTTAAAAATAGCTTACTTTTCTTTCTTTTGGAAAGTAGAATTGTGGAAACCAAATGGTGAATGAAACTGGTGGCTTCACAGGGAACTACAAGAATCAAGAGTCACCCAAACAGATAATCAACATGAAGTGAAACAGATGTGTAAGCTCATAAGCGGTTTTTTACCCCTTCTAGATGTCTAACCATTTAGAGTATCATCATACTTGATATAAAGACTACTGATGAGAAAAGCATAGCTATGTTAAATATATATAATGGGACATTGGCTGAATAGAAGTCTTCCAATAAGTTCATATTACCATTAAAGACATAACGCTAAACTGAAGTAGGAACAACATATTGAAATAATTAACTTTTATTTTAATTTCTCCACATATAAAATGTCATGAAGTTCTAAGAATAACACACAATGACATGATCCACAGATTCTACAAAACCCTATATACATGCTTTGTAGGCTGTGTAAGACCTCATTATTTCATGTAACTGTTTCAAATTCTGCAGGACTGAGACCTGAAGTTGTGAATTCTTTTAACTATTTAGAAGAGCCAGTAACAGTCTCATTTTTATCTCTCTTTTTTAAATACACTGTGTCTGACTGAGGAACAGTCAGAGCAACAATATACTGGCATATTAACACTGTCATTCATTTTTATTTAGGTACTGACAGTTTTCTTTTAACTAAGCAGTTTTATTTTAAAGTCTTGTCGCTTGAACCAGGCCAAATCCCCTCACTTCTCTCTGTTTCTTACGCTTTCTCCAGTTCTGTGCAGTTAGAACACTGTGCAAATTGGAGACAGCTAAAACTGATATATAGGTTGCTGAATTAGAATTGCTGAATTAGTTTGTACTTTAAAATATCTTCAGTCTTCTGATAGATCCTGCTAGACCACCAGTATGAATGCTACATTAGACCAAGCGAACAATAACAATATTTTTTGTCCCTTAATGAAAGGAATTTCAGTTTCAGTGAAAGTAACAGGTGATGTGATCACTCTATCCACTTTGAGTTATTCTAAATGAGGGAAACGTAGCCTGTTTCTCAGGCTGTTTGGAGCTTAAATGATACAAGAAATGGACTTTAACTACTCTGTATAACTTATTTTAGGAATTTAAAATAGACAATTATATTAAAATACATGTGCATATAACAACATGTACAATGTGAATAGAACTTTATGTAAATCCATTCACTTAAGTTTATTTTACCAATGTCATTGCCGTGACATGAAACACACATTTTGGTTATTAGCTCTTACGGGAACTAATCACAGGAGGAACTCTGCACTGGGTCATTGAAGAAGATAAATAGGAGGAAAATAAGTTCTTTGCAGTCTGGCAGTATCACAAGCAAATGTCTTCTCTCTGCCATAAAAGTACTAATAATATTTTCAATTTGAGAGCATGAATCAAACACATATGCACATTCACATACCATCTTTTGCATAGAAAATTGCTTCAATTATATCACTGAAATACTGAAAAAGACAATGTAGAAGCAACCAGTCCTTGTAATAAACTTGTCTTAATATATTTCATTATGCTTACAAAGTGAATGTTAAATACAGTAAAAAAAAATCATATACATTTTTGATAAAGCAAAAAAATATCCATGACCTAGCTATAAATCTATATACCCACTGTCAGCTGTAAATTCATACAATTTCGTAGAACTCTTATTGGTCACAAAAATAACACTCTGTGAGACTGTAGGACTCCTTAGACCTAAAAGCATTAAGGTTTAAATAAACAAAAGGGTTTTTTTTGTTTTGTTTTGTTTTAATTTTATAATATGTTTGAGTCTCTGCATATCATGCTGTTTTTCCAAAGCAGAGAGTCCAAATCTGATAATGAGCACTGTTTAAAAAGGACCTCTAAATTTACATTTAAATTGATTCTTAAAAAACAAACAAACAAAAATCACAGGGAAAAAAAGCTAAAAATATGTTTGCAGAAGCATTCAACTAGAAACAATTTGTTTGGTTTTGGGTAAGCCTCAAGTAAATATTTTTTCTTAATCTGTGTGTCTGTCTGGACATGATTTATGTACTATACTGTTTTGAAATATACTATTGTTCTTGCAGATAGTTATTTGTGGATCCATGCCATTTGTTTAATATCAAGTGGGAGAGAATCACAATTACTGCTGGTTTCCCATTCAAAGGTTTCAATTTATTTCATAGTCTCCCAACTGGAAATGCATTCACTTTACTTCAGAACAAATCCTATTTAAAGATATGCACTAACCCTTTCCCTGTTTGACAACCGTATCACTAAAACTAAGCACTTTTTGTATCCAATAGATGGTTTTAAAACAGACCTTTATAACAGTCAATTCCCCTTCAAATTTTTCCAATATTTCACTTTGCAGTGAATTATGTAAAAGAAAAATAAGAGATGATGGTTTTCACATTGAATGCTCTATTCTATAACAAGTAATATGACAGTCCTCTATCTCAGTATTTGAGTTAAAGCAAAGTGGGAGGAGAGAAAAGGAGAATTTTGAAAAACAGAAAGAAAATAGAGTCTTGGAAAATTAATATATCTTATGATAGGGTTGCTAGTAACAAGCTACTTGTGAGAGTGCTAATGACTTTTCAGAGGCATGGAAACCTTTGGAAAACAATATCTCAGTGAGATGAGACCGATGGGTCAGTAAAATGAAAAGTATGGAGAACTTCAAATGCAGAGAATGGAATCTAAGCCCTAAGAACTCTTATAAGAGTAAGGCATATAAATCCTGATTTTCAATACTATGAGGAAGAAACCACTCTGAAGATCATGGATTGAGTCTGATAAAGGAACACAGAGGAACAAAACTCAAAGCACTGACAATATGAAATAAAAGGGTAAGAGAGCAGACAGAGACACAAGAGTCAGCTTTTTGTGAAGTTAAAGGATAACAGAAAAATTCTTTAACCAACTAGGAATTCCACCATAAAAAAAACAAAAAAACAAAAAAACAAAAAAACAACCTAACAAACTGATTATGAAGTCAGATGTCTGGTACATATAGTAGGACTTCTTTTTTTATCCATGAAAATACAGAAGCTCTTTCTTCTCACATATGTCTAGATGGATACTGTAGGAGTGTTCAAAGATCCTTTGAATATGTAAGATCCCATTTTCTCAGAAAGAAGAATAATTTTGTAGCTAAATTTATCAGTCTGTGCCATTGGAAAACAACCTGATTCACACTGATCTTCCATTATGTAGAAGTCCTCCTATAAACAAGAAAATATGGAATTGTGAAGATTACTTACAGTACTGACATCTGTCCCCTGTATACTCAGGCAAGCAGCTGCAAAAGGGCTGATTTCCAGCAGTGACGCTGCAGGTTCCTCCATTTTGGCAAAAATGATGGCAGACTGTCTGATTGCAGTTTGGTCCTGTAAAACCCAGTGCACAGTTGCAGGTGGGCCTCCCTGTTCAAAAAAGAAAACTACTTTATGATAAAAATAAATAAAAATTGAAATAATAACATTTAAAGATAAATACACATCATGAAAGTAACACATTTCAATGCATGAGTAGAATACTTTAACTCAATACTGTAACCCAAGGCCAGCTGTCTTGTATCAGACCAAAGATGCACCAAAAATCCAATATGCAATGTCTGAGAAGCAGTTAAAGGGAAAAAAAAAAGTACAAACTGAACTCCTACTCTACAGTGTTCTATTTTTAAGCGGTTTTAAAATAGTGTTTAAACTCCAATGCATTTTCCCCCTATGTTTTTAACCCATTTCAATTTTCCTTTTTTTCCCCCTTATCTAAATCTCATGTCTATGAGATTTATAGCTTTGTTTCAACTTCACTGTTTTATTAAACTGTTCCATTTATCACTGAATTTTTAAAGCTTATCTTCTCTAAAACAACTTTTTATATCATGTAAATGTCTTTCTATCTCCTGAATGTACTTTCATATCTCATTTGTAATCCCTACTTCAAGTAAAATGATTTGATGTGTCCAGCTAGCCATTTTCCTTCTCAATTCCTAATAATCTACTCTCACTCTTGCTTATTTATTATGAATCTTTTTTTTTTTTTTTTTTCCCTCCAGTCTCCTTCCCTTTGCTTTAATTCAGCCCTTTGTGTTTTCTTAAATTTAGGGAAAACTGATCAAGTTTAACATTTTTCTCCTTCCTGGATTCCAAGGCAGGTACGGAAGGAGATGAAGATTAATCTGAACCTCAGTACACTTCTGGAACAAAGTGGCAGAAAGGACAGAGTTCATTTGAATGATATGGAACCCAACCTGCTGGCAAGTACAACCAAGACCCTAACTCAGTTACTGCAGAGCAGGATTGCTAACAGGCAATGACTAAGAAATTCCACACTGGTGCAAAAAAAACCATGCATAGACTAGTGACAGTCAAATAGCAATTGGGTAACAGGCAGAACTAAAGGAATATCACATCATCAAACCAACACAGGAACACACATATGGCAGAAATCTAAGGAACAAGGTGGGAAAACTGAAATGTGCAGTCTTGAATGGATATATCAGTATCATTGGCTTTGGCAAACTTGGAGAAGGAAGGCAACTAATGAGATGTTGCAAGATTAGTATACGTTTGCTTGACATCTCATCTTTGTAGTGGTGAAATAGGGCTACACGTAAAGAAATGTTAAGGTCAATCAGTTAACTGTATAATAAGCTGTATGTATAAGGCAGAAGCCCTTCAGTCTGGAGCTGCAGACAAAAACAGGAAAAGTGAACTCTGGGATTTTGTTACTGACTACACAATCCAGACAATGGTACAGCTGTGAAATCTGAAGATTAGAGTAAGCCAGATAACGCAGTAATGAGAGACTCCAGTTATCTCTGTATTTACATTTGTACAACTTCACACCATGGCATGAGGCAGAAACAATTAGCTAAAATCCCACTTCACAGAGGGATGGGATGGAGAGCACACCTGAGAAGCAGTGGTTGGGTTGGGTCTGATCAGTACACAGCATTGAGTTTAAAACATACTCAAGCGGCATGATCTTAAGTAGTTAAATGCATTGACATTTAAGGGTCATTTTTCCATAGCTATTTCTCATCTTTGTATTAATCCAACAGGAAATCCCTACCACTGGCAGATTTGCTGGAGCATTATGAGCTGGTCCGTTTCTTGCAGTAATTTGTCTCATTCATTGTTTCTTCAGTAATTTCTATACAATCTCTGATACAGGTATCCTCATCTAATTACAAATTCACATTTATGTCATGAAATCTTATCACTTCTTCATTTGAACTCTGTAATGTATGATTCTTTTTCTGCTTTACTCTCTGTACAGCTGGTTTTCCTATTAAAGTCATACAAACTAAATATTCCATAAATTCCACTATTTTTCATTTATTTCCAGTCTACCTCTGTTTTAATACCATGCAATCATTTAGTATCTTCATTGGTGAATAAGCACCCCTATTTTTTGACTTTCTCAGAGGCTAGCAAAATGATTTCTGTATTATTTTTCTTTCCCTTAGTTCTTATTTGTCTGTTACATCAAACCCTTCACATAATTCTTTTCTATATTTTCTATTTTAAGCTATGCTAATTTAAAATGTTTTGCAAATCATCCTAAAGGCCATGAGATCAGTTAGTCTCTTCCTCTAATGAGTACAGCAGGAACAGAACCATCGACATAAATAGTTCCAACTAGTTTAATATGCATCAGTCTGGTTATTCATATCTGTCCCCCGTGATCTAAACATTAAATCAAAGATGTTGAACTAGGATATTAGCACCAAGTCTTTGTTTTTTCCCCATGTATACGCTTGTATTCAAATTTCTGCCAAGTCTGGGATTTCCTCATAATCCTTTCTCTAAATCCATCTTACAAATGAAATAGTGATAGAACGTAAGTCTGAGTTCAGTTTTTATTATTAATGTTCCTCTATTTTTTAAACTGATGGGGCCAGGATATTTTCATAGTTTGTAGAAAAAATTATTCTATTATTTGCTAATGTAGTGTTATAAATATGTCAAATTGTGGACAGTTATATGAAAATTTAATTCAGTATAGCCTAAACCCCATTTTTTTCACTCAATTTAACATGACTTTTAGTCATATTAATAGTTCATTGCCTATTTATACACAGACTGTTGGCATCTGAAATAATAACAATAATAGCAGTAATGACATTTTCATCTGCATTATTCTCATAAATTATGTGGGATTCTGGATATGAAGTGGTTCCAAGAACAGCTTAATAAAACTGCAGTACAAAATAATAATAAACAATGAGTGCCATATACAACAGAGTCCAAATAATGTTATAACCAAGTTGTCAGTATCCCAAATAACAACTGTTGCACTGCAGTCTCGTGCACAGAAACCTTAAGCATTTACACTGGTAATGAAGTTTCAGGACTACGGCTGCATAGAGACAGAAGAAAGGTTGTCTCTTAATCCCTGACATTCATCAATAGTGTAGTATTTTTTATAAAAGGAAAGTATTGCCTTTAGCTTCAAGATAATTAATACTACATTTGAAAGCCTTTTAAAAATAAAAAATAAAAAAAATGAAAAGAGAGGTAGTCTAGATGAATGCCTGCACCAAGACATCAGTAATTTATATCTTCCAGTTGATAGTAAATTCCCTACCAGCAATATGTGCATTCTATTTGTTACATATGAATACGCGCAATCTGTTTCATTTGCATATTCACTTGCTGTCCCTGTTAAAGCAATCTGGCACACTAGCCTACTATAAGTAACACTGTGTCCTCTAGAGTGGTTGTCAGCAGTTTGTGGGAATCACAATAATTCATTTCTGTGAACCATAATTAGCTTTACTGAACCAAAAGTAGTGGAGAGAAGCTGTATTACAGTACATAATTAGAAGCTTAGCTGATTGGGATCAATCCCAATAGATATGCATTCTGTCCATGTTATGAAAGCAAAGGAAAAGAGCCATCTCAAAACGCATTAGTAGAGTACTCTTAAGGCTGACTGCAGTGCTTCGTTTTGATAAGCTGCACACCAAACCAGACAGACAATCCTTCAGTGAAATACCTATCCTCTCTTCTTACACAGTCCTGGTTAGAGGTGATGTACGTGTTTCCCTGGGGGCTTCCCACTACAAGACTGGTTGGACTGTCAAGGCATCAAACTAAATATATTCTTTGCTAGCATTTTCAGTACACAGTATTGTGGTCCTGTGTTTTATTTACAAAGCAGAACACAAAATAACATCTACATTATATATAGTTTTTTGATTTTAGGAGTGTATTTCATCAATTACCATTTAGTGGAAACAACATTTTTTACTCACTTCTCTACAAAAACCACGATTTTGTGTGGTTGACATACCCCTCATAACATGAATATAATACAAAGATGTATTTATCTAACATTGAGAGCTAGTCTAATCTAGTCAGTGTGTTTAAGACATTTAGAAAAGTTTCCTCCAATATTTTTCCTTCAAACTCTAAGTAAAAAGGAAGTGTAGTTGTATGATATCTTCTTTTATTCTCCTCCAAATTCCCATTAATTTGGTTTACTGGAAAGTGTTCATTATTATACCCAAACTTTTAATTACATGTCTCAGATGTGTACTTTTAATTAACAGATGACATTTTCTTTGTTCAGTTTTTGTAGTTCAATACTACTGTCATAAACTTTTAAATTTTAATTAAAGCTGCCCCAATCTCTAGCTATATAATGTTCACACAGGAATTTGCCAAACGGCTTAGCAGTAAGTAAACCAACAGTGAATAATCCCTGAATTGCCAGTGGGATTTGTTTAACAAATTAACATTTGTGTGCAGATAATGAGGTTCTACAACTTACCACATCCAGCAAAGATTTAGCACAATCACGTTTTAAAAAATGAGCAATACTCTGTGATTTACTTAATTGGTTATCACATTCCTATTAAAAATTAGGTAGTGAAGGAGAACAGAATTTACACGTTCACTGGAACACACACATACACCAGAAGTGCATCTCATATGCTGTGGCATTCTATTTATACTAGAAAACAATGACAGATTTGCTTCCATAGTGTATTTGCCTTGAGTTTTGAGACAGAATCCAACAATGAGGAAACTTCCTGACTCCCAGAGACTCCTCACAGCAGCTGCCTAACTTCAGAAACTTCTTCCCCTGTGAAACTCCCCAGCTAAACACAGGCAGCATGCAGCAGAACCAGTTTCCCTTGAGTCAAGAGATGTGCACAACATCTCGGAGCTCCACGGAGCCCATCGTGGCAGAACTAATAGACAGCAACTGACTCCTTGCAGTGGGGAGACGGTAAAAATATGGCTGCTAAGTGGTCCCTGCATACCCTTCCCTGTCACTGGCTGTGGCTGCTTCTTCTCACATTGGTGCTAGCCTGGAGGCACGTGCTCTGCAGTTCTTCTGTGAACATTTATTGACAGGCCCTGTACTTCCCAAACTGCGTGAGCGTAGAGCAGCACTTATGTATTGTTTCCATCAAGGCTATCTGAGATGGAAAATATAAGAAATAAATAAGGGCAGTTAGGGCTTCTACAAAAGGGAGATTTGAGCAAGCTGCAGTTATCAAGGTCATTTATAGTTTTATATATATAGTATGTATATATATAGTTACAAGGTCATTTATATTTTGTGTGTACAACTTGGATGGACTCTTACACACCTATGGATGCTGGAACTTCCAAAGGAAAAAGAATCATCCCCCCCACAAAGAAAAACAAAAACACACAATGACAATAAATAAAAAAGAGCAACAACAAAAAAGGAAATGGGAAAAACACAACACTTCTTGATTGCAACAGTTTAGTAGGATAGTTTGATGACCCAATTGTATAGCAGATCAAAAACTATATTAGAAAGAAATTGCTGAGAAGGTGGTTGCACTAGTAGAAGTAACACAGTAAAATAAGTTAAAATGATAGTGAGTTGATTTAAAATAGTAATTTTGCACTTTCAGGATGTAAAAGAATTCTCAGTACAAACACAGAAATAATCAGTATGTTCTGTACCTTTTGCCAATGGACAGGTCAACCTGGTAGGATGTAACACTTGAAATTCGGACACAACAAAATGCTTAGCTTAAGTTCTACAAACATTAATTAAAATCAGAGGAATGCCTGGTAATAAATAACCTTTATATTCGTACACATTTCAATGTACTAAACATGTATTGATCTCAACTGATACAAATCTCTGCTTGACATTTGTGTCAGTACTTCCACAAGCTGCTAGAAGCAGTTTCGAGTATAATTCAATCAACTTCAAGTAATTCTGATTTTCTACTATTTAGCCATTATTAGTGATATGGACAACTAACAAACATTAAATCTCAAATACTCAGACCTGAAAAACCCTTTGGATCCCATTCTAATTTTCTGATGCATGAGCTAAACACTGAAGCCAGCATAGTAAGTGAAGCTAAAACACTAAACCATATAAGCTAAATTAGTACAGAATTTTGAGGAAAACATTAAGTTCTAAGTTCACTTCATCACAGAGACTAAGATACATAATTCTGCATTGCAGGGGGTTCTGTTTTAAACAGATCCTATGGTCAGGTGCCTGTACTTTCCTTTGGATATTGATCATGTCATCACACAGGAGAATAAGATTCAACTCCAACATCTGCAGTCTTACAAGAAAAGAGCAGACAGCAAATTCTCCTTCAGATGTTCTGCTTCAAATCAAGTATTTAAATGTTGATTGGAATAGAGAATAGAATTTAACTCCTGCTTTTCACACATAGCACTAAATTTTAGAGTACTACTTAACACACTTTCCTTCTCTAGCCCAAACAGTATTTAATTGCAGTATTCAACCTGGAGCAGCCTATGTGTTAGGCACAAAGGCACTCCCAGATACCCTCACTTTGAGAGTTAGGATAATCTTCCTTAAGATAAGATTTGTAATTTCACATTCCTTCAGGCAAACAAAGGATTTGAATTCTGATCTTCCAAATCTTCCTGAGAGTTAGGTGAGGAAAATGCCTATTTTTATTTTTTTTATCTCCAGTAAAGGGTAGGGAAAAGACTGAAGTCACACCATACTAGTTTAAGGAAACTATGACCAGTAACACCCAGAAGTTTAGAGAAAGAATAGAGATAGAGCAACATGTGTGGTGTTTTTCCACACACGGTTTTACTTTACAGTTTTGACACCTTAGTGTGCATATTTTCATGGATAGTTCAGCGCTCCTTTTTGTGGGATGTAGCTTGGCTTTGCCAAAACACTGAGGCTCATAAATGAAAGGCACTACTGATCATAAAGTTCATGTACAGCATATGCTGCTATATTGCATAGAATGTAAATACAGACAAAGGAAAGAAGTTACAGAAAATAATTACAAACTGTGAATAGATTCAAACATTTAAAATAAGGCATATAGGACAACATAATGGGCATATAGGACAACATAATGGAGCACAGAAATTTACCAAGGAGTGAGGCTCCACAGGTTCCTCCATTCTGGCAGTAATTGTAGCAGTGGTTTGTTTCACACCTTTCACCTGAGTAACTTGGCCAGCAATGACATCGTGGATCCCCCTTCTCATTTATAATGCACTTTCCTCCATTTTCACAGGTTAGTTTGCACGTATCATCTGCAGCAAGGGCATATACAATTAGTATTTTATACAAAGATACTGATCGCTGCCGATGTGAAAAAATATATGCCACTTTCAAAAAAAAAAAAAGGTAAATTATCTCACAGTGCTAGAAAAAAAAAAAAAAAAGATGTATTTAACAAACCAGGCAATCAAGTGCTGCAGGGGCAATGGGTGCTGGACACAGGTCTGGGCATTTGCATCATACGAGAGTACTGGGCATTTTACATAGCTCCTGCTTCATTCAAACGATGTGATGGGAAAGCTGACCCCCCCCCCCCAAGAAGATGTCAGTTAGTAATGACAGTGTGAATTCCTGTTTGAACTATCATTTTTTAATTTAATAAAGAAAAAAAAAAAAAGAATGTTGGTTTCATCAGGGGATCCTAGAGACGTTCCCTGTATTCTCCTGGTGACCTCAGCCTGAAGGGATTTACCTTTTTCCAGTTGATTTATTTCCCTCTCTCTTCCATTCCAATAACATTCTCCGTAATAAACATTATTGAAAATATTTTAAAGAAAACTTCTCAGCTTTTAAATCATCCTAAAAAAAAATGATGTTTGCATACCACTTTGGTACTTCTAAACCACACTTTCTGGTTTATTCTTTTGCAGAATCATAGAAGACCACTAAGATCACCAAGTCCAGCCAACAGCCCAACCCCACCATGTACCATCACACCTCTCAGTAACACAGTACCATTTTCTTTAACGCCTCCATGGAAAGTAACTCCATCACTTCCCTGTTCCAATGCATTAGCACTCTTTCTGAGAAGAAATCTTTCTCAACGTCCAACCTGAACCTGGTGCAATTTCAGGCCGTTATTTCTTGTCCTATCTCTGTTACCTGGGAGAAGAGGCTGACCCTCACTTCACCATGACCTCCATTCAGAGTGTTGTGGAGAGCAATCAGGTCTTCCCAAGCCTCCTCTTCTCTAGATTAAAGAACCCCCAATTTTACCTTCAGTCTGAGAAAAGACATAGTCTACTGCTCTGCGTTCACTAAGTGCTCATGGCAACAGCACCCCTTCCTTAGCTGGGGGATACGTGGTAACATAAATTCTGATTAGAACAGATTCAATCCTTCTATAAAGCTGTTTTGCAATTAGAGTTGTGTCTGTCCTGGAAATGCTGAAAAATAAATTTCTGTTCATTTGAGTGAACAAGAAATAAAATTGTTCGATGACACCAACAAGAAATTAATTAGACCAGCATGTTCACAATGCTCACGCATCCAAATAATTGTAATCCTGAGCAACAGACAAGAACCTTTGCAGCTTGAAAAACACATTTAGCAAGACTTCTCATCTCTCACATATCAAAACGAAGCTCATAAAGACAGACTGTTGCCAAACTAATACTAAGTGAGAAACACTGAGAACTCTTCAGTAATATATCCTCTGATACAGATGTTTTGCTGAATTGGTCTTTTTTAGTTACACAAAAATGAGACATTCAATGTATCATCATTATATCATCTGTATCATTCATTTTTCATTTGAGAGAGATGCAGGTGCCTGAAGTTAAAACTAGACAATGCATCTGCAACTTCATGTGGAGGAATGAGTGGCACTGCATTATTTAGGTCTTTGCAGTACCAGTATGAAGTATCATATAGTCCTTATTTTTAGGCACCCACCCTAGATTCACATCTGTAACAAAGCTACTTTGTGCTTGGAACTTTGAAAATGCCTCATTATTTATTTATTTAGGTGGTTTATTAAATCCTTTGATGTTCCATGAACCATTCTTCAGTTACTCATTATATGAGTTGTTCAAATAATGTGGCATATCCTATTGGTGAGGCCTATTTTTGTCTTGCTTATCTGTTTTACTTATCATTAGTCATGAGTTTACAGAGCAGAACTGAATAAAAACTGAGTAACAGTGAAGTACAACCGCTCATTTTTATGGACCTTTCTGATAGTATATTAAAGATACCCATTAGATTTCTCATCTAGAATAATTCTGCACATTTAAGATAAAAATTTAAAAATTTTTGAATTCTGACAGACATTATGAATTCAACAGGAAAAAAAAAAATCACGATGCATATTTATAATTACGAAACATGAAATACGAACCTCAAAGCTACCCTAATCACAACAAGAAGTACATGCCTTCATATTGTCAAAAAAAAAAGTTCTGAACTAAAAATTGCCCACAGTAAAGCTTATCTAAACCAATTGCCTTTCATGCTCATGTCTTACACATCTTAAATGCAACACGTCTTATAAATTCACAAAATGATCAGCTAAGGTTGAGCTGGAAATCCAGAAAGTATTGTAATATTTTCCAGCATAACAAGATCAGTAAAACTGGCTATCGGTTTTGTTCTCCACCCAAGAATTTAAATAAAAATCTCATATCAATCTAATAAAAGTTACTACAACAATTTTGGACTTTGCATTAACTGAAAAATAGGACTGGAAGATAAGACAATTTAAAAATAGTATGTTAGGCTTAAACAGTACAGGGGTTTTTGTGTTGCAGTTTTATTTTTTTATTTTTTTGTCTGAAAGTAGTTAAAAGAATCAGATTACTCTAGCTGATTCACATCAGTGGAGTCCAAAAGGGGATCAGATGCCTTTGTATGGGAGACAGTAGCAAAATGGGCCCATAGGAGAAGATGGGAGAAAAAGAAAATAAAGGGAGAAACACAAAAGAATTGTTACAAAAGGCTGACTACATCTAATCTGAATTAGTGAATAAAGGCCTCTGAGAAAAAGAAAAAAAGAGCTAAGAACGTCTCTAGTAAGTATTCACTGTTGGAACAAAGAGAAATAAAACTGAGATAAGAAAATAAAAGTAAATAAAAAGGAGTCAATTAAATACTAGTCAAAGATACCTGAAACTCGTGACTCAAAGACCTCTCAAGACATACTCTTCTATTCTGAAAGGTCAGGTGTAAATAATTTCATTTGTTATGAGGTCTGCTCCAAAAATAATGCCTCCTATATTATTATGTTGGCCCACTAGGAAAGTAAAAAAAGGTTAAAGTATATATGATTTCATATGTTCTCTCTTAACCTGGTTATTTATTCCCTGAGAGCTTTGATTTGTGTACTTTAATTATAATAAATCTGCAATAAAGAGTAGAATAACATTAATCTGCAGTTTTTCTCGTGTTATTATTTTTTATTTCTGATATGAATATTCCACAGAAACTTTAAATGAGCCTACTTGCTCTCTGCCTCTTTCCTCTAACTGAAAGCGAAGTAGTCAGGAGAAACACTGAAAAAGTGGCAAAACAAACTTTCTGAATTCCACTGATATTTTTTACTTCAGTTGTTCAAATTTCTGATATTCCATATCATTGTCCAGAATACACTTATTTCCATTTCATGGGCTATTACTACTTCATGGGACACAAAGATACTTGTTCTTGCCTATCCTAAAGAATATAATGTAGCTCATACTTAATTGAACTGAATGCATCTACTAAGGAAGGAATATGGAGTTCAAGCAGTATGGAAATGTGCACATTTTATTATCCCTCTGATGAAGGGCGCCTGTTCTCTGCCAGTTTTCGATCTGCCAAAGTTGTAATCTCCAAATTTTGCCTGAGTGCTATAAGAAGACCTTGATTTCCCTTCCATTTTTATTTTTATTTTCTTTAAAATATTCATTTGTTTACAATCCTAAATGGAAGAGAAAGGCTAGGATATATCAGTCTCCACATAAATGCAGAAGATACTGCTGTAGTCCATTATTTTTGTTCTTCAAACCAGAAGCTGCTTTCTGAGTTTGAATACTGTTCTATATGATATCAAAAACAACAACAAAGAAATTGAAAGGAAGACAGGAATGAAAAAGATAGTAGGGATTGAAGTATCAATTTCAGCTGCTAGTACAGCTCTCTGAGGTATAATTTGTGGGCGAAATAAAAGGCACATAGGGATTAACCTCTACATCCCCAGCCAGAGCACCTGGTTTCCTGCAGTCTGTGCATGCAGAGGGCAAGTCCCTCTGTGCTGAAGAAAACACTACAATAAATGAAATATTTCGTCTCTGTTCACAAGCAACACTGGATCTGAGTCTTCGTGATAATTCTCAGGCTTTTCTTCCAGCCAAGAATTCACAAATATTCTCTTCCTAAAATAAAAGTGATAGCTATTCACCCCCAAAATACTGAACTCCAGGAAGCATTCCATTACTCTCACTCACTTGGCTGTGATACACACTGACTTCCTCCAGTGCAAATCTCTGCATTTCCAATTTCTTCACTTACAGCTTCACTATTCTACAGAAATTAGATACAACGACCCTAGTGGACACAAATCAAGTGGTCTCACTTAGCAATACGAAGAGGTATTCCACCCATCTGAAAACTAAAGTGTAGCTTCTAAATTGAAAAAGTCATGCCTGCTGCAGTCAAGAAATAAATCGCAGAAAAGAAACATGTTATGCTGTCAATCATAATCAGCAAGGGAGAAAAAAGATGAAAGCTTATCTAAGAACACACACAGGAAATTGCTTTCATTTTATTATAAAACCATTCTGAATGATACAACACATATGTTGTAATATCTCTAACTTGAGAAAGCCAAACCAAACCCCAAAACTCTGTTTTTCATCAGTTGAAAGAAATGCTGGTAAAACAGCTGTCAAGAGAAATCTGGATTTAGTCTTACAGTAAGCCACTGAGGATTCAAAAATTAGAATTCCTCACATAGTACTTATGAAGAAAAAAATCAATTCAATGGATCAAGTTATTTATAGAATGACAATTCTATTATGCAGAATTTCAAGACTTACCTCAATTTCCTTTTGTTAAAAAAAAAAAACAAACCAAAGAGCCAGAATCTGCGTCAATTTGGGTGAAACAGTAACAGTGCAAAGAACAAGAGCCTTGAAATGGTTAGGCAGTTGGTCTTGGTCTTGATAAGTCCTTTCCAAGTGAACTATTTTAATTCTAATTCTGTAAGTGAGACTGACTCTCAGTAACCACCTTAAGGCAGACTGAACAATAGGTAATTGTAGAAAGAATACTTTTGAACAAATAAATTATGAAGTACATAAATGATTGTGATGTACTTAGTACATTTGCAGCTTTGAGATCAAACCAATCATAAAAATAAACGATTCATCAGTTAAGCATTTCACAGATACCCATATCTCTGATTAAAATGTGGATTTCCTGATTTCAAGAACTAAATAGATGCCCACTGAAATATATAGGAATCTTTAAACTGACTTTGAGTGGGATTTTATTGCAGATCAACAAAAATATCACTATATAATCTTTCCTAATGTAATCTCCCAAAATACAAGGATTTTATAGTCATGTGAGGCAAGAATTGCTGTTTTGCATTTCTGACATCCTTCACTTTACCAAAAATATTCTTAGACAATGAAGATAACATAATGTAACATTTAAAGAAATGGAATGTATGTAGCTTAGGATGTTTCATATACAGTTTCTTGTTCTTAATCAGAAAAGTAAGGGAGGGCCATGGCTCCACTTTTTATTCCATATTGTGGAACTTGGTAAAGGAAAAGAACCATTCTTAGACAATGATTTCAAACAAGACAAGATATTCATTGATAATTCACATAATGCCTCTTGTTTGGAGGCTGTTAGCAAATGTTATCAACCTGCCATTAGCTATAGGATGCTTGAGATCTTCCAATTACTTGAAGCATAAGTGGAATGTCAGCTTGAAACATTTACTTCATTCTTTTCGTGAATGTCAAATTAGTGCACATACAAACTCAGTTTCAAGTACCTACCCAAGAGGCTCTGATCTACACATGTCCCATTAACTAATGATTTTCCTTCTGGACAAGCACACGATGCACCAGAAGGGTTGAGTAAGCAAATGAATTCACATGTCAGGTCCAAGCATGGATTAGGCACTGTGAGAAAAGAAAACATTACAAAAGGTTTCTTACTTATTTATTTTTAAGAATTACTCTATTTTATAGAACTAGGACCAAAAAAAAAAAATCAGAAAATTCTGATACGGTTCCAATTTCTAGAACAGCAACAGCGTGAAGTCAGTCAGAACTCACTCAAATGACAGCACCATATTCATACCATGATAGAATTGTCTCTAGTAACAACAAATGCATTGGTAATATTCTATAAAAATCCTCATTTTATTTTCTCAACAGGTATTTTGTATTCAGTTCTCTTTTCTTTTTTAATATTTAACTTACACTTTGGGTACGTAATGTAGGCATTCGTCCAATGCCCTTTCAAATGAAAGAAAAATGCATCAGAATCTTAATTGTAATTATATAATGAAATATAACTACATCAAATTTTCACTTTGCAGAATCAAGTTCTCTTACATTTCTTCAGCTTATGAATACTTTTATTATTTTTCTTTTTTTCTGAGATGAACTTGCAAAATACACATTGTTAAGTAATTATGCTTACTCACAGTCCATTTGTTTGTAGCGATGAAAAATCAAGGCACTTTTTGCTTTATCAACATCAACACTTAGGTATTCTACAAAACTCCTGCCAAATTTGTGTACTCTAAATGCCCCATTTTTAGGACCTGCTCCATATATGTAATCCTCAAAAATGTCAATTCTGTGGGGATGCAGTAAACCTTAAATAAAAATGAATAATAAACACAAATATTCATATTCAAATAGCAAACGAATGAATTTTAATAGCAACTTGAATTGCATTGCAATTACAAGCTAGAAAGCACTATTTTTCAGGCAGCACAGTTTGTACCCACAAACATTGCTTTTCAAAAATCAATCTTCTTAAAAGAAATTCTTTCTATATTGCAAGCAAATAAAATATCTTTGATTCAGTCTCTAAAACTGGCTGAATATTGAGAAGCAGGGAAACCCTGAATGATGATCGAGCTATTGCGAACATACTCAGCTGCGACAGTAACCAGAAGAACATGCAAAGGAAGACAAAAAATATATATTTTGCTAAAGCAAAGGAAAAACTAGTCTAATAAAAATATTTATTGAAGTTGTTCCTTCTTAAAGCATCAGAGATACTATTTTTTTTTTATTATACTTTATAATGATGGTAAATTAACAGAAATAAAAATAATAATAAAAAAAAACAAACACAAAGCCTCTGCTAGTTCTTGCTTTTTAACAGCTAATATCTTCAAAAACCCTCAGGTGAATTCCAGACCAGTGGTTAAAACACTAACACCAGATGTGATATCATCCCAATGAAACTCCACAACAAACTGCCTACTAAGCATTCCCTTAAAGTATATCACATTTTGAAATTATTCATTGTTCTGCTCTTCTTTATTCAAATTTCACAAAATAATGTTCACACAAAATAAAGCTAGTAACTATATAACAGTCTTGTTGATTTACACATAAGATTTAATATTTATCCCTTTAAAATATAAGATTATTTAAAATATTAGATATCTAAAGTATTGCCTAAAAAAAGAAAAAAAAAGACTATCAGTTCTTATTTGTGAATGTTTTTTGCTTTCAAAGTTTCTATATCTAGCATACTTTCTGGAAACCACTTTGTACCTTGTTTAGTGCTCACAGACACAACTGAATCAGAACCATCGAACAGAACACTGCCAATGACAGACAATTCAAAGTCAGCCCAGAACAAACGCTGACTGAACTGGTCAACTACAAGACCTAGAAAGAAAGAAAAAAGAAAAAAGAAAAAAGATTCAGTGAAGTATATTAAATTTGAGAATACTGTTAAATAGCTACACATTTTTCTACCATTCATATTCTGATGACAATAAGAAGGAAAAAAAACATGCCTGGAGACTAAGGAGAACAAAATATAACATTTACATCTAAAAACTTCCTCTTGTTTTAACCTATTTCTTTTACTTTCTACTCCTCATAGGTCAGTAGTGAATTTTTTAAACCATCATCCTCCACAGGTAGTGATATGTACCTGATGAGACCACAAAAGTAGGACTGAATCCAGCAATTTTCTCTACCAACAAAAGAATTAATTATGTCTCTAGATTTCGTTGTGACTACGCAGCCTCTAGGCAATAACTAAATAGTTAAATCATGCAGTCTTTCACTAGGGGATGCTTAAATGATTAATATGCCATTTTTAGTCATGTCAAAAGCTTCTGCCTGTAATAATATTTGAACCATAAAATAATTTATTTCTGAGCTTCTGAAGTTGTAGTGTATTTTTAATAAGAATGGGAAAGTGTATTTTTCTTCCTACTTATGTAAGTAGGTAAGTCAGAAAAAAATACATTAAAATAAATTATACATTAACAGCAAAAATTCTCCTCTTAAGGTTATAAATTAATCAGCTACAGATAGATCAGAGGATATGGAGGAAGTCTGACAGACCAGTGAAATAAGTTTCTATTTGCAATTCTGCTTTACGGAATTCTTTAATACAACAGAAACAACAAAAGAAAAACCCAGCACACTAGGATTCAAAGGTACTGTTAGAGGGAATCATTTCTGGTAGAAGATGATGGCAAGGTGTGCAGAATTCCCATAAATGGAAATATTTTAGAAAAAAACAACCCACCATTTAAGAAATACAGCACAAAACTTACAAAATTCAAAACTTATGGCCAAAAAATATTGAGGTTGGATTGCTTTCATTGGCAAAGGAATTGATAACTGTCTGTCTATGACATAACCTTGGCAATCAATTAAAGTGGTAATGAGTGACAAAAAAATATAACAGAACTTAAACAAACATATTTATCTGACACATTCACAATGTTTATATAAGTATATCCAGCAAAGAACAGGAAACAACACTGATTAACAAATTCTGATCTCTTTCAGTCTTAATTATCAGAAATGGCAGACTTATTATTGACTGTATATTACTGTGCTTCATATGTGTCTAAAAACAATCATGAGCTTTCTTTTCCAGATCTTATATTTCAATATAATCATGACAAAAACAAATTCCCTTTGTGGTGTGAGGGCAATTTGCGTACACATAAGCCAACCTTAGTAAGGACCTAATTCTGTTAAAACATGCCTACTTGTTGCAGTGACAATGGCAGCTGGAAGCTGCCATTAGAAACTGAGGCACTTAGATATTCAGATGGCATACTCTTGAAAGAAGCCAATGTTTCAATAGACATACACAGCAAAGATGGACAACCTGTAATTTGCAATGCTGTAATAACAAATTGTAAGCCTGAAGAAACACCAAATATTGCATGAGAAAATGGGTCACGAATGCATCATTTGAGGTTTCAAGACAGAGTGCTGACATTCAAGAGAGACACATTTCATTCTGGGTTTACCATTTCCATTGTCATAAAAATTACTTTTGTCCTGCCAGTGGAGCCTTAATGTTAATTCACAAGTTCTCAACATGCACTGGCAAGCTTCAAAACAGTTCTGCAAAAATACTGAGATAATTAGGTTTTGAAAGAAGCAACAACTTAAGATCTTGGGTTTTTTAAATTATTATTTTTTATTTTGAAGAGTATTTAAGAAACTAACTATAACAGGCTGTAAGACTTCATATGCTTTCTTAGAAAACTTTTTCCACCATTAACTGATGTGCCCTTAATTGATTTTACTTGTTAACTGTTACTGAACAAACCATTTCTTTTTTAAACTGATTTTATATAATGCTTTGCTATTGCTTAGTAAAATCTACATGATAGGCTTTGTTGTGGAAATTTAAGTAAGTTGTATTGAGATGCACTATATGAAAAATTAACTAAAAATTTTTTATTATCACCCTCACGCGGGTAATCAGACACACACACACACACACTGCAAACTTGGAAACCAGAATTCAGTCAGCAAATCCACACAGAGTTAAGAAATGTCATATAATCAAGAGAAAAATAACAACTTGCATACCTGTAGGCCTTTGTAAATTTTTTTGAACCAATATCCTTCTCAGTGTACCATCCATAGATGATTCCTCTATGTGAGAACGATCTCCAATAACTGTCCAGTACATCATGCTAAAAGGATTAAACATGAGTATATGTATGTACATATACACAAACAGATCCTCACTTCAATATCCGTAGATATTAAATTATTGTGAGCAACCTACCGAAGGATGGGAGATAGCATACCCTGGTTTACATGCATGCAAATGGAACAAATAAATGACTTGGAAGAGTAGAGATATTTATAGACATTTTGTTTCTCTTAATTTGAATTATTGTCTGAATTACCAAAGCAGAGTAATGTGGAAACTCACATACCCCTTTTTAGGATTTACAGCAATTGCATATGGTTCTCCAGCAATACTTGTAAGGAGTCTTGTACAGTTAGGTCCGTTCAATTGACCTACGTTGATGGAATATCTCAGACTAGTCCAGTGAGTTGTGTAGTAGCTGAACCAATGCATTCTGGAATGATCGGTCCAGTAAATGTTTCCAGCAATCCAGTCAACAGCAATGCCCCTAGGTCTTTTAAATTCTGGACACTAAAAGGAACAGACATTGAAGTCAGATGTAATGAAATGATCATTTACAGCAGCTGCATAGTTACAGATTTGTATTGGCAAGTAACTTCTACCTTTTGCATATATATGTGTACTGAAATATTGAAAAACACTTAACTATTTGAAAACAAAACAAAACAAAAACAAAAACAAAATAATTGAGATTATGCATTTCTCGTATTCTGTGTTCCAATATCCCTAAACTGCTCACTGGTTTATTATTTTTATGTCCCTTTATACCATCCTGAGATCCGAAACCTCAGGAGTTTTCTATTTTTTTTTTTTTTGAACCTAGTAAACAAGTGACACAAGATCCCACAACATAAGATGAGACAACGAGATCACCAAAAACATTCTGGTACAACATTGGGTTGGTTCTAACACTGACTTTTTTCCCAACCACACAGGAGGAGTGAAATTCCACTAAAGCTGGGATTCATATTAAATATCAAATTAACAAGGAGATAACCACAACAATGGAAAAGCCACCATCTGGTATAAGAGATTAAAAAGAGAATGAAAGGAACAAAAGCTGATGCTACTGCTGTTTAATTGTCAGTTGTCTTCATTATGTTTCAGCCTTGCCATATCATGTTTCAGATGTCTTATGCACCTTCTTGTACCGTCTAAAAGAATGACTTATTGTGAATGAGCTTTTACCTCATTTGGATTATGTTAATCTTAAAGAATGATTTTTGCATACAGAACAAGATTGAAAATAAAGGAACAAAATCAACTTAATATTTTCTACAGTTCTATTATCCCACTCAGATGCTGAATATAATTTAACACAACTTAGTAGAAAATCTAGGGGTTTAAAAACTAATTACCTCTTAAACTAAGGTAGTTTCTACTCACAAACAAAACACGTCAGCTTGACCACTTTCGATCTTACTTGTTGTCAACTGAAAAATGCCTTCCATAGATAAAAACTTTTTGATTATTTTAAAGCTACATTACCAACTAGTAACTACTTGATTTCATAAACCATTTTTGTATGATGGTAAATTACAGAAAACAATTCGGACCCTGAAGCTTAATTTGACAGGAGAAAGTTTAGGTTAACTTTCTGATAGTAAGCACTGCTAAAAAAGGAGGAAATCTGCTAGAAGGATAGAAGCTGAAAAGGGCAGTGTAGATATTCCTTAAATATTCCTAGAGCTTGAATTCCTGCTAACATCAATAAGTACTTGGATGGGAGATCTCTCATACCAGTGCTATCTCAGTGTCTATCTGATTGTATCAGTATACTGATACAACAGTATTTCTTAGCCCTTTGAAAACATCTTCTGCGTAATTAATATTCCATGAGGTGGAAATATCCAAGTAGAACTACATGAAACAGAGGATTCATAGAAAATATTTGTAAGAACAACCTGAACAATGATTGTTAAACAAACATCAATGTTTTATAGATTTAAAGCTATTGTGTACAATCTGAATCAGATGCCACTTCATATAGTGTCTATTAACAGAATCCATTAAAGCTATGATCTGGGAGGGAGAGAAACTAAAGTTTAGGTTTGTCCTTTAAGGCAAGTATTTCAGTTCTAAAAGCTCATTACTTTTTTTTTTTTTTTTTTTTTTTTTTTTTGGTAAAGGAATTAGGTTCTAAAACATTGCAAAAGTAATACTTAGAGAAAGCAGCCTAGAAATTGTTTTCATTTAAAGTCGTGGATTGAAATACCCTGGATCCTGGGGCAAAGTTTTGAGTAGATGGATGGATATGTAATAGGAGTGGTTAAGGCCCCTTGCTAAGCTCTTAGAACAGTAAGCCTCAGGCAAGCTTCTAATATAGTGACTAAATAAATCACAAAACTTATGTTTTTATTCCTGCTTTACAGTACAATTATTGTAATGTTCAGCTTTGTATTCTCTTCCATGAAGAGCAGCACTCTAGTTTAAGCAGCAGATCACTATGTTGAATATTCTCCTCAGATAACTTATATATCCTCTCTCAAAGGATTATACCAGTAAACAGCTGTACCAGTTATCATTGATTCACGTGTATCAACTTTATCGAATCCTCTTCTGCATCTGCCAGTAAGCTCTGAAGAGTTGATATTTACTCTTTCCTTTAATGCTTCAATTTGTGCCAAGTTTTAAGCCCTTTTCACAGAGAAATACAAGAGATACTTAAAACTATTCTCTGAGGAAGTCTCTTGATATGCTAATTCCATGGAGCAATTTCAGTTGAGATGAATTTTTGCATTAATGCAATTACCTGAAAATGCAGGTGAGTTTGTTCAAGTTTGCTGTCTAGATTTGCATATCAAAGTCTAGATATAAAAGTCATAATGTAACCTTTGAAAACTTACCCATTAAAACTTTAGTTAAAAATAAGGAACTCTCAACTTTTTGAAAATCAAAATTTAAGTGATGGCATCAGAGCAACACTGTAAAATTAATTGACTTAGTCATAAGCTATTCATATGACAACAACATTTGAGTATTAATGAGATAAAATTGAGAAAATATTCTGAATAGTTTACCATAGTGAGAAATAAGTGCTCCACAAATATGATTGCAGAGGGGGTTGGAACTAGATCATGTTTAATGTCTCCTCCAACCCAAACCATTCTATCATACTATGGTAAATGAAACATATCCAAGTTGTATATGTATACAGTCAGACATCGGTGCATTTTCAACATACAGATTTGGCAAAACCTTCGTATGATTTGGATGAAATACTTTCACCAGAATGTAACTGCCAGAAGATTCAGAGAAAAACAGTATATGAAAAAAAACATAAGTTTTTGCCCAACACTGAGGAAAACAAAGCTACATTTCTGTAGCCTTAAAGTAGGAGGAAGTGACCATAGAATATTCTGGCATAATGGCGAAACAGGAAAGTAGAAAGCAATATAAAATTATAGCAATTGCAAGAACATTTTCTCTTTATTAGTTTAAGCTGGGAGACAACGCTGAATCAATTATGAAAATTACAACCCCTAGACTATTAAGAAGACTTGAGGAAGCTTATGTTCAGTTTTATGGACCCATAATAAAGTTCAGATCCATTAAAGAGGTTGCAAGCCAGCAGACTAAACTTATCCATGTAGAAGTTATCAGGATATAAACCACAAAGAACTAAAATCATTAAAAACGTCAACAAAGAAACCAAGCACATTAACTTCACAAGCTTGTTGTTCCTTTACTTATAGGACTTAATACAGAGATCTGTATATATATTATCATTTACCTGAAAAAATATTGTACTGTAAATGTGGAGTAATTCTACTATGTTCCCCTCCAGCATTTGGTTATTACTGATCAGAAAAAATTAAATACTGTGTTGGTGTTCTCTTAGAGACTTGACAAAGTACATCAGTCTTGAATGGAAAGGCATAGTCACATAATGTAATGCCTATCATTTGAATAAAACGATGGCCAGAGAGATATTTTAATTCACTGAATCAACATTTGTTATCACTAAAAATAAATAAATAAATAGTGAATGGAAATGAATCTTTTGTTTATTTATTTGCTTTTACTTACTATCAAACCACTGTTACTTTGCCTTTTCTCTTCATCATGAAGTTTTTTGTAGAAAATTCCGCCAGGATTAAACTGAGTACTCCAAACAATCATGTTCCCTTGAAAATATGCATCCATTCCAGTTATCCTTGAATTATGTTCAATATGTGATATTTGTTGATGACCATCACTGTAGTTGAATGGATATGCAAAACCCAGGATGTCAGTGTCATTAGCAACATAGAGAACTTGTTCTTCAGAGCCTAGGAATTATTATAATGAAACAAAAAATAAGGTAAATGTCAACTAATGCTCAGTGTTTATTTGACCATTTTTTATGTTAAAATTATTTTCTGATTATTTGTGATGAGAAATGCATTCATGCTCAGCGTAATAAATGCATTCTTCATAATTTGGCACCATTATAGAATGTAAATGCTTTCAAATTCAGTCTGTGACACATGAGGCTACATAATCGATATACAAATAAACCAATATGAACCTCTTCAATATTAGGTAATGAATCTTCATCTTCTTTAAGTCCATGATATATACAGAGGAAAACATTAATTACTCATGAATATGATCTGCACACAGTAAATTTTTATCAAGAAAATATAAACAAAGCAAGTACTTGGCTATCACCAACTAGCTATCCAGTATGTTTCTGTTGTACAGAGAAAAAAGAATTGGAATTAACATGATTCAATTTGTGGTGGTTCTAGGATATATGACATAAATATTACCTTACATACCATAAAGTTCTGACTAGTTACTACTCACAGTTGTGCACCATATGTGCACAAAGATAAGGTGTCACGATTTTTAACCTTAATAGTGATGCCATGCTGAAGACCAAGTATAGATATCAATCACATTTACATAAAAAAAAAAAAAAGAAAAATCAATAAATCATGGGTTAGATTCTATGCTCATACTTTCACTTATTCAGACACTAGTCCATAAAGATTATGGTAAATTTACTCAGGCAGCTGGATTATTATTTGTTTCATTTGTAAAATGAATTTTAAAACTATAAAATGCTCAGACAAAACTGCTCTATTTTGTATAATACATCTGTGTCATGAAAGACAGAAGGTCAATCTATGTGTGCATATTTCCCTTCAACAGTATGTGATCTGGGCAGCAGATCTACATGGAAAAGCTCCACTTACATGACTAAAGTAAAGCATGTTAACTTGAAATGTTATTAAATTTACTCTTCAAGTATTAGAAAAAGAGGAGATTCTTTTCTCAAGCTTCTACAAAATTACCAGAATGCTCATAAGAATGCTGAGCTATATCTTCTGTTTTTTCTTGTCCTTTTGTATCATATTTATCTTTTAGGTATCTGTATATTTTTATAAATAGAAACTGGAGATTGAAAAAAAATGTAGAGCACTGAATTATAACGAACTTTCACATTAAGAAGTTCACTTTAAGGTAGATATAAGGATTCATTGCTTTCCCAATTGAAACCTATATCTGAGTGATTTTGAGAATTATTTCTGTGCACTATTCATCTAAAACCAATTTTAATATGCAAACTATCAATGCTACCAACTATATAAATAACAAATCATTTAGTATTGTCCATTTGTTTTTGTAAGCTTACCTTTTGCTTTACAACTGTTATTCCATTCCTTATAATTTTTCTCACATGCACATCTGTATGACCCTTTAACGTTACTGCAGTGCTGGGAGCAGGCCCCAAATACCATGCACTCATTGATGTCTGTGAGAAAAGAATGCAATTTATGTATCTGTAGTACAGAACCCTATTATTCAACACATTCTAAATATGTGCAACAATGTGGATGAAGAAAATGAACTTGTAATCATGCTATTACTTACAAAAATGGAAGCTTTCTGCAATCATTAGTGTTATTCTCACCACATTCAACAGAGCTTAGAATTTTATTTTATATTTTACACTTTTTTACATTCATTCTATATTAATGTATCATAAATAGGGCTTGAAATTAACTTTAAGAATGAAAATGTCTGCTACAGTTATCGTCAACTTATCTACCTCTGTTACACTCAGAACTACACAATCACCTGTTACTTGATAACATCATGTGTATAGCTTTTTCTGAAAAGCCAAATCATGAAGATCTTATACTTAGAAGATTTTGTACTTAGGGGTCTATTCACTTTGATTGTCCCACTGAAGTGATCTTCACTTTTTCTACAAGGTAACTCTTTTCAGTAAAGAAGTGAAGTGTATTCCTCTGAAGGTAGGTTATATTTTTTAATGACTTTTTTTCCTGCTCTGTGGGCTATCATAGATATTAGGATTACCTTGTATAAAGTAGTTTCTTTCAACTGATTTCTTTACATTTCAATTTTCACTATTATGCATCTTCATTATTTTTAAGAATTCAAAACATTCTAACAAACATATATAAAAGCTAATCTTAATTGCTTTGGTTAACTCTTCTATTCAACTATAAATCATCCATTTACATTTTAAGTTATAAAATCATCTAATGTTTTGTTTGGAACCTTTTTATTTGCACAACCAACATTAATCTTTGATAAGTTCTCCAGTTAAAATGCTCATATCTACATCCTTTAAGTCCTTTTATCTTCTTATCTTAATTTCTAAATCTCATAGCTATGAAACAGTTTGTACTCTAGGAAAAAAAAAAAAAAGTAAATACACATGATATGCATCTCCTTCTCTAGCACAGAAAACTGACTGCCATTTTATCTTTTAATACTTTGTAGAGAAAGGTGATCGGAACGGTTTGTACCTTCACATTGTCTATTCCTCTCATTTCTCTGAAATCCAGGTTTACACTGGCACAGTAGGGATGTTTTTGTTTGATTACAGTATGCATCATCTCCACAAGGGTTCACGTTGTCTTCACATGTATATTCAGCGACACCTAAATATAAACAAAATGTCTAAAAATCTCCGATAGTTTTAACAGTTAAAAATAACACACACTAAAAAAAAAAAAAAACAACAAAAAATGTGATTGTTATTCTTTTGTTGAAAGATCAAGTTAAATTTTAAACAAATGTATGACATTACATTATTTATCTACATATCAAGATATCATGCTTCACACATCAATAATTTCAATACTAAAATTCATCTTGCTGCAGATGTGAAGTAAAAAGCAATGAACTTAACAACTGTTCCAAAAACTTAGGAACTACTCTAATGATTACTACAACCTGAGTTGCTACAAAATTTTCCTTTCTTGTGGTATACTAAATAGAATTAACACCAAATAACAGTCAACTTTTATTTTGACAAAAGACTGAGTCCATCTGCTAGATAATGTGCAAGTAACATGTTACGTTTGTGTTACAATTACTTGTTGTTGAGAAGGTTATGCGTGGAACGAAGTCTCAGTTTATTATTTCTTTCCTACTACAGTTATCAAAACATAATATGTCAAGCAAACTCACGTATTTTGCAGTCTTGCTCATCTGAACCATCTCCACAGTCATCAAACCAATCACATTGTAGTTCCATTGGAATACATTTCTTATCATTACAAGTAAATTCATCTTTTTTACATGGTCTTGCTTTATATGTGATTTTATCTACATAATTACAAATGAGCAGGAGAAAAATGAATCAGCATTTAAGGAATATTTAGGAATCTTTTAGATTATTTTAGACATACAGAAATTTGAATGACAATGAAGCAGTAAGCAATTATTTCAAACCTAATTTCTTCTAATTTCATACTATGATCTACTTAACCTCCAGCTAAGCTTTACTGAAGGACAAGCAGACCTCTGCAACTAAGCTTGCCTTCAAGTTGTTTTTCTTGATCGGAGTGCCTTGAAAGGTAATGTCACCTACCACAGTGATCTTCATCCGAGTTATCACCACAGTCATCAACCTCATTGCAAATCTGTTCAGGTCTCAGACAAACCCTGTTGTTTCTACATCTGTATGGCCTTGTTGGAGGGCATGGAAACTTAACTGTATATTAAAAAATAAGAAATAAAAGAATCAGCTATTACCCAGTTATATTCTTGAATCTTTTAAAATGTTTCCTTATCAAAGCAATATGCAAACAAGGAAACAAAACTGTACATGAAATATGAATAGTACTTGATTTTAAATTCTGATACCTAATGAAATAACACAATTTCATTTCAGGAATGAAAGAATTATGTGTGCTATAGATTATTAAACTATTTTTGAAAATCATTAAATATGTCAGAGATAAAACAAAGGAAGCTGCATATTTAATGATCCATACTTCAGTATAAAAGCAATTTTTCCAATCTGATTATTTCCTACAAAAGGATTAATTTTTCACAAATATCTTATGCAAAATTGTATGAATCGAAATTAACAATGGAAAACTGTAACAAACTGGATGTGTCCATACCTGTTTGCATGGGAATTTCACTGGTGGTTGTTCAAAAGAATGTTAAACTTAGCTATAGCTGTAAAGGTTGCATATGGCTGTAAAGATTATTCTCTGCAGTATTTTCACAAAGAAGATTTACTGAATTTATTATGAAAATAAATTGGAGGTGTTAGACTAGGAAAACTCTGAGAATTTTATTTTACAGTAAGGTTCAACTCCAACAGGTGGATAGGTTAGGTATGAAGAGGGTGTTATTTAGGATCACACACAAATTCTTGTACTATCTAAATAATGAAGTTGAGTGTGTGTGTGTATTTTTGAAAAAAAATGTCTCGTATTTCTAACATTTTGTGATCCTAGACTGCTTTGAGTATAAATCACATAAAGTAATTACTATGTGGAGCATTTGTTACACAACCTTTGTTTTTAGAATAAAAAGGTATACATCTACCAGGTAGGCATATCTAAAAGATATATAAGTAATTTTTTATTTGATACCTAACTTGTAATTTCAGTAGCCATAAAGAAAGTAAACTTTAAAAGAGGAAAGGTGAATTATATGCACATTTCAAGAAGCAGAGTTTTCACCATCGCAGGTACCAGGTAACACAACACTATGCATTTATATAAGATTTTTCTGCTTGTATACTGACAGTTTAGGGTAACCGAAAGGTTAAGTGAAGACAACTTAGATATGTATCCTAACCTATTTATGTATGTTACATGTTATTTCTAAATCAGTTGTCTGCTTTGCTACATAAAAAGTATTCAAAAATGTAATGCCATACCACACATTTCAGCAGTTTCATCAGAGTTATCTCCACAGTCATCCTCTCCATCACAAACCCAAAAATGCAGTTTGCAAAGGGAATTGTTGCACAAGAACTCATCAGCTCTACATATGCTACCCCCTGGGCAGAAAGAAGAGGACAGAAATAAATAAACAAGCAAACAAAAGTCAGTTATTGATAAAATTAGTAGCAATATTTACACATAGAATCAGCAGAGAAGAACACACGTAGCGCAACTAAATGAGTAAATCTGAAACGTAAGAGCTGAGGAGGAAAAATCTTTGGTGACCATACACTACTTTCACTCTCTTTTCTTGATTTATATCCAAGAATTTCCTCCTGATTTTTCAATCCAGGCTTGTTTCACATGAAAGTCTGGTGGTCTACCTACTCCTACTCCCACTCTCTGAGATATGCATTGTTTTCTAAAGAGACAAAGTTATGATTGCTCTTTAGCTATATGAACTCTCTTTTCTGAGGACTGAAAGACTTGGTCAGGCTTGTAGCATTCCTTATCAATTGTAAACCCTACTATCTGGGAAGATCTAGGTATTTAGGCACAGAGTAGATAAGATGCGACCTCTACAAGTCTACTCCTTTTTGATCTTCTGAAATTTCGTATTAAGAGTATTCAGCATAAACACAGAGTTGTTATAGAACACAGAAAATTCTTTCCATGTAACTTTGGTATTGTTTGAAACATCTTAAAAAATAGAAGAGAAGGTGAGAGAAAATGCTTTAAGCTAGAGTGTTCAAGCTTTAAAACTGGTTCAGGGCAGATTCAATTTTAAGATGTGTAGCAGCAATGATGTATTTTGTCTCAAAGATGTTATGACTAAATTTTACCACCAACAACCTATGATATTATGGAAACTTCTTGAAGTTCATTTTCTCTGGTAAATAGATTCATTTCTCTGGTGTACATTTTCAGTTTCTGGAGAAGAATAGGATGGAAGGGAAAATAAATAAATAAATAAATGAATGAATAAATAAAACCCCACTACATTTACACTATGTCAATTACAGAAGATCTAGTCTGTGTGGCTTTCTACTCATTCATTCAGTGCCCTGTTCACATCCACTTCTAATCAACTGAAGGCTTTACTCCTCCATAAATGCTTCAGAACAGGTTGAATATTTATTTTCAGAACACTAATTCGCATGAAATATCTACAGTGTAAGATAATTTTTGGAACTCTCTGACTCTGTTACTGAATACAATTAACTCCTATTGTAAGAAATACTATCAGCATTCATGGAAAAATATATACAACTCCAGTATTTTTTAATTACAGAAGACATGAATTTAAATAATTGTTTGTTTAATCACCGTAAAAAAAATACTAGTTGGATAATAGGTTTAAAAAGAGTGATAATTAAAACATGCACAGTGGGCTACAGATAACTACTGTGGAAATTGCTTCAGAATGCTGTGGAATAAAACCCCATTTGTGTTTGCTATATTTCTAAAGAAGAAAAAAAACGTTATCAGTGAGATAAACTGACATTTGTTTTATGTGATTGCTCTGCCCTCCATAATTCTTTTATTGAATAGACTTCTCTAAGGGAAGTCATAATTGTGACAGAAATGCAAAGTATGATAACAATAACCAACGAGGCACAAGGCTTCTTATTGAATTACAAGTAATTTGCAGTTCACAGTAGCTACATTATGCCATCCAAAGAATAATGTAGACTTCACATTAAATAAGTATGTTACTACATATTTACAGTTCATTGTTTTTAAAGATATGTAGTCTAGATATTTATAAAAAGCAGTTTCAAACGTGCTAAGAGTTGCTGATAGCTTTCCTGAATAGTTAAAATTTTGTTGATCTCAGTCTTCTTCAAACAGTTATACAATACTGTTCTTTTTGCATCTGAACGTCTCCAAATTTCTTCAATTTCTGGACCCTCTTTCAAACTTAATGATCCTGTATAATGCCCCCCCCCCCAAAAAAAAAAAAGTAAATGTTGTTACCTAGTAGATCTGTGACATGATAATGGAAGGATATTTTGCTCTGCCTGCATCATCTCTGATTATTATTACTTACTATTGTGCTGAATAAAATACAGTTATTTGTGTAATTCTAGATGACTAATTCACAAAACTAGACTCATTTGTAAGAAAAAAAGTCAAATATCTGGAATGATAAGTCAACAAACTGACAAAGAGCTGAGTAAAATTTTGAATTTCTTTACCAGAGTTCTGTCTTTGTTGTAGTTGACAGATACTACATGTACATAGAGACAGGACTAGAGTGAATAGCAATAGGATCAGAGGGAAGAACCTCAAGTTGAGCCATGGGAATTTCAAGTTGGATATTAGGAAAAATTTCTTCTCTGAAAGAGTGGTCAGGCACTAGAAAGGGCTTCCAGGGAGATGGTGGAGTCACAGTCCCTGAAGGTGTTCAGGGAACATTAGGATGATGTACCAAAGAACATGGTTTAGTGAGGAAATATTGGTGGCAGGTGGATGGTTGGATTACATGACCTTGGAGGTCTTTTCCAACCTTGGACATTCAGTGTAATAACAGTCTTGAGTGAAATTATACTACTACTGTCGGGTAGTTAAAACATGGTTCTATCTAAAAAATAAAATCAGAATTAATACCTTTTGCAGGATCTTACCCTCAGGAGAAATATTATGTGTAACTTCTTCAGTAATATTTAATAGCTTAATCTATGCATTTCTATGTACATGTATCTATATGCATCGAAATATGTATGAATGCAGAATGGAAAATTTACATAGAACAAGATTTCTTAAATTTCAGCAACAATTACAATTAAAGTAACATAAGTATTTCTCAAAAACATTTGGAAACATATAAGCATAGAGTTTGTCTGCCTGTAAATCAATTTATGTGCATAGCTCTGTGCCCTGAGGAGAAAGGATTTGACTTGTGGCCTCAGGTTCAGATTAGATGTACAATATTGTGTACATGGAACTAAACAGAAAACTGGGATTTTATGCTTACTTATTTAAAGATTCTTCATGATATTGCATAGCATTCTAATTATTATTGCTTATAAGAACATTTCAAATAACAACATTCCAGCAATACTAGACATACTGCTGATTTCTTTGATGACACACAATACAATACCAATAGAACACAACCTTGGACACAGTCTTCTTCATCACTACCATCCACACAGTCATGGATTCCATCACAAAGCCATCTGACAGGGATACAGTAGGCCTTATTTTTGCATCGAAACTGATCTTCTTTACATTCTGTTACACAATCCATCTGTGTGAATACAGATGTAAACTCATTATTAATAAACAGGAATGACAACTTAATTAAATGTGACACAAACTTATCCATGCTGTGAATAAGAATAGCCCCTGAAACAAAATGCCCCAGAATAACATCCAGGTGTCGACTCTGGGGAGACAAATTGGTCTGCTCCAAACAGATGTCATCCAGTGTGAGTACCATAGAAAATCTTGGGGCCAGGTTACCTGAAAGGGTTCAACTGATGCTAAAAATAAAAACTCCCCAAAAAAATCAATCCAAGTAATTAAAAATTAATGTCAGAGTATGGAAAACAAAACCAAATTGCTCAGTTACCTCATCAGATCCATCAGCACAGTCATACTCTCCATTACATTTCAAAGATGCTGAAATGCAGCCTCCACTTGCACATATGTACTCACTTCCAGAGCAGGTTGGAGATGCTGGTTATAAACACAGATTTTAGCATTAGAAAAAGATAACTTATGCATAATCTGCTTTATAACTTCTTTATCTCCTTTAAGATAGCAAGCAAAACGGTACTGATAGATGATAAGCTTTTCCAATCTTTCATAAACTATAATGACGCCATTGATAAAACAAAATTGTCTCATCTTAAGTGAAGTGTACAACAATAAGAAAAGGTTATACATGCTTTATCACTGAGAAATTTCTTTTTTGTTTTCCTTATGCTTGGTAACAATGGTAAACATATACTGATTCTATGAGAAGGTGTATTAAAAAAATGCATACTTAAAATGGACTTAGGGTTTTCCTAAAGTTATATAAGCACTTATAATTAAACTTATTTTGCATGAAACCATGATTTTGTAAAGTATACCTGATTACAATTCAAGTAAACACACATCATTTTTATTTAAAATAAAGAAAAACATTTCTATCACAGTGGAAATTTTTTGGTGTGGTTTTGTCACAGACTCCATAAATTGTACTAACGTAGAGAATGCTTACCAAAAACTTAATGCAAATGTAATTAACCACATTTTCCTGGATATGAACAATGAAATAAAACAATGACAAATCTGCTAGAGAGAAGCTTTGCATAAGGACTAATGAAAACACAGTGAACAGCACCAAAAAACAGACAAACAAAACCCTCACTGTTGTTTTTTTTTGTTGTTGTTGTTTTTGTTAGTTTGTTTTCTGGAGCAGAATTCTGTAAGCTGAGTTATATTTCAAAATAATTAAATACCATTCTCCTCAACAATTGTATGGCTATACAGTTTATTTTGAAATGAGTTTTAGAAGACACAATAATTCAAATTCAAAAGAATGAACTTTATTTAATAAAAAAATATATGTACCTGGTTCACAATTTTTCTCATCATCCCCAAGTTTACAGTCTTCATGACCATCACATTTCCATTTTGCTGATATGCACTGACCATTGGAACATTGGAACTGATCTCTTGAGCAGCCTGTTTCACAATACCTCTGTTACAATAAAAACAGTATATATTCAAGATCAAGCACTTAATATAAACATAGTTAAATATATAGCTAATCAGGAAAGCTACTGCCCATACCACTGCCACTTCACACTATGAAATATGTCCAAGCTTCATGATATAAAATAGGTTTCCAAATTTGATTTACTAACTGCGATTTCGACCCTCTAAATAAGTGGGAAACAGCTGAATTCCAGCACTGGCAGGAAAGGAGAAGAGACAAAAGGTACAAAAAGCAACTGAGAAAGAGCAAAACAAGTACCAAGAGAGCCTTTGCTTCTCAAGCAACAGCCTACGTTTTCTCAATACAAAACACATGCCGATATGCTGCTGGTACAGAAAGCAAAGATCCCCCAGCTTAGGTGCAAAATATACACAGGATGAGAACAGGATCACTGTTGAGGCCAAAAAGGTGAAGATAGACTAAGGAGAAGTCTTGCTTTCTTTTTAGCTTAACTAATTCAAGAAGTTTAATTTTAATTTAGTGAAGACATCTATATGATGTTTGAACTCTCATCTCAAATTTGCTTATATAGTCATATTTAGGAAATTTATTCTCAAGCAATCTAAGCCCAGCATTTTTCTCAAATATTTCTCCAGAAAGAAGCCTACCTCATCTGAGCCATCTGCACAGTCATAGTCTCCATCACACCAGAATCTTGCTGAAACACAGTCTCCATTTGCACAAAGAAAGTCTTTCAAAGTGCATGTTTGAGGCTCTGAACAAAGAAGAGTAACAAGCCTATGTTTATTAGCATTTCCTTAAAAATAGTTCATACACAAAAACTCCAGTCAATCAATGAATTACTATAACAAAGTCAAAAACATTAACCCTCAAATTCTAAGAACATGTTTTTCCCTGTAGGATTTTTCATCATGGTATTTATAACTAAGTTTCATTTGCATATTATAAGCTGTTCATGAAAATAAATTTCATTTCAGTTGGCAGGTTTCTTTACAAAATTATGAGTCTGAATATATAAGTATTAATTATTTCTGTGCATGTGTTATGACAAATTTAGTGAGATAGATATCACAGACTAGAAATTTGTTTTGCACCTGTTCCTTCCCAGTGTAACTGGAATTAAACAGACCTTTGACTTCCAATTAAATAGCTTATAACATACATGTGTGTCAAGAATAAAGTTCTCTTGTGCTAAACATTCAGGAGAACAGTTTTAAGATAGTAAACAGAATACCACAGAAAGAAGGTTTGGAGTTCCAAGTAAAATAATTCAGTTTTCCAGTAATTTAGCATGGGATGAAGCATGACAATAATACTGACATTAAACTGATGAAATTATTAGAGGCTTAACAGAAAGAGAATATGATAAAGTGCAAAAGTCAACAGACAGTATGCATTCTTAAAAAGCTGACTTTTCTATACTGCCAGTATAGAAAATTGAGAAAAGTAAAAGTGAGGAAATTCTGGAGTTATAAAGTAATTTCAGGGAAAAGAGGAAGGTGGAGTAGATAAAAAGAATCTAAGGAGATTACAGATGGACAAGAGAGTGTATATTGGAAGGTAAGTGGATTATTTTGTGGTGAATTGATATTTTCTTCTATTCCCTTGGAAGAATCAAAACACAGGGAAGCTGGAATTCATTACAGGATGTGGACACAGTCGAGAAGAAAAGTGGACAAAGCTAATTTGAGATACAGGCAAAGCAAACAGGAGAAGAAGGCTGCAGGGAGCGATGAAGCAATCCTAAGAAAGTGAGATTGGCCGTTTCAGCCTGTTTACCTCATTGACCATATAGCTCTGCATTTTTGCTTTTCTTATCGTAAAAACACTGGCATGGAATATTCTCCCAACAGAATACTATGTACTTTTCTTTTGAAACTGGGAACTATTAGAAAAAGCTGATAAGAGGGCTGTAGGGCATGTCCTATGAGGAGAAGATGACAGCACTTGGGTTGTACAGTCTGGGGAAAGGAGTCTGAGATGAGACCTCATTGCTCCTCAATAATGCCCTGAGGAAGGGAAGTGAAGAGGGAACTGCTGGTCTGTGCTCTCTAGTAACTGATGCCAGGACAAGCGGGAAATGCGCAGAGTATCAGGGGATGTTCAGACCAGACATTAGGAAATATTTATTTACTGTAAAGGTGGTAAAATACTGAAAGAGAGGTAGCTTTCATGGTTATTCCATGAACATCTGTAGTCAAGAAGCATTTGGATATTATCCTCAGTGATATACTCCTACTCTGGTTAACCTTAAAGAGGCCAGGAGGCTGAACTAAATGATCTTTGTAGCTTCCTTTTAACTTAATTAAGCTGATTTATTCTGTTCTTTAGGATAATGGAGAAAAAAAATAAAAATAAAAATGAAGACAGCCTGTGGACTTTGAACCATTAAACAAAGGTACAGAAAAAGAGGTAATTGAACAATATAATCAAGTCTCTATATATAATTTAGACTTTAATAGCCATAGGGTTTTAGGACTGAAAAAGCAACCAAGGATTATCTGTGAGAATGTTAACATCAGAGCAAACATTATATTAAGTAAATGTTATCACACCAAGAATAAGGATTGACTGGGAAGACTTTCTGAGGGGGCAAACAACAGCAAAAACCAACCAAACAAAAAAAATCAATGTCAGAAAGATGAAAAGGAGGGAGAGATGAAGAGTGTGGCAATGAAGAGTAACAGACAAAAGGATGCTAAATAGTCCTTGAACTAGCAATGGAAGACAGAAGCATGCTTTTTTTGTTTGTTTAAGAAGAATTCAGTTTTTGAGTTTGAAGTTGGAGGAAAGTAGTAATACAAGCAGATCTACACCAATTCCATCAGTTATCCAGCAAAGTTATTTTTGAGCAAATCAAAGGTTAATATTTATATGGAGCCTTGGATTATAGACGTACTACTAATTTTCTCAAAGCGAAAGCTCATTGTATAAACATTAGCAAATCACTGACTCTATTCTTTTTTCTGTCAACAAGCCAGGAAGAGGAATTTCAAAATAAGATAAATTATGTAAGAGAAATAATGTCTGGAAAAAACAATTCACGTGAAAATAAACATATAAAAATACTTTTTCTGTACTGCTAATGAATTATTTACAAACAGAGATTCGACTCTGCAAAAATGTACACAATGAGCTGACTTCTCTGTTTGCAAGAAATATTTCTTCTGCTGTTGGAATACTTCTCTGTGATTTACATATGCTCACAGGAGAGAGTTTTCCATCAGTGCTAAGGTTGTTAGTGAAAGGAATAAGTATTTACGGACCTCTGTATAACAAATAGAAGCATCTTTCAGCTACTGCTTTACAAAACATTGAAACTCCATCCTGAGAAAAGTGTTTCTGTATTATTAGAAATAATTTTAATAGAAATACAGTACGTAAAATGATCTCCTTTCATAATTTGAAGCCTGCAAATAATCTATAGAGATGACACATTTGTCAACTTAAACAGTAGCAATAATGGGACCTCACTGGAAAGATTAAAAAAAAATCAGATTTGTGGCTCAATTTCTTATTTAATAAGCATGGATATTACATTAAGCTGCAAATTGAAATGATTGTATTAGGAGACTGAAGTATTATACACAACTCAGTCAGAAGGACATTTTTTTCTTAAAATAGAATATTGAGTCCTAATTTATAATGTACCTTGTACCTGTATTTGTGCAGGTTAAACATGGCTTTGTCTATCACTGATATGTAGTTGCTCTTAGAAAACCAACATGGGGCACAGTTGTACTTGCACCAAGTCAGCTGAGCCTAAAGTATGTAAAGGATGAAGAGAATTTATAGCCCTGTCCACTCAGGAACTGCCTATTGAACATGACATTATGAGATGTTCCAACGTGGTTTCTTTCAATACACTAGTGTAAATGTATTCACTTAGACATTAAATAATTGCTATCTCACACTGCATTGAGAATACAAAGTTATCCAAGGACAAAATTAACTAATTTGTTTTCCTGACACCTTGTAAGAGCAACAAAGCATTGAGATTATCCAGCAACTAATATTTCCACACTGATTAAATGCTTGTCTTTCTGCAGCATTATTATATTTGCTTTGCTTTGGTGTTTACAGTATATTATATATGTTTTTAACTGCATTCAATAAAACATTACTCGTGTCTTCCTTTGAGCAGAAATAAGATAATCATTACAATGGAATTCTCCATGTTCAAAGAAAGAGAAAATACTTCTTGTCTAACATCTTTCAAAAAAATATTAATACCCTAAAAGAAAACTCCCCTTCCAAAAACATAATTATTAACTGAGAGGAGTTAAAAACGCATTCTACTTTAATTAGGGCTCTCAATATGGACCTTTAATCGCTCCAGCAATACGTACTTATTTGGGAGGGTTCAAATGAAAGTCTTCTACTAATTTTCTGTCTGCTTTTTGAAGGAGCAGAACACTTTTGCATTCAGCAATGTAAACATTACATAAGAATTGCAAAGAAATAAAGAAATAAGCTGGGAACAATAGTTCACACTGTAGATTATAAAACAAATACAGAACAGCAAAGTCTGGAGAAGCTATCCAGAAACAAAGTCATAACAGACAACTGTTTGTAGTATAGTACTAATAATTTTTCACACTCATATTTCCAAAACATGTTCTTTATCAACGTTGATCATTTCATCAAATTATTATGCATACATGTAAATAAATAATATACATAAATGCAGATACACTTGAACTATCTAAAATTCAGTGAGTTCATTCTGTATTTTTGGGAAACAACCCATTTTCTCATACAGTTGCCTGAAAAACTCTTCATAAATGTATGAATGCCAAGAAGAACTTATAATGTGTGATGAAATTCATTTTGTCAAGTTATTTGAAAGCTCCGATTTCATATACAGTTGTTTCATTACACTTTATAAAAGGCCACACAGTCTACCAAGAATTTTTTACATCTAGTTTGAACAACTCAATGATAATATGTATTATCCCAGTGCTTCTGAAATAGTGAATTTTACAACAGTGCCAGCATGTAGCATTTAATTTAGACAGTAGAATAAAGGCTCTCAAAAGTTAGGAAGTAAAGTGTGGATTTGACAAGCAGAGAAAAACAAATACTAAACAGTAAACATGAAGTACTTTTGTTTACATCACACATCACTCTGCAGAGATCTGTTTAATGCTTCTATTTTGTAAGGTGTGTAATAAGAATTGAAGTAATTTTAGTCTGTTGTACAGGCAGCACCTAGGTACTCTCAAATCACTTATCCCATACACTACATTTAGCTACAGTTTTCTTTATCTGAAAGTTTAGAGAACAGCCAAGAGTAGAATATATAAATTAATTACTGATGTGAACACAAAGATGACAGACAATAAATAAGAAAGAAATTGATGAATGATTGCTCCTCCATTATTTGAATACTTGTTTTTATAATTTTATTCCATGACAACCTAATATTTAGCAAAGAGAATTATTGATCCCACTTCACAGATGGTGAGTTTTAAAACAAGATGCTTAACACTTATTTTGCAGACAGTAGTAATGTTTAGGAGAGGTGTTTCTTCATCAGATTTTTCAACCCTTCACATAGATTAACACTGATATAGCAAAACCATGTCTTTCCCTCTGATTTTTGCATGAACACAAAATAAAACAAGTTCTGTTTATACCAGATATCTCTCCAGCATTAATACTCAGTTCCTAAGAAAAACCTCCCACAAAGCTAAGAAAGCTTTTGTGTTTCATCAAAACCTCACTCCCTCCTGCCCATGTTTAACAATACATGGCTGATAGCAATTACCAAGTCAGATGACATTTTTCCCTTTAGGTTAAGAACTTAAACATGAAAAATATTATACTAATGCTTTCAGTAACTCACAGCATTTTCTAACAGATCGTGATCAAAAGGCATACAAATCTATTTAAACTTTAAAGCTAAATGAGCTTGCCTTCATATTTCCTGTACCTCTGGACACCGTGTGCTGAATAAGAGAAAGGGGCAGACAGCACAAGAATTCATTAGGCATTCTAAGTTACTACCTCAAAGATGTCAAATACCCTAAGGATATACAATCATTACTGCACATTAAAGATAATCTACAATAGAAAACATTAAATTTCTTAGATTTCAAAGAAAAAAATAAAAGATTTAAGACTGTTTTCCAGCTGAAGGGAAGGCATTTCAAAAAATACTGATGGAATTTTCCAGTGAATATATTTTATAAAGAAAATGATTATGAGCTGAAGGAAACCATTATGAGTTTGCCATTTCTTCCTCAGAACCAGACTTAAATTAACACACTAGAAGTGGTATTACAGAGACTTACTAGGCATTGAGGTTTGCTCTTACAAGTTGCAAAACTGACTATTCTTTGAAACATGCACTTAAGTAGAAGTTACTTACTACAATTTTCTTCATCAGAATTATCACCACAGTCATTTTGGCTGTCACATCTCCAATGATCTGGAATACAGTTGTTGTTTTTGCACTGGAATTCATGAGGCCCACAAGTTTTTTTGTCTGCAATTAGGACGAACATAATTTACATCACTGCGAAGTCAAAAACTGAAAAACTGATACTGAACAGTTACATGATGGCATTGCAGGACACAAATGAAATGTTACTTTCAGAATTATTTTATTTCTCATATCAGATTCTTTAGGGTCCCATTTATTCAGTCATAGCAAAACAGATATCATAAATATGATTATAAATTAAAATATACACTTTAAGAACTGTAACTAAATTAAAAAAAAAGAAATTTAGAAGGATGCACAAATTAGCTTGGAGAGGTTAACATTATTACATTAAATCTCAAAAGCTGTACTGACTTCTCCTTGGATTTTGAGGTAAGGTTGCTCTACAAAAGATCAGATCACAGAAGCCTCCCAAAAAATGTTTTTTTTTTTTTTTTTGTTTTGTTTTAATTTTACAAATGTACAGAGTACATACTCAATTTGGTGGCTCTTGCATTTGTCCCCAGTTCTCTGACAGCAATTATTAGCAGTTTGCTCCTCAAATACTTTATCCTATGATATCTCTCAAGATGTCAAAAATAATCCAGAAGTAATCAAAATAGAATAACAGTATTATAGGGTATTTCAAGCTGGAAGTGACCCACAGGGATCATTGAGTACAGTCCCTGGCTCTACATTGGACCACCCAAAAATCAGACCATCTGCCTGAGCACGTTGTCCAAACACTTCCTGACCTCCAGCAGGCTCAGAGCCGTCAAAATTTCCCTGGGGAGCAGGATTTCAATTATGACATTTCAAATAATTACATTGGCAAGCACATAAAGAACATTTAAAAGCAGAAGGCATAAAAACAACAATAGCATGGAGAATTATTGTACTTGCTTCTGTTGCTTTGTAAAAGCTGGTTTCACATCCTGTGCCTATCCTGTATGTTAAAATATTTCTAGTGAAGTCTATAAAAGTTAACATGACTGCCCTCAAAATGAATCCTAAAGGCTAATCACAGATCATCTTTATGTCCCCTTGAACACTGAATATCAAGATCTAATCAGTAAGACATAGAACCCAGTGAACTTTTTTTTCAACTACCTGTGCTAAGTTGAAGACAGCATACAAGATGTATTCGTCTCACTCTTAAGGGATACTAAATCTATTTTAATGAATTACATCTTCAGACTTATAGAGTGAGTTTAACTTTCTTAAGAAAAAAAAAAATCTGTGTATTCTAAATGTATGATTATCACTTGAATACTAACCTTCCTTCTTACTTCATTTTTAATAAACAGAACTATTTAATTCTTTCCATCTATAAAATACAAAAACAAACAAACCAAAAAAAGTATTTGTAAGGATCTTTTTTTGTCAATTGACAACACTGAAAGCTTTAGTTTTCTTTGAGGTTGACTCTGATCTCTCAAAGCAGCTTTCAGCTGACATGTCTAACAGACCAGATTTGCTTGTCTTCTACTTCACTCTTCAGATTAATGAGAGCTCAGGAAAATAGGAAGACAGTAGAACTAAGACATAAAAAAGGAAAATCTGAGAAAGTTTCATAACAAATGTCTGATCTTTTGGAAACATATATTCAGCTCAAAATAAATAGTTAAAGGGCTTATTTTTTGTACTGTGGAATCCTGAAAGGTACACCCACATTTTGTCATAGTTGTCTTCAACACTAAACTGCTTTCCACTATTCTTAAAATGAGGCTCTGTGGAAATGTGAAAGCTCACATAGAAATAGTGCAAGGAAAAAAAGAAGTTATGGTTTCTTAATTTTCATTTTCTATCTTAAATTACAATTGACAGAGATTAAGCTGTTTGTGGCTAAGAATAAAATTAATATTAAATAAATGGAAAAAGCAGAAAACAGTCATTGACAAAATTTTTCTGGAAAATATCTAAAATACATATAAACTTTAAAGCAGATCACAACTTTCTAAGTTTTAACACAGCTTCCCTTATATTCCTACCAAATAAGGGCCTTTTGTGATGTAAAGTATCCAAGTTGGGAGATAAGATTAACATAATTAAATGCCTTATTTTAAATGTCCGGACAAAAAGCATGCATAAGGTCAATCTGTTCTTTGGAAAAAAAAATACATTCATCATTAATAAGCATTTATTTATCTACTTTAATTGCCTCAGTTGGAAACAAACCATAGGAGACTAAATACATACAGAACAGCTCTAACAAGTTCACTCAATATTATATGCCCAACAAATGTGGTAGCAAATGTTTGCTAAAATATATATACACACCACTATGGAGCACATAACCAAAAAAGAAATTACCCTTAATGTAACTTTTGCATTGCAGGCCTTTTAAAAATTAACTATAAATGATTACAACTTACTATTAGCACCAGCATGTGCAGATCTTTATTATAGTCTACTTGTAAATTAAAAATTTAATTCTCCTGAAGTTTGTTCATAACAATAACGATCTTTAAGTATTTTTTTTAAAGTAGAATAAATCTTGTTCAAACTACTGCTATAAAGAGGTTATTTAAATGTATCTCAAATATGGGAAAATTTAATGACATTAAAGTCATCCTGTTCTTTTAATATGCTTAGTTAATGGTTTATATCTATGAGTGGCGTAGGAACATGATATATGGATAAATTGTTATATTTCCTCCAACATAAAAACAGAAGGCATTATAATCAACTAGTAAATTTAAAATAAAAGCAGAGTTGGCTTTTCACAAAGGCAATTCATTTGTTATGAAGCATCTTTACTATGTTATTCATCTTTCTTACTCTGGAACAAAAAGTTTATTCACATCCACTGAAATTATAGGAGATTAAAGGAAATTATTAGTTTTTTCACTATTTATTAATCACAATAGCAGTGGAAACTTGATAACTTTTTTCAAAAAAAATAGAATATGTCACTATTTTGGATGAGAAATAATTCCAAACAATAATGTAATAGTATTTAAGTCTATTTTAATGTCCATATTAAAGTCATAATAATTATGTCGACTTATACATTACCATCCAACACAAGCAGTAAGAGCCAGATAGAATTATCCATGGGTACCACCATAGATTGGACGAGGACATGTTAAGTGAAGTCATAACTTCCCTTTAATACCTTTTGTAACAACATCAAGCTACAGTCATATATTCAGAACAGTGAAATACTCTAAATCAGAGTCATACTCACCACAGTTAGCTTCATCTGATCCATCAGCACAATCTGGGTCTTCATCACATACCCACAGTTTAGAAATGCAGTGTTTTGTTGTTTGACACTGGAAATGGTCTGGAGAACAACTGTTTTCAGCTTCAAAGAAGAAAATCCTAAGTTAAAACTAGAAATTTCTGATCATGTTCAAAATATTTCCCTTTAAGAAAGATAAAGGGTAAAAAAGCTTTCAGTAATAATATATTTCTGGTATCATTTAAGAAATTTATATAGGAAAACATCATTTGGTTTATATTCTTCATACTTGTCCCTGATATTATTTTCTACATAACTTCAAAATTTGAAAAAAGTAAAGATTTTAATAGAATATAAGCAAGAAAGTTAAATAATCTAATGAGAGAAGCTCATAATGCCAAGATTAGTAGTGTGCACTTGCAGCCTGGAGAGCTAACTATATCCTGCACTGCATTAAAAGACGGCATTAAAAAAGGGGTGGCAAGCAGGGAGAGGGAAGTGAATGCCCCTCTCTATTCAGCGCCTGTGAGGCCCCATCTGGAGTATTGTGTTCAAGTTTGGGGTTCCCAGCACAAGAAAGGTGGAATCTTTCTCTTGGAACGGATCCAGAGGAGAGCCACTAAAATACTCCTAGGGCTGGAGCACATCTCCTATGAGGAAAAATTGAGGGAACTGGGTTTGTTTAGTTTATAGAAGGCTAGAGGGAGACTTCATTGCAGCCTTCCAGTACTTGAAGAGTGCGTATAAACAGGAGAGGGAATGACTGTTTACATGGGTTGGTAGCGACAGGATGAGGGGAAATGGTTTTAAACTAACACAGGAGATTCAGGTTAGATGTCAGGAAGAAGTTTTTCACTCAGGGGGTGGTGATCCACTGAAACAGGTTGCCCAGAGAGGTTGTGGATGCCCCATCCCTGGAGGCATTAAAGGCAAGGCTAGATGTGGCTCTGGGCTGCTTGGTCTACTGTGGCTGGCAACCCTGCCCACAGCGGGGGCATTGAAAATAGGTATCTATAACACATAAATGAGCATATAATACTGTCTGTCAGAGGTCTGAGCTCTGCTGAGCTACTATGAAGGTGGACATTAAACATGACAATTAACAAAGTCTTTGCATCCTTAACAATCCTTCCATTGGAGGAGATATTCCTCATAGAAATGCAATTTTGAGAAACTTAATCCAGAAAACAGGCCTAACCATTTTAGATCAGCTGTAAATCTGACTAATGGATGAAATGAAGGATAGAAACATCTCAAGACAGCACCATCGCCTTAATTCCAGAATGATCTAAAATACAAACTGTTTAATATAATTCAAGTCTAACTGAAAATATTTTCTTTAATCATCTCTGTGAAATATGGAGTGAAATTGGATTTACCAAAAGTAAGATGTATAGTATCTGTGTAAATGGCAATGAAACTGCATATGTAAATTAATGAATTCCCTACGGAAGAATGAATTTAAAAAATAGAGAACTATATCAGTGAAAAAATATAGTGAAAGAACTATGGGTCTACAACATTTCTAACAAAAGAAGCAGAAAGTGTTCTTTTTCCTCTTGAAATATGGTGCCGCGAGGCATAGAAGATGAAAGCCTCAAGAAGATGAGTCATTTGTGAGGTGGTTAAGAGTAAAATGGATGTTTCAGCCTAAGTCAGAAACACAATTAAATGCTTGAAATTAATTTGTTTACACACTCCTCTTTTTTTCATAATAACTTTAAAAAATGAAGTCAATAAATGACATTTTACTTTGTCCTCTGTATAGAAAGCATTGTATATCAAACAATCCAGTGAATTAACTGCTTTGCATGCTCCTCAAATTATTTTACATGGAGGAAATTTACATCATTTTACATATTTTATTTAATCATCTTGTTTAAAATCAGCTACATATATCAGAACAAAATTCTCTAAACATAACTTACGACAGTCTCTTTCATCTTCTTCATCACCACAATCATTCTGTCCATTGCATCTCAGATTTATTGGAATACATTTCTGGTTCTTTGTGCACTTGAACTGACCTGACAGACACACGTGTGTGTCTGGAACGTTTAAGAAATAAAAATATCGAGTTAAAAAGAGTAAGAGTTGAAGATTAAAACATTAAAGTCAAAGTAAAAAATACAAAAAAACTTTCTTGGCAGAATGCACATCACAGCATTTACAACAGCGTAGTATTTCTATAATAAACACCTACCACAGTTCAATTCATCAGAATTGTCCCCACAATCATTCTCTCCATCACAGATGAAGGCTGGAAGAGCACAAAGTCCAGTTCCACACTGAAAACGTCCTGGCTGACACCTGAATTCAGCTGGAAAAAAGAACCATACATTGATTATAAACACTGCCAGAGGAATGGTGAAGTGTTAACAGCACTCCTACTCTATGGATCTAACAGAAGTATTGCTGAAGATTTGTATTGAACTACATAGCCATAATCTAAGCAGATAATACAAAGGAAGATGCATGTCTGGCATTTCAATAGTAATTTCAAAGTCTGAGATTTTAAATTCATGTATCTATAGTTATACTTGAACAATGGTGCAAACCTCAGCCGGTGGATGTTTATTGTAGTTGAACATAAGTTTGCAGTCTAGGGTAAAAACATTTCAGTTTGAATCTGCATTTAGGAAATTCACTGTCTCACTCTTGATGTGTGCACCACTGCTTGTTCCCATGGCCACTATTTGCGCAAGTGGACAATTGTGCACTTATACAGTGATATTTTTAAGCCATAAATATTTATAGAAATGTAATCTTATGTATGCTGATTATTTGTTTTAAGGCTTTCAGACTGTTACCTGAGAGGCTGTAACACATAGAGTTTTCTGTACATTTAAGCTTGAGGTAAGAATACAAAAATATATTAATCTATATAAATCAAAATAATAGTACTAAAGCAGTTAATGACTGGGAAGGAAAACAGCATCATCAAGAACATTTCTTTTTGTGAATCCAGTATAGTAGACAGTTTTTTTCCAACAATTAGGTAAACTTACAGTCTGCTACTTGCCTCACATCAGCCACCCTTTAGGATGCTGAAAAGATCATAGTTGACTTCCAGTCATCTACAGTTCAATGGGGAAATACTATGAGAACCTGCTACCTGTATTATGGGAAGCTATTGAGAAATATGATGCATTTGCTTCCCTTTCAAGATAGGGAGGTCAAAGTTAGATAGAATACATAATAAATGATTGTTACATAAAATTGTTCATACTAGAGTGGTGGGATTCAGCTCCTCAAAATCATATTTGGAAATATTCATAGAAATACAAAATGAAAATATATACATACAAAACGTATTGTGAAAAATAACAAGATTCTTAGCAGAAATTGGATGGAGAACATTGCTGTTGTTATTCTGGAAACTGCACTCAGTGATAATGTGTAGCTAAACTTGTACAACTGTAATAAAATATAAACGAGTGAGCTTATAATATCACAATTCTGTCACAAATAAAATAAAATAAAGGATCAAATAAATTTGGCAGAATTTTTTTCCTAAACATAGAAATAACACAGCTATGAAATATAAAAACTTCAAAAATTTCAAAGGGTTTAAATAAAGGTTTAAAACATGAAAGACTTGTAATTTTATATTTTTCCAGAGATCTTAAGGGGTGCTTAATAAACATTTGATAAGGAAAATATTTACAGGATGACAGGCAAGACACTGCCCTTTCCAAATATGACAGAGAAGAAGGAAATCAAACCAATACCGCAAGCAAAAGCTTTCAGAGAATTTTCTAATGCCTATAACCAGTATATTCATTTTCAACTCTGCTGAAAAAACTGGTTTCAGATTTAGAATACACTTACGACATTCCTCAGGCTCATCAGAGCCATCTCCACAGTCATCAACAGTGTCACATTTCCACCAGAATGGAATACATTTGTCAGTTTTGCAACGGAACTGAAAAAAGAGAGAAAGAAGGAAGATTTTACTAATACATCTTGTTTGTTTGTTTGTTTTATTCTTTCTCAAAAACAGCATGAGCTATGAGAAAGTAAGTGATTACATCATTGTTCCACTAATTATCAATATATTTTGATTTCAGAACATTTATTTATTTGTCTTTCTTGGAGATGCAGTGTTTTAATTGATACAATTGTTAAGTAATTGCACATTCTACCATTTATATTTCAGCTACTGTATTGCTTTTACTCTAACCTTATTATTTACTTATGTACCTACTGGACTGAGATCCTTTTTTTCCTATTTGAGTATTGCTCATTCATGAATACTTAAAAATAATTTTGCAATTCTATCATACATATTTTAATTTTTATAGTTTTATTAGCTTTATCTGTTCTAATGACTGGAAGAAACATTCACTTTTAAAGGAGAACAAGCTCTATATTCTCTAGGAGAAAAAAGGTATTTGCAAGTTTACTTTCAACAAATAATCATGAAGATGAAACACTTTCAATACATCCAACATTTACCTAGTATTCACCCCCTTTAAAAAGTGCTTCCATATTTCATGGGCACCACCATTTATTATTTAAAAGCAGCTGAAAAAACAGTAAAGTGAATATACACATGCACTTACTTGACTGGCAGTGCAGTTTGATAAGCATGTCTTGTTATCTGCAGCAAGGTAAAAGTTAGTGGGACAGGCACATGTATGCGTCTTGCCAGGGGCTAAAAGGCATAAATGACTGCATCCACCATTGTTTACTGTGCACAGATGTTTAGACACTGTGGATTGAATATCAAAAGAATATCAGAGCGTATTCAGTTTACTTCTATGTGCTTCACAGAAGAAAATTATATTACATACATTAGTTTTACAGTGGAAAGTCTTGTAACAAAGTCCCTTTCTTTTTGCCTTTAAGCTATTCTTCTCTGTGTGTGCAGGAATTAGTTATTACAAAGGTTGTACATTCATTAATGAAACAATGAGAAGAAGAAAAAAAACACTAAAAAAAGATGTGCAATAATGAGACAAAAAATCAGCTAATCTGAGTCAACTAACAAATTGCATTCACCTAGAAATTCCAATAAATGGAACATCCGATAGGATGCAATACAAATGCTTATGCTCTCAGACATTCTCTCAGTCTCAGGCTTCTAAACAACACTATTATTCTGAATTATTAACATTCTTTCTACTTTTTGCAGTCATCATTTTAAAAGTCTTTATGACACACTTCTGTAATACAGAAAAAAAAATCGCTGATGATAACTAATCTTCAGTTAATTCAGGAACTGGTTTCTATGTGAAATACATCAATGTGCTGAACAGAAAATATAGGATAATTACCATCAGGTTGTCTGTAAGAATGATACACCTGGATATCAGTTATGGTATGCCAAGAGTTAATCAGTGACAGTCTGCCTAATCCAGAGGTTTTGTGGGCTCGGTTGAGTGATTTGGTTTTCCCATCTGTCCAGTAGATGTAGTCTTCAAACAATGTTAGTGCAATCACACCTGGAATATCTTGATTAGGGACTGTAAGAAGAAATGCTGAGATTAATGTTCACTCCTGGAAGGCTGCCAACTAAAATATTCCATGCTGCAAAGGTTGACAGATACAACTGCTATACAACGTCTGGAGAATAACTGTCATAACAGTGTGTCAAGATTAAAATGTTCTTTATTACCAGTTATGAGAAACATGAATGGGGATATCTGAGCTCTGTTTGCTTGGAATCCCTCGTCCCAATTAACGTTCATGTAATGAAAACTTCAGTTAACAAAAATCACCACCAGATTCTAAACAATCAGATGTCAAGTTTCAAAGTAGGAGAAGACATAAGTACACCTTAACCCACTCTTTACAGAAGATGAAAAGTAATTAGAAAAACTCAAAACATAGCTTATATACCTACAGACGTATTGCATTTGATAATATTTAAGACAATTACTACCATTTAATTTTGGGGAAAATATGCTGACAAGCGAAACAGCATTGTATTAAACAAAACAGTAAGAGGGCTTATTGCTTATTCCTAGCAGAACTAAGCATACAATAATTAAAAAAAAACAACACTGTAAGTGCTAATACACTTTATTATATCATTACACTATCACAAAATACAAAGTCAACATAATTTTAGAAAGGATGGACAAAAGGGAGGAAAAGCTTTGGGATGTCCTTCATCTTACTGTATACATGGACTATTTTCTCTTGGCAAACATAACAAAAAAACGAACTCAGCTTAACTGCATGCAATTGTAGTCACAAATGTTACAGGAGAACACCTGACCACAATGCTCAACTTGTAAATTATGATCTTTCATCACTGAATTACACTAATTACCAATAAGACAAATTAGAAAAGCTGCATCTGTTATTTTAAACAGTATATTCCTTTAACATCTTTGTTTTCTTCTAAGAAAATGCCTGGAACTTGCTTAAATAGGTTTGGCAAATCCAAATTTCTTGCTAGAAACAGTACAAAGTCCACTGACAATTGATGAGCAATACTTTATGAATGGAGTAAGAGTTTAAAAAAAAACAAATTCTGCTTTCCACAAAGTGAACTCCAGTGTAAGGTATGCTGCCATCTGCTCAAGGAAACTTTGCTTCTTAGACCTGAGATTATTTTCTCTTCCCTGTATGCTTGCTTGCCATAGCCATCCAATGGAAATAACAGGATGACTTTTTATTTTCTCTTTTTTTTTAAGCAGTTTCACAGTATTTCTGAGAAATTAAAGTGCAATCCGAAAAAATCTGAATTTCTAGCTTATGTCATATGCTGCTTTGGCATAGATATCTTAATACCACAGTACCCTCAAGAAAAGCTTCCCTTATAAGCAGAAACATGCTGTGAAAAAGGCATCTGCAAAACACAGTGAATCATTCCCAGTGTCAATTGTTGCCAAACTTTTCTTGTTAGCAACGAAAGAAAGAGTTCTAGAAGTACTGAGAGAAGTGGGTCTGCTCACCCTGTGAAAAGAAGACTTGGGGGGGGGAATCTGGTATATGATTATAAATATATAAAGGGAGGTGGAAGGCAATTAGGGCCAGGCTCTTCCTGGTGATGCATAGCAATAGGTCAAGGAGTAACATCCTCAAACAAACTTTATTATAGGAAGTTCCATACAAACATGCAGAAGAGCTTTATGGTAAGGGTGACAGAGCATTAGAACAGACTGCCCAGAAAGGCTGTGGAGTCTCCTTCTATGCAGATATGCAAGACCCAGCTGGATGCCTACAGAAGTACTGTTATTTTCAGTTTTGTCACCAACATAACAAGAAAATAGAAGAAAGGAAGAACTCAAAGTACAGACATCTCCATTATTTTCTCAATCTGATATTTTCTAATGAGAGGACTGATCTAAACATTACAAGAAAAAAAAATCCCAGACTCTGAAAAACACTTAATGTCTGGAGCAGGGTTAGTCTGTTCACTGAAAAAATCTCTATACTGATTACATCAGCCACTTGCATATTAATTTCATCCCTACTCTGCTCTGGAGTGTACTGAGTAACTCCCTTGGGGAGAATTATCTGCAGATTAGACACCTTAAGTGTATGCAGTGTGGGAGAATCTCTAGCAACGTAAGTCCTCATCTAGGCACAACTGAGACTAAGCAGTCAAATGTTGGTCATTACTGTTTGTTATGTTATTTCATTTAACATAAGATTTTTTCACTTAAAATTTTCCTTGAATCTTCTAGAGTTATTCTTCAAGCTTTGCATGCATCTTTATAATGCTGAGTTAAGCTTAACGCTGTTTCAGCAAAGGGACATGTCACTAATTTTAAATTAAAAAGTGAATGATGTTTAAAATGCCTCAGCATAATTATTAATTGGGAATACCAATTATCATATCCTATGCTTACTACCAGATTACTGTAATTAATTAAGGAAGGACAGAATTTACACATTAATATCATTTTGAGGAAGGAAATTCTAACTCTGAAAGATGAGTTCATCAAAACTGCGTATACGCATGCTATGTGGAAGAAACTTCTTTTGCTTTGAATCACCATCTAGTAAGAAGAACTGGACTACTTGGGGGCCACTCTCCTCAGGCAGTTATTTCACTGAAATTAAGTCTTTCAGCTGCTTCATCATACTATGATATTTATTTTGAGTCAATCTGAGCACAATCTGTCATGCTGTCTTTGTATACTGAGATTTAGGCACAACAGACAAAGCATTTTTAAATTTTAGGTAGGTAAGTATGTACTGTGGAAAGTTCACTTGTAGCTCCTGAGTCACAGGGTTGTATCACAGCACAAATGTTAAAAGCCCAGCAAAAAATGTAGATAGATCCACAAAACTGCAGAAAATTCCCCAGTGATTATAAAGGACAGTTTCTAACAATAAGTACATACCATATGGACAGAATAAGCTGCAAGAAAGTGCCCTATCCGTGAAGACATCTATCTTACTTAAGTTCTGAAGATGTAACCATTCATATGAATTATGACCTTTGCTTCTACTTTTAGCATCAAACTGAAGATGCCAGATACCACTCCCATTTTTCTATATTCTAAAAACAAAAAAAATGTGCTTTTTCATTTGTCTCTTACTCTGATCACTGTTAAGAATAACCCCAGCATAAATGGACATGCAAAAGCCTTAATGCGCATGAAGAGGATTTACATGAGAAAACTACCTTGATTTAGTCTTCTGTAGTACTCCATTCCAATGAAAAATATTTGTAACAGTTATTTTCTCTTTGTTTATCCAGTCATTATAAAAAAGAATGCCATATCCTGAGTACAAATATGAATAAATGCTCACTTTTCTTTCCAGACTGATAAGACAAAAATAAATTCAGATATTCAAACGCACAATTAATTTCTCCTTAAAAGGAAATCCACATGAAAATACTTGTAGTATTTGATATATTGAAAACAGTGGAAGATCAGCATTGTTGACATGCAAGGAATAGGTTATAAAAGTGAAATTCCACTTCAACAGTAATCAACAACAAAAGAAATTGTTATCAAATTTTTATGTTTTATGTTTTTTGGTGAAACAGCAAGATAAATTGCCATGCTTACTTTTTTGCCTCTGTCCAGGACATCATTATTCTAAGCTTTCTAAAATCTCATGCAATGGCTGTTAATGATGATGATGATAAATGTATGTTGTAGAAGAAACATGCACTTGCTTTCTTCTCACTTTTTAACTTCCAGATAACATAGCTGCTGAGCTACCTCTTCATAAATGACATACATTTGGTACATGTTACAATACTAATTACTAACCTCACAGCATACATTAGGGTTTGCATTGCACTTTTAAATAGAAGACCAAGACTAGTTTCTTACTTTTCCTTAGCAAGCATTGAGACAATTATCTACTTTCTGCAAATTCAGAATTAAACCAGATTAGAGTTATAATTATTTCCCTGCATCACCTGTTTGAAAACATTTAGTCAAGATGTCTACTTGCAAATCCATTAGTAATATATTCTGTAAAACACTAAAATAAGATAAGACCAACATAAGGGTCAGAATTTGACCAACACACTAATGGAGAGTTTAAGCAGCTGTACATTTTAATGCACATCCATTAGAACTACAGTTCACTTGGTATAAATTACTTTCCAGAATTATTTATGTACTGAACAGTTGTTGTGTTGCTACTTTTGGTGTTTTTTTTTTTTAATTAATTAATTTTATTTTTTACTTTAAATGTTTCTTGCAACTATGCTACATTATAGCCTCAATGAAAGCTCTAAGAATTGGTTTTAAATTAGTTAACACCCAATCCATACCTCAAAATACCCCAAAATAACAAATAAAACAATACAGCTGCAGCTCAGTACTTCAGTGGATACTGCCTTAACAGTCCAGATGAACTTTGCTAGACCACTACTTACTACATGTGCTTTTTGCCAGTCCCTGTCAGACCATCAAGGATATAAATAATATGCTATCCATGCATATCATTTTTCTTTCCTATCAGATGACAAAACCTCAAGCAATATTTGCTGTACAGTTCCATCAGACAAAGGCTGCAGGTCTCATCCTCCATCACTGTGGGTGCACATCCTGGCCAGCTGCTGCAGTGCAAGGGAGGAGGCAAACGGTGCATTCATTTCTTTGCCTAACTCCCTGCCTGAGTAGAATCTATCTGCTAATTGCTTCCACTGAGTTCTTGCAGTGACTCAAGTTTCTTATGCCTTGCAATACAGTACATCACAGAGTATACATGTCATTTTTTCATATACTGAAACATACAAAGTACTAAAAACAAGTAGAAAATGCCTTAGACTGTTCCACTGAAAGAATCCTGTAGATGCAAACTGATAACTTCGATTTTTCAAGATCCTGCTCTTCTCATCTGTGAAGTAAAATGTGTTATGAGGGCATATTCAACAACATGTTTAACAATTACCAGGGACAAAACACACAGAATGCAAAATCATCACTAAGTAATACTCTGTTTGTGTACAATTCCACCCCAGCCAAAACTAAGACGTTGGAAGTTCACTTTCCCAATTCTTTTTCCTGCCACAGCCTTGCCCCCTGTTACAGATGGGCGAGCCCCTCGCAACCTTCTCTTTTTCTAACACTCCTCCTCCTTTCACTCTCTGCTGGGATTTGGTTTTATACATAAATAATGAATTCTCTTACACTTGGAAAGCACTGCTAAACACAAATAGCTCTCAAACAAAGAGCAAAAGATGAAAAATTTCATGAGAAAGGGAAGCCAATAAAGAGAATGAATGCCCAGACCTAACAGAAAGGTGGAAAGAAATAATAAACAAATAAATAAAGCCAGGAGGAAAGAATATAGAAAACTGCTAAAAAGTGAAAATGGAAGGACTGCAGCACATCAGAAGTACTGTAAAATAAAAGTGATTAGATAGTTGAGTACAAATGAAAACGATAACGGATAACATAATAAAAGGAGACAATGTGCTGCATGAACTCTAGGGAAGAAAATCCATATAACACTCCAGAAGAGGGAACATTTATCTGTAGTCATGTGAGGAACATACATAGACTTAAAATACAGGTCTCACATCATATATTAAATTTCACCCAGGGGTAAGTTGATGTGCTCTAATTTGTATTGGTGACAAAAATCTCTTTTTTTTCTTGTTTGAATGGCAATTGTATTTTTTTTGGAGTATTTTTATATAAATATAGCAATGTAGATAGGATTTCAGAGATGAAAATAATGCTATCTGGGATTTTTAACTACAAAATTCAATATAGTCATACAGAATTACAGATATTACCAGTAAACGTCCATTAATTCTTGAATGCATATGTAGAAAAAATATTTTCAGAGGTTTATAATTTAATAAAATTTGGGCAAATTACCACAGTGGAAGATATAGAAACCAAGCTGTTGGCAATCTTCATAAACTGGTGTGCATAAACTGGAGAACAGGGAACCTAAGAGAAACGTAACTGTGAATTTAATATAGGGGAATCTGTCCCTTTTCCTAAATAGTAGCCTTTAAGTAAATAAAATACAGTATAATAATCAGATTTAGAAGGTGCATAAATGGAGAATTTTATCTGAACAATTATGAATACTATAATCGAATAGCAGATGTCCAGCAATTATGAGTTTGTGTTAATATCAGATGTGGCTCTGATGAGCAGTTCCATAGATGAGTAGTTCCAGACAAAAAAGCTAGAAAAATAAAAACAACTGTTGTAATATTCATACTACTGTTTATCTGTAACTTCAGGTTAAAAATTTTCAGACTTTTCTAACTTTTCATCTGTGAAAACTGCAATTCAGATCTGGAAGGAACTTAGTTCTCTCACCTATTTCCTTACATGTGGACAATCCCATGAATAACTGGATTTACCCTGCTGTAAAAGTCAAGTGGCACAGTTCAGAATCAGACAAATATTCTTGTTCCCCTGGCCAAGACTGCAATTAGCAATTCTTGAGATTACAGATGCTAAGAACAACAACAACGTGTGCTATAATCTCCAAATGCCTTTTAATCATTACTTTAAAATTATACTTCAAAAGACCTGTGAACACCCAGGTAGAAGCCAAATGTTCAGGACTTTTCAAATTAATATACTAGAGAAAAGCTTATGCCTGATTACTATATTACAGTCAACAAATTCATTTCCAAGTTTTCAGCTCATTTAAAAGTTCAACAAATATTTACTGCTTAATTTTTATGCCCCTCCATGATGCAGCAATGAAGTCATAAACTTTTGCTTTTAGAAACATCAATCAACTAGTCACTGCCAAATTCTAAGCTTAGCTCAGGGGAGTTTCTGTAATTCCTCAGCTGGACTATCAAAGTCCATCTCTGTAGTTTCAATCTACTGAAATTCTTGTATTCTAATAATAAAACTGGAAAATGGTAAGCATCTCTGTTATGTCCAGATCTCAGAAGGACAGGAAAACATGCATGAAGCAATCAGACAGCTAGGGAAGCTAGCTTCCATCTCCTTTGGGAAATGGGAACCATAAGCAGCTGTCAAGTTTGACAAATTCTTGAATTTTTTTTTTTTTTTGTTCTTCAAACTTACAGAAATAAAACAGCTTAGTGCTTAGCCAGATTAGTGCTTCAATGCTTGCTTAATCATTTACTGTGTGTAACATTTGTGACGCTGCAGTGGTAAATTGGCTAAGCTCTAAAGACTGTTTACATAATCATGCATTAAACTTCAAATAGATAAGCAAGGTCATTTCTGCCCCTAGTGCCAAGAAGTGCTCCCAAGTAGTGCAAGATTTCTGGCCTAGTTAGCGTGTTTTCCAAGTACTTACTAGGGCTCTCTTGACAATATAAAAGCTGACTTCTCTATTGAAATGCTGAGGAATTTTACAAGAGAAAAGCAGCAGATGTTCTCTTTTCCTGAATTTTTATTTTAAGATTCATAAGAAAAAAACAAAAAACAAAAAAAAAAAAAAAACCCTGTAAAAAGTGTTACAAATAAGAACTAAATTTCCAAAATAGATCTAAACAGCAGTTGCATACAATAACAGCCTTTACTTTAATAGACACTGTATCAAAAGATATCCTAATATTGGTCTTTTTGTCCTTAAAAAGCTTCTTTCACAAAGCACCGAAGACTGCTAAAAGCTCTATTTACAAGACATGTTGAAGATTTACCCATTCCAGAAAGGTTTATTTGGCGGAACTTGTGGAGTCATTGTGGCATTTTCTGATACATTTTGTAATGAGTAATTTGAAATGGAAACAACATATTCTCAGAGCAACAAAACACTCACACTAAGTTAGCTGTATCCTTAAAAGCATAGAAACAGTAAAAAAAAAAAAAAAAAAAAAAAAAACACCAAAAAAAAACCAGCTTATAGTAACTGACATTTCAGATGGCATTGCTCACACTTCCCCTTTAGACTTTATCATCTCTCTGAGCATGCATTTGTGCTCATAATACTTGTGCCTTCTTCTTCATTTGAAAGTATGGAGGATAGAAAAAGCTCAAGCACCAATTAGCTTTGACTATAAAAAGTGCCTCCGAATGACAGAAGAAAAATAGATCATGAAATCCACAAAAATACCAGGCCTAAAATTCTACAGATAGACCAGAAAAACTTGTCTTCTAACACTTACACTGTAATACTCTGGGAGACAGACACACTCCTTTAAGAATACATCTAGCAGTATAAAACTGGTGATGGTGTTGCTAGCAGTGAAGCCACACTGTACTATTACCAGCTGTATTTGTGACAAATTTGGGTTTATGTACTTCCTAGAGAAGCAGTTAACTCTGAATATAAAAGCAGATGATTCTGATTGCATCCATTTTGGCAAGAGAAACTCAGGCTGAAGACCAAGGCAAAGGACATCAAAGAGTACAGCTGGAATTTTCTAAACATCTCTTGAAATCTATTGGTATGAAAACATTTACAGAGAAAGAAAAGTTCTGAACCATACAAGCTGAAAGAGAAAACTCAGAAAGATGTGATGACTGCAGTTAGGTGTGGCCATTACTTATTTCTTTCCCTTGAAAGATACATAAAGCATAAGAGAATAATTCTATGACAACTAAATACCAGGATAGCATCATGTGGAATAACTACAAGGATAATATGGAGACTTGCTTATTCTGTCAGAAAAATAGATGTTTAGCCTGAAGACAGGGGATGTCTGGACAAGTATTGCTTAGGTAATCAGATTAGCACCATCAAAACATCCTGTAACTGCTATCTAAACCACTGGAAATGTTTACAGCTCTCATAGCTATTGCTATAGTCTCTCCAACCCAGCATTTCAAAAAGCTGTCATTGAATTGTTCCTTATCTATTTGTAATTTATTCTTCTTGAGCACAAGGACTAGAAATATTTTCTATTTTTCATCTGAGAGCAAAACTGCAGTCTGGAAGTAAAGTAGTCATTTCATGAACTCTGTCTCAGAGAAAACCGGGGGGCACTGACTATGAGATAAAAGCCCCCAGAGAAATGAGTTTTACTAGGATAACAGTGGTTCTAAAGTTTGGGTAAATCTTGTGGAATCTTGTGCTCAACTAACAGCTTAATCTTCACAAAAAAAAAAAAAAAAATCCCCTCAAAAACTATACTAAGTATTTCATACATTTGAATTAAAGGGTAAGATTATACCATAATTGTACCATGTTGAATATGAGAAGCACTCATCACAGAATAAAACATTAAAAAAAAAAACTTTAAAGGTAAAAGATACTAGATTTTAATTATCTGTTAGGTGAGAAGGTGAACACAGGAATAAAAATTAGCTCATTATACAAGTATTTCAGAAGTTATTATTCAATCTATCTACCAAGAAAGCCCCATATCACACTACTAATACTAGTCTGCTCAGTGATTCCTGCTGAGCAAACTTTCTGGGTCTTCTCAGACTGGAAAAAAAAAAGGGCTACTCTTAGCCACATTGTAATACATGGACCCAGGAAATCTCCCTGTCACTTTCAACAGTCAAGTTTATAACTTGGTCAAGAACATACATAACAAGTATGCTCTTGAATACAGAATGAATAGAGTAGTCAGTCCTGCTGAGTCAGATCCTAGAGTTTCTGATTCATTTTACTTTTTTCCTATGAACATATTTGAAAGGTGGAATGCATGTTTAAAAATAATTTCTATTTGTAACAGGACATTAATACGAAAAGCACCTTTTGAAATGCTGGTAAAAAGGAAAATACATCAAAAAAGGTTGCAAAAAACATTTTACAATGCAGTCTTTACATGTTTAGAAGTAACAAACAAAGCATCAACAATTCAGTAATTTTTAAACTGACAAAACAAACAAAACAAAACAAACAAACCCAATACAAGAGAAGTAGTAGTTGACCAACCTTTATGTCTTTGAGATCCATCCATGTTGGAAAACTCAATATGATTTTCATCAGCCCAATACAGTCTGTGGTTGACATAATCTATTGTAAGAGCCATAGGCCTAGATATCCGTGTTTCTATGACAACAGTTTGATTGGAGCCATCCATACCAACACGACCAATGTGAGGATACTCACAGCAATCAATCCAGTACAAGTATCTTAAAAAATAAAACCAACAAAATATAACAGCCGCATGGTTTAGAGATGCAAGAATCACAGTACATAATTAATTTAGTTGACTTCAAGAATACACTGGTAATTATTCCATGATCTTCCCATTTTCTAGATAGATTTGGTTTCTTTTTTTCTAGAACTACCTGTAACAAATATACTGGGTTTGAACAGCAGTCCTCATTTTAGATGAGCTTATAAGAAATTCACCCAAACTTGTAAAAAGTGCTCTTAAGTTGTTTAGGCTTGATATCTTGGAATTTGATGCACTGTCAGATTGGACTTTGTGAATCTCATATCCTACATAGATGCTGACACAACAAAATTTACCACATATATTGTAATGCAATTACTTTTTTTTTTTAATAATAATAATTAAATAAGTTAAAAAACAAACAAACAAAAAAGCAACAACAAAAAACAAAGAAACATTGAAACAACAATTCCTGAGAAAACCTTGAATCACCACTGAACAATTGCTTCATACCCAGCTTGTGGATCTAAGGAGAGATCTCTAGGAAACTTCACTCTTTTGCTCACAAGGACAGTAGGGTATAAGCCATTCACTTTAGACACTTCAATAATTCTCTTTTCAGTATCAGACCAATATAGATTCTTTCCAATCCAATCAACAGCCAGTGCATTGGGAACAGCTGTATTGTGGACTACCTAGAAAAGCAAAAATTAAAAGAAATCTATTGAGGCTAAAAATCAGGGTCAAATTTCTGAAATGAAAAACACAAACTTCCTCATGAAAATTAAATGCACTAATCATCAATATTTTCTCCCTGTATACTGTACCAGTGTAAAATGACTGAACAAAACTCACAGGATATGTTACCTCTCAGTTGTTCCCTGCCTATGAGAAAGGTCAGAGATAAGAGAGGAAGTGAAAAATTCCTTACTGCAAATCACAACTTTAAGAAAAAAAATAGTGGATTTGAGAACTCATTCCAGTACAGAAGCAAAACAGAGAGGCTGTGCAGAAATGTGCACAATTTTATACTGGTTTATTCATATCAAAGATACGGAGTTATTTTCATTGTCTCTCTCCCTTGTCATGGACAAGACTACACTGAAAAACAAGGAAAGCTGATATTTAAAGAAATAATAGATCAGTATATTTACCAAGCTTACCTATTTACATATCTTTTTTTTTTTTTACTTGTTGTAAACCCCACTGAAGTAAAAATTCAGTCAATTGTCAGTTAAGTCATATAGAACTTAGCTCATACATGCAGTCCTCTTAGTCTCTACCTCTGTGTCAGACAAGTTCCAAATGAAATTTAATTTTAGTATGACTTGATAGATTATACTGTGTATAGGTATACTCATACCTTACTTTGCAATTTAGATTACCACCATGAAGGAGAATTTCCCAGAATACTGAAAAAAAACCCCAAACAAAAAAAATAGTTCTAATATTGATACTATTAATCAACAGTAACCTTGATGTCACTTCCATTCAAGCGCATTCTGTTTATCCTACTTCCATTTGGTCTGCTGGAATCAATCCAGTAGATGAACTCTTCTCTATAGTCAAAGTCTATTGCAATCACATTGGTTAGTCCCTAGAAACAGAGAAAAATAAAATGAAGTCTGCTTATTCAAGTAAGTTTCAATATAGAATATGTTATAATATTCAGAATGGAAATTATGCTGTGTATAATAGTCATCAAAATGTTTTATTTTACTGACTGCTATTATTGAATAACTCGCCTTAATTTACTATACTTCTAAACAATCGGAATAAGATAAAACATATAATGAAAAGAAATATGATGACAAATAACTATCACACCTCCAAAAAATCAGATTCCTTGAACCCAAATAAAGCTTTGACATTTTTAATTTTTAACATTAAAGAGAATATTTCAGTAAATACTTAAACTTCTGCTAAATCTTTTCCTTAATTACTACCCTTGGCATTACTTTGGCAAACTATGTTATTTCAGATTTTAGTGTATATTTATTATCTTTAGTAGTTACTTTTTATTATTAATAAAAATGAATCAGGAATTATAAACTGCAATATAATTTTAATTCCTGAATGAGGAGGTTTCAAGTTCTCAGATGCTAGACTATTCATATATTTGTAGTATATACATGAAGTAAAAAAGTTAGAGAAGAAGCAGGCATATGGAAGTCTCCTACACCTCCAGTTACCAAGCTAATACACCAAAAGAAAGAGTAAAGCTCCTCAGCCTATAGGCTGGAAAGACTAGTAATCGTGTAATAGTGGCTTTTCATCCCAAATAGCAGATAAGAAGCAGAGGTATGACTTTCAAATGATGGGTCTCATTTCCTCATCTGAGAGTAGGAAAGCCTCGCCTTATAATCTGTTTAACATTCTGACTTGCAGTGAAATCACAGTTAACGTACAAAGATGCTGTTATCAATAAATGGTGAAACAGTAACAGTACAAAGAATAGATGAAGCTTGCACTTTTAAAACCAGAAGATCAGTTCATCAATTCTGTTACCACCCCAATGACCTTCTACTCCCAGGTACATAGGCAACCTCCCTTGTTAATAAAATTCATAGCTGTAGAGGGAAAGCTCCAGACTAGCTAACAACGAAGAACAATATTTAATTGCCTTGAAAGTGATACGTAGCTTATCTGCAAACCACAGTGTAATAAGTTAAATCCATCTTTTGAGTAGAACATAGAGGAAAAAAAGTGATCAGACAGCATAAAATATCAGTAAAGAAAGCCTGAAACAAAGCACTGTTGGAGGACTGCTCATTTCCAAAAATCACATATCCATGCATGCAGTGTTTTAGTACATAAAATTGGCTGCAATTCCATCAGTTGTAATTGTGCTGGAAAACAATGGTTCTCTCTTTTCTTACTACTAGTGCACATGAACCTACAGATAAAGCCCCACTGAGAGCTCTTAACAAAGGAGAACACAGATGAATGAAAACAAAAGTCTATCAAAAAATCTAGAACATTCTAGAAATCAAAGTCAGTAACTTTTGAAAAATAAGCTTAATCCTTTTATCTTTTAAAATATCATATACATTTCTGAAGAAGCCAAGCTAACAGATGAATTTGACTGCCTTCAAGTCTATGGTTGCAAATATTTTCTTTAGGTTGAGCTTAGCTCCAGTACTTTTCATAAAATCAACTGCAAAAAATTTTTGTTTCTGTATATTTGCAACAGAGTTCTCTGTCCAGACCACATCTTCTCTTCCTGTTCTAAATAACTCTTTAAAGTCCTCAATTCATTATTCTTTGTCTTTTTTGTCTAGTCTGCTTTTAGAAGGAATGCTGAAACTTTTAGATGATATCAGCTGCATTAGCTTCTCATCTGTTACATGCAGCATACCATATTCTAATCTAAAATTTGTAGTCCCCTTGGAGCCTCAATACAAAAATAAAGGAGGAAAATAATAATAAAGGCAGTAAATTGCTAATCGTGAGGAGGAAGAGTCTATCTACTTTGCCTATGGAAACCCTATGGATTTTGATGACTAAGAGTGAAGGAAATGGAAAGCAAAGAATATATGTGAGATATAATTCAAACAATTGAACTGCTTATGTACAATTGGGTGAAAGAAAGAGTAAAAGGGTGATGCATAACTCAGAGAAGACTGTACAAATTCCTGTCTTCAGCTCCTCTACTTTGAGTTCGTATGAGCAAGTGTTAGACAAAGGATGGACAAATGCACAGAGAAGGGCAGTTTTGCTCTTTGCTCCTTCGCCAGAGGAGCTCTGGTATTTGCCTTCATCTGGCAGATGTCTAAGAAAGGGTTAGAGTTGATTCATCATACCACTACAGGGATGAAAATATGTTCTCATGAGGAAGATGGCTATTTTGCTGGTATATCTTCCTCATTCGCTGTCAAAACTGTATATTTTCAAAAAAGACTTATAGATAGGATCAAAGACTTCAAAAGCTGAAGTATATATTAGACTAGTAAATTGATGTGATATGGAAACCAAAGATTCTCTTTCAAGACTAAAGCTACATTGTTCCTAATGTAGTGAAAAGGAGTTCATTAAATTCAAGTCTGGTAAAACACTGAGCCAATCTGTCAGCACCAACCATAAAGAAAATCAGCTGTTGCTCCCCTCTTTTCACAGGCTGCTAGCAATAGATATACCAGCAAAAGAGTAGAATCAGTGAGATGTTAATGAGAAACTGTCAGAAGGATTTCAGAACAAACAGACAAAATGCTTGCTATGCTTAAATAAATTCAAATGATTAATGCGTGGTGATTAATTGTGTAACTACTGCTCTGAAAACCTCAACACCTCTCTTGTGACATAAAGATGCACAGCTTACTGACATAAGAAGTCATAAAACACCTAATGCTATTGACTGGCACAACTGATTTCCTAGTCCTTTTCAATTGTTACATTAATATTCAAGAAAATAGATGTTTTCATTAAAAAGTATTTTGGAACTACAATCTGAGGTAAGATAACTACACATAGGTGAAGCATAGAAGCAGAGCAGAAACTCCTAAAATGATAGCTCTCTACTTACTAGGCAACTGGGTAACTATTTTCATATTTTCAAATGATAGTCTTTCTTGCATAATAATTTAGAACAATCACACACAGAAAAAAATCAGGTTTAGCCAAGGATATGTGTTCATGCAGAGTAATACTCCAAACATTGAAATTGTGTTTATCTATATTAAAAAAAAAATAATAAAGAATAACAGATTGGGATTCTGACAGTAGTTAGACCAAACAATACATGGCCACACATATACTTTAAAAAGAATAAAAATATAAAAATAGTTCAAAACATATTGCAGTGGAAATGGACTACAAATAATGATTTTTGGTACCTTCAGAAAGGCTGACAAAACAACTGCCTCAGATTTGATCATCTCAAACTCAAATAAGATAGTCAATTTAAACTTCTATCGAAACTGTAAAGGTATTGCAGTTGTTCTGTGTTGCATACAGTGCCAATTGTAGGTTGATGTTTCTGTCAGTTGCACACATTAAATAAGAAAAAAAGTACATAGTTAAACTTAGAGCATGGGACTATGATTATACCTGTTTCAACAAAGTGTAGTTGGATCCATCAGTGCTAATTTTTCTTATTTCGTGATGATCAGCCAGAATTAAGAAAGGTTCCTCATCTAAACCCCAGGAAAAAGAACATATTAGACTAGCTTTTACGTTAATTTATGGAAAATCAGGAATACAATGCTGAAATACAGATGGTTTGAAAAAATAAATGTTACATGCTCTGATCAATGTTATGGATGAAAGAAATATTTAAAACATTCAAATGTTCCAGGAAAGATCAATGATGCAGTATAAAAATGAACCAGGCAATCAATTAGTATATCTTCCAGTGTAACTTAATTTTTTACATTTGGAATATGGAAACCATACTGCATTTTATGCTGATTTAATGGCATAGATTAAATCTGAAATAAATTTCATGCCACTTGACTTAATTTGAACAGTTTCAAAGGATCACTAAGACATTATTTTATTTTATTTTTTTTCTTCTATTTTTCTTTTTTTTTTTTTTTTTACAAAATGCATTTTGACCATAGCTTTTCATGATCCCAGTACCCTAAACATTCTACACATAACTAAACAGGTATTTGGACATAACTTGGTTTTCCAATTCTGAACTCATGCCAGATGTGACCTTTTTTTTTTTTAATCCCAGATTTCTAGTTCATTAAACAATATTCCTTGAGATACTCAATTACGCCAACACTATGAAACATCTCTGAAAATGACATGCATAGTAATAAAAATTAAAGAAAAAAATATCAGCCTGTCTTAGTTTTGCTCTGTTAACAGACTGATGCACAGAATAAACAAACAAACAAACAAATAATAATAAGAATAATAAAATACTAATAGGAAGCGTATTTAAGACTTGCATCTACAACTCAGACATTCTATGATTTTGAGACATAATGTGCTGTCCATACTACTCTGTTCTTGTCCTGAATACCTTGTCCCACCTTATCCATGTGTTTAACTCCTAAGACATCCTTCATTTCATAATAGATCTGAGGCATCACCCTCAGTACAGCGTTGTTGGATTTTGGAGAAAGCCTACTAGTCTCTGATCTGTTATGAAGCTCTCCTGGCAACTAACACAAGAAATCATAACTATATCAGACATTCACATGTTGGCAGCTCCTCTCTACATAACCATCAAACAGCTTTGTCATTATCACTTTTGAAGTCCACTACCTTACAACTCCAGTATACAGCTATCCCATTATGTGTTCCTGATCTTGTTTGGAGAATCTATAGCTTCTCAATGTATGAGTGGCTTGCAAGGTGTGAGGTAGGAGTAAAGTAATAATTCAAACCTTCATCTCCACCTCATCCTGTGCTCTCTCTGATTATTCAGAGAAGCACCTGAACATTAACTAAAACTAGATGACATTTAAAGATCCTTACCACTGTAGAACCTAAGGTTTGTATAATTCTATGTACCTATGAACACAAGGGAAACAGATAATCTCATCTTCACGCCATTTAGAAAAAAACAATGTGGTTTTGACAGAAATAAAGCAAAAATAAAAAGCAACCAACCAAAATGATTTTTTTTTTTGCAAAGCTGGAAAATGTAGGAGTCTATACAAGCTGAAGATGGCCTGTACTATGAACAAAACCCAGCAGAACAATGCACATTTGTTTCTTTTCTGATCACATTTTGCTCTTCCTTTGACTTGTCTAATGAATCCTACTGCCTAAAGTCCATAAAAATAATATCAGGGGCACATAGAGAGGTGTAAAGATATAAACAGCATTCTTATATATTTTGAACTTTACTGTTTATTACATATGAGAGTTGAGAATTTTATATGCTCTAGGAATAGTAGATTTTGCAATTTCTGTTATACTTCCCTGTTTTTATTTTTTATTTTTTCTTTGCCATGCACTCATAAAATGAACTGGGAACTTTCAAGGAAAGTTTAGTACTCTAAAGTAGATGAAACAAGACATAAGAAGTCTTTTACAGAAATATAATGCTATTAAGCAATTCAGAAGTAGAATTATGTGATTTTTTTAAACTGTCCTGATGCTTTTTCTAGTAAAAACAATTCAAGCTATCATGATCCATTGTTAACAACTCACCAAAAATGCTTTGAGTACAAAATAAATTTAACTAACTAAAAATAAAGCTTATTACATTCCTACTATTTGTTGAAGTGATGTACTTCGAAGTAACTGCTTATCTTGCACAAAAAAAGGAGCAAAACAAACCTTGGAGATAAGGAATATCACAAATTACAAAGAAAGATTACAAATTACACACACACATGAAAAAAGCAATACCTGAAAGGGATTTGCAGCCATTTGGGTTATCAGGCTGTATTTCATACCCATCTGCACACAAGCACTTGTACGTTCCATATGTATTGATGCATTGTTGGCTACAGGGAAATCCAGTTGAACACTCATCAATATCCGTACACGTTTTGCCATCATCCTTCAGCTGGAATCCAGGCCAACATTTGCACTGGAAAGAATTCCCAAACAAATACAGTCATTTTTAATAACTTGCTGACACTTTTTATTATCTCCTGAACACGTTAGCATCATAAACTTCTTCAAGTATTATCAGTTTTATAGACAAATTTCTAATTGCATTGCTATTCATACTGTTAACAGACAAATACATGCACATTTCCTCCCAGCTACTGCTGGTGTGATCATAAATATAATTCCCTCTCAAATAACCCTCTTGTTAGGAGTGATGAATTCTTTCTTCTGTAACTCAAGAAAAAGGCATCTTTTCAATAATATGAAAACAATTTGTTCATGAAAACAGTGAACACCTTTTGGCATTCCTTAGCTTCAATTACACATGTGGCTAGGCTGAAATACAATTTTCACGATTTCTGCCCAGAGAGGCTGTGGATTCCCCCTCCTTGGAAGCACGCAAGGCCAGGCTGGATGGGACTGTGAACAACCTGGTCTGAGGGAGTTGTCCCTGCCTATAGCAGGGTGGTTGGAACTACTTGATATTAAAGGTCTCTTCCAACCTAAACTATTCTATGCTTCTGTGAATATTTAGAAATGTTGATAACCTCTATCAACCTGTGTAACAGACACAGTAATGTGAATGAGAACTCCAAAAGTAAGAGACTTCATCACAGGACGTAACACAGTAGAGTTTTATTACTACCGCAGAATAGTTAAAAAACAGTTAAGAACTGACATTATATTACACCATATTTGATAGATAATCACCTTGTATCCAACAGGAAGATCCTGACAGTCTTGAGAGCAGCCACTAACTTTCTTACTGAGGCACTCATTAATGTGGCAGCTTTTCTCATCAGAGCCATCACTGCAGTCTTCTTTGTTATTACAAACATTACTCTGAGGAATACACTTGCCATTTTTGCACAAGAAGAAAGAGCTGTTACATGACTGCTCTGGAAAAGAAAACGAGGACACAACTTTGTGTAGTTAACTAGTATTTGGAATTAATTAATACAAAACTTTGTGTAGTTAACTAGTATTTGGAATTAATTTCCTCATAGATCAGCTCTAATGTGAGCATGTAAGAGAAAACAATAATGTAAAAAATGAATTTTAGTTTCTTAATGGTGGTGATATAGATCCTTTCTATTTTTTAAGGGTTTATTCCACTGCTGAAAAATGGATGAATTCTCTCATACATTTGATTTCATTTAACTGAGAAAATTCTACCATATGTCTGTACAAAATGTTGTAAGATTTAGAAAGTATGGCTTCTTTCCCCCATGAGTGCTGTGGTGTTTAGTAACATGTCTTGAATATTCAATAGTATCAGCAGAAGAGGGGATACTTTAATCTGTTTTTCCACTGTTGGAAAATTTAAAGCAACTCATCTTTGACAAACTTGGTCAAAATTGGTCAGTGTACTTAAGAAACTGACCATCTCTCCTAGAAGATTACAACAAACAAGTTAAAACGATGTACAGAAAATTAGAATTCTAATAAGTATGTTACATATTACTTATCTGCTGTAATACAAACCAGCAGTACAAAAAGTTACACTGATAACACAGAACTTTTACTATCATATAGAACTAGTTTTAATTAGTTATCTGTACTCTTTCAGAGAACTTCTGTAATTAGATTTTAAAGTTAGATTTGGAAAAATTAAAGGGAGAACTGAAGTTGAAATACAAGATAACTTGAGGGAATTTTCCTCCCATAATGAATGACTTAGTTTAGAAAAAGGTCAGATCCTTAAACAGGGAGCACTGCTAGACATAGCTACAAATTCACGTATCACCACCTATATCATACAAATCCCAAGGCTTTCACAGTTTGTAAAATTCATTTGTACTTTTTGAGATTATCTGGAAACTCTTCTGAATGTTCATAATATTAAGATCTTTAGAAGAAATGTCAAGAGACTGGTAACAGAAACTCCTAATGTACTCACTGAAGTCTGAAATTTCAGCAGTTACATGTGGTTTGTCAAAGGTAAGGAATATTTCACCACCAAAGAACTTCATATTACAGATATGATATTTTACATTTGCCTAACTACAATCCCAAACTGTTTTTGAAGAATGGTTACACAAGTTATTAAAGAAAATTAAATACGGACCTGAACTTCTGCACTTTCTGTTTAAAGGTGCCTCATCAGAATGGTCTGGGCAGTCAAAATCACCATCACACTGCCACTGGGAATTTAACAGGCATCTCCCATCAGCACAAGTGAACTCTCCAGGATGACAGCGACGGTATCCTAGAAGTGCAGTAATCAGTCATTTCATACCTTGCTCAATACTGTTGACATACAATGTTTTATACACAAAATAATTCCATTCACTGCCTTTTTTTTCCCCATAAATAGATACAAAGAAATATATGCTCACTCACAAGTGTCTGCCAAGAAAGAGAAAAAAAATCAAATATCTGTTATACAGTGCTGTATAGTCCTGAAACTGTTCTCACCAATGCATTTGTAGTTATGCAGTTCTCATATAAATAAAAAGGAATTTTCTTAAGATTTTCTTAAGTAATTTCCTTAAGCAATGTCACTTTATCTTAATTACTCGGAAATAGTTTTCCAACAGTTATTTTAGAAATTACTATACTCAACAAAAAGTTTTACAGAACTCTTACAACACAGAAGCTTTCTCTTTGAAACATATATAAGCATTTTAACCATTCTAAGCACATATTTTCTCAGACTACCACACACACAAAAAAATCTATAAAATTCATGAACTTCAAAGTTAAAATGTTAATATCAAGTTGAATTTCTTAATGTGTGAAAGCAAAGAGCTTTCTTTTGCAATAGTGACTTTAAAGTAACAGACCCTGCAAGAAGGCCCTATAGTTAACAGTCTGGAACTTTTCTGTTTACTCTACTTTTATTATACTTGCCACATTCCAGTGATTCATCTGATCCATCTCCACAGTCATCATCATGGTCACATACAAACTGTTTGGGAATGCAGATGTTGTTATGGCACATGAAAGCGTTCTCATCACAAGTGTTATTAGGAGCTAAAGAAAATACAGAACATAAAACATAGATGAAATTGGAAAGAATAAGACAAATTTTCTTACAGAAAAATGACAGGTAGTTTCAGAGCATTCAGTGTAAATAACTTGAACTTGCATCTTACATAGATCGTTACACAAATAAATGGCAGAAGAATTTATGCATCTTGGTACTGATGAACAAAGTAAAGGTAGCTAGCATCTCACATAATACAACACAAATGATTTCAGAAGCTGGTGGTGTCTACAATGTAAGGTCTGCTACTGTATTTGGGAAATACAGGTTTCCTTCCTGTGTTATTCTTCTGAAAAAAAGCTCTTTAAAAACCATAGATACACAAAATATATCTCAAACTAGAAACAATATATCACAGGATATATGTTCAGTGAAAAGACATAACTTCAGTATTTTTAATCTATGCCACTTTTGTATGCATTTATAAAACAAAACCACTAATGAAACTGCTATTGAACATTTGACACACAACACAAATATCTCTCAGAAGACCGAAAGCAATAGCTTGCGCGGTTCATCTGAACAATTAGGGAGAAGAATTGGGGGTAATACTGTATCTCTGTTTACGATGTGCAACTTCTCTCACATGGAGCAGCATTTCTTCATGAAATGTACTGTAGTCAATCTGCTACTTTTTATCAATAAGCATGCGGTGTAGCATGTATGATGTGACACTGTTTTCAGATGGTGTACATCAGTACCTATTAACCAAATCCAAAGTTGTTTGACTGATTAAAACATGTAAGGATCCTGTACTAACAATCTGTACAACAGAGGTATAACTCTACAGATACAAACAATATCTGGATATCATAAAGGCAAATGTGACAAGCAAAGAAATACCACATATCCTTTAATGCAAACATACCACAGCCTGCTGTAGAGAGTTCATCACTTCCATTTGGACAGTCTCTTTCACCATCACAAAGCCAGTGTTGAGGAACACAGGCATGGGAGCCTAAGCAACTGAATGTCCCCATAGCACAGGTCACAGAACCTGAGAAAAGAACAAGTGGTTGCAAAGAAAATTTTTCTTGATACAGCTTGGCAAACATACAAGCCAGCCTGTGTTTTACAATAAATTTTTGTCAGTCTATTGTATCTCCCATTTTCTCACTCTTTGTGCTTACTGCAAGGAAATTTAATTTACCATGATTTATGAAAACCATTCAACAGGATAACTTTACAAATGAATTCAGAGCTTTACGTAGGGACTGTCTGAACTCACAAGCCACACAACCTTTTCACAACTGTACTCTATGTCAAGAAGCTACAGTTATCCAGAACTTGCATGCATCAGCCCCTTATACCTAGAAGAGTATGAGCAATAGTAGAGGAAGAAAATCTCCAACAGTTCCAAAGCAAGTAACTCAACATACAGCCTGACTCCATATTTGTCTTTTTTTAATTGTTTTAATTGAACAGGATTTTCTCTAGACAAAATATTATATTCTAGCATTCAGTTTTTACTCTGCTTTGAATTGCTCAATCCATCACTTAATCTTCTTAGTGAACTATGCTTGTTATACTAGCTCCTTTCCCTCTACCTTCATGGATCCCTTGGTCTCTTTCTGTATGGATGGTCTGACATGTTACAGATCTAAAATTATTCTACTTACCACAGATAGCATCACTCTCATCTAAACCATCTCCACAGTCATCCTCACCATCACAAATCCATTGCTTAGAGATGCACTTGTTTGCAGAGCAAGCAAACTGATTCCACGGACAGGATGAATCTAGGAATGACACCAGCCACGGCATTTTTTTTAGGTTCAAAACAGCACTGTGCTCCCTGTAGTTTAGCCAAAGAAACCCTCAGCATAGAAATCTCCAAACTAGTTCTGTCTTCCCAATTATATCGTACTAATATATAAATACAGCATAATCCTCATCTGATTTCCAGAAATTACAGTCTTCATTCACCAGTGCATTTGTACAAATAAGTAATTCATTATATAAATGTAATTAATTATATAAATGGCAAAACATTCAATATACTTACATTCTAATATTTTAGCTCACTTTGCTAGTGGAGTGAGAAAAGGCTTCAAAAATATAAGGCTAGTTTATTCACTTTCATGTGGATGTTTTAACTGTAGTGAAGTGCTTTATTTTGGGCAGAGATAGAACAGTCCAAATTCACAACTTTACTTTTCTTTCAATACCACAGTATTGAATTTAATCTCTAAAATATTTTATAGTTTTCTCTCTGTCTCAAAGAAATATTTCCTTTAATATTTGTCAACCCATTAACACTTGAGTATAAGTTGAAAATAATGGCAAACTTCAAAGCCTCTAAATCAGATGGCAGAAATACTCTAAATAAATGCTATTATGATGATCTTTTCTGAAAAGGTAATAAAATGCAATTTTGCCAGACTTCCCTCTTTAAGGTCAAAATTTATACTGTTATAATGGGTGACAACAGATTTAAACTTTAGTAATAAAAAGAATTTTCAGTAATTTAATTTGATTCAAATATATAATATCTTAACAACTACCTCAGAATGGGTAAGAGTTGATAGCATGGAAAAAAAGATTGACTAAAATCACTTCCCTATGAAGTGATTTTTTTCCTCTGAAAAAAAAAAAAATAGATTTTGCTGTTCAACTAGAACTGATTTATAGAAATCATCATTGGATTAATCCACACAAATTTAAAGGCTAGCTCTCACTATGAGCAAAATAAATATGTACTGCTCCTCAGTTATGCAGAATTTAAGAACCATAAGGGATCTGAGATGGAATGGACTCTTCATGCCTTTCACAATTTATACTGCGTTTTATTCCCACCAATTTTGTTGTTACTTTAAATAGCTGCGTCTATATAGCCTCTGATGCAAGAAGCATCTATTTTTATTCCATAGAGGTCTATTTTATTTACTTTCTGTTACAGATAGAAAGCATTAATGTGACCTGATCGTATCTGTAAAAATGTTCTAGTGAGGAATTACAAAGAATTTGTGCAATGGTTGGATGTTAAAGAAATAGAAAAGCCTGTATGAAAATGACTCTTCAGTAGAAAAAATAAACAAATAAATAAAATTGATGGTTCTTCCATTCTAGTTTAAGATAGGGTATCAAATACTGAAAGTATATATTTTAATCTGAAAATTTTGCCCAGGAAACCTTTTTCACATATTATGTTTAATCTCTAAGATATATTCACAAACATTTTGTTTTAAAATGTGGTGATTTACAGAACTAAAGTCAGATCAAATGCTCACCACAGTGCAATTCATCCACTCCATCCTCACAGTCTTTCTGCCCATCGCAAAGCCAGGTGTTCAGAATACATCTTCCACTAGGACAACCAAAATAATTTTCTTCACATGTGGGTTTGTTTTGAACTGTGATAAAATAAAGAATGTAATGTAAAATGGTCTCTACTAGTATGATTAGGAGCCTAATACATTTCTGTTAAATTCCTGAACACTGATGGACAACAAAGTGATTATGTGTAAAAATGTAAAAAAAAATATACATATTATTTAACTGTGTTCATAAAAATTAGAAAATAGTGATGACTAAGTGCAGGGAGCTGAAATACTTGCAAAGGAACAACATCAGTTAAAGGGATCTATAGTGGAAAAAGTAGTTCAGTTTACAGTATTTTATGTAAGGTAAATCAAAACTGCTTGTCTTTTTACACCAGCTGAAGAAATTACTCTTTTGATCTATCCTCAAGTATCTACAAGATAACCTAATTAGGGCAGGATTTTTTGTCACATTCATTGAGATAAGCAATAAATCTGATGCATGCACTGACTGTTGCCACCAAATTTTATCACTGACATTGGAGCCAGAGATTTAGATTCTGTCATGAAGAAAAAAGTAATTCTTCCATACTTTATTTCTTTGTACTGGGTGAAAGTTATTGAAGATTTACTTTAATGAATGCTAAGAAAACAGACATAAGGAAAGAAAACATGATAATATGCATAGTTTCAAGACATAAGTAGAGAAATTAATCTAATGAGTGGCAGAGATTGTTTTTGAGATTTCAAGCAAGTTCTTGGCCTGTGAAAACCCAAACAATATTTACTCATTCCAAGCACTGAAGATCTCTGCTACGGTTTCTATTACTTCTTTCATGTTTTCTTTACTGTTGTTTGTTTAGAGTGCTTTTTTAACTCTACTTTCTCTCAAGAAAAAAAGATAAAATGATATGTATGCATTCTACTGCTGCATGTGTATTAGAAAAAATGCATAAAAGAAGAAATAGGATGTTTATGATAGCTGGGTAGAGATTAAAGGTCAGCTTAGTGTAACCACCCCTAAATGAATATTTTTCCTCATTTTTTTTGTAAGAACAATGGCACTGAATAAAGTTAAGACTGTTAATGGGAATTATCATATTCATAACAGAAACAACACTCAGAAACTTAATGCGCCAGAGGCAGGCAGTTTTGAATGAGACACCAAAGGAAATCAGAAGCGGGTTGAACTGGAATGGTATTGCTTTCAAATAAAGGGATGATCCAGGCAATTAGTCACACATTAACATGATGGAACGTCTTGGAACACATTTGGAGAGATAGAATAAAGTAACACAAATAAATGGACAATGGAATAAAATGCAACATTAGTTTACTTATGCAACATTAGTTTACTGAAGCTATATCACAGTGCCTGAAAATCTTCTTTGGGGTGGTAAAAAGCCTACAAACAAAGGACATAAAGGAATTCTAAACTATTTTGAGCTCAAATACAGCTAATTCTAAAGAATTATTAGATAACCTGGATAATATGGAGTTTAGAAAGAAAAATAATTTAACATGCCTCTCTCTACAGGGAGGATAAAGGTTCTTAATATCTTGTTTAATTGATGTTAGTGGTAAGGTTCCAAATTATCTTCTGAATCTAAATTTTTTCATCAATAAAGTTGACAACTAAGTAAATGAGAATTCTAACAGAGGGTCTTGATGACGCAATGTATAATTACACAGACAAACAGAATACTAAATGGGAATAATCAGAAGATGTTAATTACTAGGCTAGCAACAATTAGGTAGTATTCAATAATGTAAAATTCAAAGTTTTATTTTTACTAACTAATTCTTAGAAGAAAAGAGAGATACTGGTTACAGAAGACAGCTACAATCTCGTGGGAGTCAATTATGAGAACAAACGTAAATAAAATTTTACAGTGCATTTTCAATGACACAAAGCAAAATTAAGTTTTCATCTACTATACCGGATACTGGCTTGATATATTCAAGGAAGATGCAAACTAAAGAAAACTAAGACAACATGGACAGATATTCCTGTCTTCAAAGGAAGATCTCTAAAGTGCCTTGGCTTACTTGCCAAGTCTTTTTACTGACTGACAGACAGAAAAACTGGAAAAGCAGCAGTTTGGGATTTAACCCTGGCAGTCTACACTAAGTACCTCAAAAAAAAAAAAAAAAAAAAAAAAAAAGAAATTAAAAAAAAAAAAAGAAGTATGTCAAGAAGGAAGGAAATACCATCCACTGAAATAGCTCCTTTATCTTTACGGAGGAGCTTGATATTTTATGACTTATCTTCTAACCAAACACAAATGGATAATGACAGACCTAACCTGGATCAAATATGAAGTTGAGTATTACACTTGTCTTCAAAGAAATACATTAAATGGTAAAAAATTTGCATCATCTAGTGAAACACAAAGAACAGTGAAAAAGCTACATTATTATACTTACAACTGTGTTAAGTATTATGTATTGACCAAATAAATATTTTCTAATAGTAAAAACAAAACAAAACAAAAAACACAACAATAACAAAAAAGGAAAATATTTTTCCAGAAACATAAATATTTTAGTTTTCTTTTTGATGGTTACCTGGGCATTTTAGTTCATCTGTATAATCTCCACAGTCATTAGATCCATCACATATCCATTCTGGCAGTATACAAAGTGAAGTTGAATTACAGCTAATAAATCCGGTAGATTTGATTCCAAGTTTATAGAAGTAAGCGCAGTTTGTATTATCTGGAAGGAAACAATAAATCACAATATAAATAAATATATATCACAATATATCACACCTAAAACTAATTGAAATCTTTATTGCTTGGTTTTCACATCTATCTTGAGTTTGCACAGACCATGCAACTGCTGTTATCCAACAAGTAATGATCTGCTATATAACAAGAAATAACCATGAAGCAGATGCAAAGATGAAGCACACACAAACAAACTTACTACAGTTCTTTTCATCTGAAGCATCTGCACAATCGATGATCTGGTTACACTGTGCTGATTTGCCAATGCAAGTTCCATCTGCGCAACGGAACTCTGTCGAAGCACATACTGAATCTATAACGTATGGATAAAAAAAAATATATAAATTAATTTAATAAGCAGTTCGGATGCATAATCATTATGTCTATAGTTCCTACCTTTTAGGATGGTGCATTCAGAAGCTAATGTCCCTTCAAAAGGCTTAATATGGTTGAAAGAATACATGTCTAATTTTTAAATTTCTCTGTTGAGGTTCAACATGTCTCTTTAGATAATTCAATTTAAGATAATCATGAAGTGAAACAAGGCCTCCCAGGACAATCTTTGAATTTCTAAAACTTTTACTTTAACTCCACATGGGATGGGATGTGGTATTAACACTTCCTTGTACACTTTTCTCTCTATCTACAATCAGTCGTTTTCAGATGTTTTAAAGCCACGTAGCACTTGCAGAAAAGTAGCTGGTGGAGGTGCATATGGTTAAGCTATATTTTGTGGCATAACTACTTTTTCAATCTTTCTGGACTGTTACTAAGGATTTGCATTGTCTGTGAGCTAGTTTTCATCCATTGACAGAAGCACAATATAAATATTCATGCTTTAAAATGCAAAAACAATATCGTTATGAAAAGGAAAACAATAGTGATACATTTTATAAAAAACACAGACATTGCAATGCATACGTGGAGCAAGAAAAGAAAACATCAGCTACTTCAAAAAAGAAAAAGCAGACAACATAGAGAAGGAATAGCATATCTTCCATCCTTTTCATTTGTGGCAAAGATACTGCCTCATGCTATCACTTCATGGAATAAGAAGTAATACTGTATTTGGAGTTTTCCACGGACAAAAAAACAAAAACTCTCCTCCTAGAGCAAGGTAAATGTAAAACAAATTCAAACCCAACACGTGATCTCAAACAGTGTGCACCTGCTCTTGTTTTCAAATTACGAAAAAAAATCCCAGCTCACGAAATTCCAATAAAAATATCTGCATTTTCTAACTACTTCTCTTCACCAAATACATATTTATAGAGCAGTAGTTGGAAATCGCCTTGGAAGTAACTGCCATTTACCTTTACAATCAAATTCATCAGAGTTGTCACCACAGTCATTTGTACCATCACATACTCTGTTACGTGAAACACATCGTCGATTAGAACATGGTTTGAAACCCTTTCGACAGCCTCTATTTTCTGGAAAACAGAAACATAATTTAATTTAGAGATTTGGTATTCCAATATCCTTACACTACAATGAAACAGACACACTCCAGAAAAACATTTTAAACATATTTGCTTTTGCACACTTTTGTCATCTAAGTGACAATAGCATTAGCAATTCAGATAAAACAGAATAAAATACACTATATTTACCCTAAAATAAACTCAGCAATGAGACAGAGTGTAAAATAACAAAAATCTATAAACATACAAACTGTTTGATATTGCCTTTTTTTTTTTTTTTCTTTTTTAGTATTGAAGAATGCTTAAACCTAAAACTGACTGCTTTCTGGAATAACAAGAAACAGAGTTTTGAGATTCTTTACCAGATACAACCTTTTAATTTGTTCCCACATGACTTTCTCTCTGTTTGTTCAACCTACTCCACTCCCCAGAGTAATCTGTGAAACTATAATCCTATTGGGAAATGTTTCCATTATATGGTATCAACCTTGGCTATTAAAATGACACAGGTGAATTCTGGGAGTTTTCATAAAATTTTGGAAGATACATGTATATACATAATGAGTAGTTCTGATATGACTTTAAGTCATTCCTATGGGAAACAAAATAGATATTAAGACTGGGATGTGGATATCAGAAGAATGAGAAGTCCAGAAGCTATAGGCATGCAATTGATTTTCTCCATATAATATCTGTTTTGTTTTAAATTAGATGAGTGATTTAGCATTTTCTTCTTGTTCATTTTGGTGACCAGTTGGTATGTGTCAGAAAAGTCACAGAGAAATCAGTACAAGAATGCATAACCTTGAAGGTGAAATGTCTGGAAATACTCACCACAGTAAAAAAGTTTCTCATCAGACTTGTCCTTACAATGAGCAGTGCCATCACAAGTCAGTTGGTAATCAATGCATTCACCATTTCCACATTCAAACTCAGAATAAATGTTGCAAGTAGAATTTTTAGCTAAAAAAAAAAAATAATAGCACATTATTTGTATACCTTTTACACATAGTGAAAATAAAAGCAACAATGGTTCCAATTTTAATATCTCTTTTCAAACACCTGTGTACAAAAAAAAAAACAACTACAAGATCAAAACTTGGTAGCACTCCCAAACTGGTGACCTGCAGGGGTGATTTGTATTCTTGTTGGTACCACACAGCATTAAGGACTGATACTTAAATAACAAGAAATTTTCTGAAATTGTATATTGGGGTGAATTCCAGTCCAAGGTGGGAGAGTCTGTAAAAGACAAATGCAACCGAAGATCCATGAACTTATGGGAACAAGCAGTGAAGCAAGCTAAGAACAGTGAAGAGATAATGACTTTGTTATCACTGTTCTCAACTCAAGAGGAAGAATGAGCAAATGAAATCTATTTGTTATGTTTTTGCTCATTTCCATTACAATATTTCCACTCAATTTCAGGAGGAACAGCTGTTCTCTATATGAAAATTTTAAGCCAACATAACTCGAAAACAACTCTTTACTTGATTCAAATATGAAGTATAGAAGTGCTGCGGATGTGGATTCTGGGCAAAGTGAAATCTGATCCCTTCCGTGACTTACAGAGTCCTTAGAATGACAATCATGTTTATCAGAGCACTTTTCTTTCCCTTTTATTTTTTTTCCCCCCCCTTTTCAGGGCTGTAAAACTAAGAATCCTGAATTTGATTTGTAGTTAATCTAGTTTGGTATAAGAAAATTTAAGTACAACACAAATGTTCAAAATGAAATTTAAGGAATTAATAAATATTAACACTTTTTAACTCCACAAAAGTCTTATCAGACGTAAAATAGTTTAAAGCTTTTTTATCCCAAGCTGTGTCAAAATTTCTAAATAAATAAATAAATGTATAGAACAATTTAAAGCACATAGAAGTCAAAGTCATGACTAGAGCCAACTGATTTTGTGACAGTCAGCTGCACCACACCACAGAAAAAGCATTGTATCAGCTAGTATTACTTACTCACACATCTGTTATCATCTATCAGTATTCTATCCCCTCTACATGAACAGTTCACTCGTCCATCAGGAGTCAGAAGACATAAATCGTGACAGCCTCCATTCATTTGTGCACAAGGAGATAATTCACCTGAAGAATAAAAAGTAAAAGATGGACTCTCTATTATTAAACTTGCTTCAGTAGCAAATCTACTAGAGACAGCAAAGACTGTTGTATTTCAGATTTATGGGCAATTGGCTCAAGTTTTATCAGTGAAATGAAAATGTCAGTATGTCTCAGAGGGTTGCATATTGAAGATAAACAAATGGAGTTCCCTCAAATACAATCACTAAACCTCCCCTTACAGCATTCAAACTGCAGATATTTGACAAGAAATGATTTAGCTACTATCAAATTAGAAGAATGAACATAGCAAACAAAGTTCATTCAATACTATTTATTCCACCTTTTGTTACGTAGCTCCTAGAAAAATGAAGTCATGAAACACAGCAAAATATTTTAATTTACTAAAATTACATAACACTCTTGAAATAGAGCATCTGCTTTTGTAACTTACAGCTGTTAGTATCATTGGCAACAGCAATAATGCCCATTGGCTGATGTGGGATATCAGAACGAAGAACTTTAGTGTCTCCTCCTGTGTATTTACTGGAGCGCAGAATAGCTCTTCTCACCCCATCTGACCAAAAAATATAATCATCGTATACAGCCAGGCTGAGAAAGGTGCCTGGTCCAGATTTGACAATTACCTAGAACACATAAGTACAGAAAAGAAACATGAGAAGGCTTGCTCTCTCTGAAAAAGAAATTTTAAAACTGCAAGCGTGTCATTCACATGTTTAGTTTTAGACAAAATATTTATTCTTTGACACCTATAGCACCTGAAAAAATGCCACAACGAAAGAAGGTCATCCTTTGTTTGCCTGACAAGTCATTGTAAAGGCTGTATGAATCAGTGTCAATCAAACTTGACTCTTCAAAATTGTACTGTCACCAATGTTGCTAAATTTCATGCAGCCTGCACATTAATTTTCTCAGCAGTATCTAAAGATCTGGACAATGATCCCTGCAGATACAGCTGTAGAACCATGCAGCATTCATCCTGGTCCTTGCACTGTAACCCTACTGAAATCTTGCTGGGGCTTCTCCATCTGGCTGGCCTGCAGGGATAGTTAGTACAAATGGATATACCCACTACTCCCTGATCCCTTTTTCACTTGCTGATTTCTTGTCTGCAACAAAAATAATAACAGAAGCCAATGCAAGTACTTTGCTGACTTATGCAGAGTTGCTGATATTCATCATATAGGATTTGGATAAAGATATAGACTGTGACAATTTTCAGGATACACACACCCAAATACATCAAACACAGTTTTTCTTGCAATTGAATCTCTATGTTTTCAAATAAAAAAACAACTCCAAAGTAATCAACTAATAACAAATTTTATAGAAACTGGAAGCAGGAAATGACCCAAAGCAGTGCTCCCACTTAGGAGAATACAGGCAAAAGCCTGTTCACGTATCTCATTCTGCAAGCACATTATCAACACAAGTGTAACACCCAGTTAATCTGCAGTCATGCAGCTGTAGTATATGTTGCCTGTTGCTTAAATAAGGGTGCATAAACTGTGATGAAATGGGGGAGCTGTATGCTAAGTGGAAGGGAAAAAGCATGCAGTTCTTTAGGAAACAGAGAATCTCTATGAGGCAGAATACCATACATGGAATTTCTTCCTCACAGACACAGATGATATATAGGTAAAGAGAGCTGGAAGGTACAAACTCCACTAAATTCAGTCAAGCATTAAGAAGACGACCATCTCTCTACCCATCATTCACAGTGTAGTCTATATTTCTGCAGCAGGAGGTAACATCTAGTTCTACAACACTGGTTTTCATTACTGTTTGGATACTTACTACAGAAGACAATGGAAAACAAAAAGGTTTCTTCCCCTTTCTAGTAAATCACTGACATACTCTACTAAAAATAATAATGATATTCGTTGTTGATGTCAAAAGGTCACAGTTATCCTGAATGAAAGCATTTTACCATCAGTGTACAATCTCTAAAGCAAGGATTTTTTTTTGCATCTTCCAGTAACACCATCAGAACAGGCTTGAATAGCAGTTACAGCAACTGGGAAAAAAGATTATCTTAAAACACCACATTTACCATAAACAGTAAGATCATTTTGCCATGGATTTATTCAAGTGAGATGTAACAGCATCAGAAGAGCCCCCTCTTCAGGAATATTTTTATTTCTCTGTGATGGAAACTAACATGCTTAAGACACTGAAAATCAAATGCAATTCTACATTTGTACTGCTCCTGCTACTATTCATATTTGCAGTTTGGTTAAATGATTTATGTAAGCATCCTGCACTTTTTAGTATTATTCAAATGGAAGGTATTTATCTTCACAAATTATGATTTTTAATCATGTTCTCTGCAATGACAAATGTATTAATTACACATTACTAATTCTCAGCATAGTGAATGACAGTGAGAACCCACATCTAGTGTTAGATTTAAACCAACTTCTCAGAATTTTATGTGAGCCTGCAGGATTAGAGAAACCTTATTCTCAATATCCTTACAGATAATTGTTGAGTTTTCATTAATTCCTTCTTTTGTTTAATTCCTATTAGGCTATACACACTTGATATCAAGATATTCCAACAGTCAGTCCCAAATTAACTGTGTTGCATCTGTATCAGTCAGCTAGCTAACTAGCTTCCATGGGTTAGAGGACTTCACTGCCCCTGGTTAGGGGAGCACTTTAAGTACCAAGCCAGGATTACTGTACACAGCTGTCCAAATAAGACTCAACAATGACAATTGTGTGAATCCCCTGTCAAAACAGTTTAGTAAGCCTAAGGGCTAGTGGGTATTTCACTCTTTGAACTGTTTCTGGTCCTCATCTAACACATGATAACAGGAAACACTTGCAAATTGAAGAAACAGTATCTTTTACATCAGATTTGCAAAAGAAAAGCATCAAGAACAAAACATTCCAACTGTAGAAAGTCAAAGTCAGACCTTTAACTTCAATGTTAAGTAGTCAGATGAGCAGATATGGTAAAAGTGTTACTGAAAGAAGAAGCTGAACACCAATGTTGGAACTATTTTTGAATCATTGCTTAAATACAGCGTTATGGCAGAATAAAAACATGTCTTCTAATAACCTAAGGCTATGATTACTGGAAGGTTAAAATTATTGGAGGAGCCACTAGATTGTATCAATTAACAGTCATATCCTTAGGCACACAAAAACATAACTGAGAACAAAATATTGTAACTTGAATGTCAAAAGACAATCAGAATTTTGTTTACATATCAGTAATTATATTTGCAGGTTCCAGATCTGTAAAAAGTTCCAGGGCACACAATATGTAAGGAGAAAACAAAAAAAAAAAACCCAAAACATCAAAAGGTACAATTTCTTAGCCCAATAATTGCAAACTAAAACTCTTTCAACACCTTTTTTTGCTATTAACTCAATCTTTGTATTCAGATAAAAGGTTTTGTATTTTCTAAGTAACCAAACACAGCTGGGCCATAATGGTAAATCTAACTGATAGCAGGATCAAAAATTGATGAAGAGAGTAAAACAAAAAAAAAACAACAAAAACAAACAAACAAAACCACTAAAAAACTGCCACAGTGGTTTTTATTGGCTGCAGTGGTACTACAGGAGAACAAAGAAATGTTACAAAAAACAAAAAAAACAACTAAGCACAAATTTTAACTAAGAAAACGTAATATGTAACAAAAAATTCTTCCTATCTTAGAAAAGTATTCCAGCAACCACATATTAAATAAACTCTAGCACTGCACTTAATAGATACAACTCAATACTGCTAAATTATTTGCTACTCACTTATTTGGACTAGATTGCTATAGTTAGTAGGATAAAGGAAGAGGCTGCTACCTGAAAGAAAAATCATTATATTAAATTATCATTTCATACCATACAATCTCTATCTTTGTTAATCTAACTGAAACTAGAAAGTAATGAAGCAGACAGTGAGGTAAAGAGTAATTGGTTTTAAACTACTATTAAGGAGTGGCTGATGGCAAAACCTTGCTGAAAGACCCCAGCAGATGCAAGCCTCCATAGAACTGGAATTATTATTACATATATTATCCTAATGTTACAAAAAACAGATCTCATCAGGACGAATGACAAACCAACAGTGAAGAACAAATGCCCTATTAGTATTTCACCAGATCAATAATACAATTTCATGGTTGGATTCTGATATTCTTATTATGAATGAATGCATCTATGAGATGATAAGCAATTCTGATAAACAATGCCAGTGTTATGAGTAATTTCTGACAGTATTACACAATATTAAATGAAAGCAAGTACAGGTATTGCTTAATACTTAGAATCTACATATAACTGAATTGTATATAAAAAAGCAACAGAAGAAAAAAAGAACAAAAGAAAGATATAATTTCAATTTTTATCTCTCAAATGAAATAGCAAACAAAAGAATAAATCAAACCACCTATTAAGAAGTTAAGACTTCATAAAATACCAGAAATGTAGAAAATCATTAGTACAGACTGTCTTCAGCATATTCAAAGCAAAATGTCTACCTCAGCTGAAATTAACAGAATGCTCCATGAGCAAGATGTATTATGATAGAACTGTAAAGGAGTGCAAGTATATTTGAAAATGGAAAGAAAGGGAAAAAAGTATAAGATTTGTACAGTAGTACTTGCAAGCATTGCACAAAAGAATTTCTAGTGGTTTCAGTGAAGTTTCACACACAAAGGAAAATTATAACCTTCCTATGTAAAGAACATCTCCATCTCTTTGACTCATTTCTCCATTTATTCCCATGTTTCTAAAGTTTACAGATTGTTTTGTATAGTGATGCTTCAGGGCCAATACCAGTGCATGCAGAGACCTTGTATTAAGTGTTTACATCTTCAGAATTTCACAAATTGGAATGTGATGAGTTAAGGAGCACTACTTCCAGCTAAAAAACATGTTTTCAATCTAACATACTACTAGTATTAGATGAAACTCACTATCTTTTTTTGTAACATTTTGTCCAATATAAAGATGCTAACAAATGCAAACTAACAGATTTACAGTACATATGTTTAGGATTTTTGTTTAACTTACATATCTTTGTGATCCATCATATTCACATCTCTCGATTTTTCCCAAGCTGCCATCTGAAAAGTAAAGCTTCTCCGCCCTATGATCAATGGTAAGTCCATTTGGTGTTAGAATATCTGTGCTAATGATAACCTGTGCATTTTTGCCTGAGAGGGTAGATCTCATGATGCTTGGGAGCTGCTCATTCCAGTTAGTCCAAAACATTAAGCTGTATTAAAATCAAAATAATAAAGAAAACAATAAGATACATTTTATAATTTAATTCTCTTCATGTAATGAGCCAAAAACAAACAAACAAACAAACAAAAAAAACCAAACAACAAACATGTCTACACAGACAATTATGAATGGCATCTCTAACTGTGATAATCAATGGTGAATAAGAATATGTAATATCCAGTATTCTATAAGTTATAGTGATTTCGTAGGTTCATTAGCTTGTATAAGAGTACTGACTTTTCATTACTCTATTTAATTCTGACCATCTCTCTACATTATTTACCACTGGAGATAAGTACAACCTGTGAAACAAACTGAAAATAGTTCTACTAATGTGCATATCACTAATTTGTAAATGTCTGTTTACATTAGCTGACTTTTCTTAAAATGCAATGTACTATGAAAATGTTATCAATATTTGATCTTCAGCATAAAGAAAACATACAGAATAATGTGCTATATATACAGATATATATACACACACGCACTAAAATTTGTGCCCTATAACAAGAAACTTGTTTAACCCTTACAGGATTCAGTTGTATCAGTTGACTGTAAAACAAAGTAAAGTATTGCTGTGTTCTTGATAATACCTAAAAATCAGTCTGATAAGAAAGATATAATACATACTTTTGACATTCATCTAGAGCTAGTACGTGTGGATGATCATCTTCAGACATTGCTATTACTGCTTCCCGATTGAAAGCTCCTTGACGTCTCTGGTCAACAGTATGTCTTGTGATTGAGGATGTTGTTGAACTGGTCCAATATAGAGTGTCCCAAGCTCTGTGATAAGCAAGCCCCTCCACTGACCCAACATCTGAAAGACATGGTTATAATAAAGAACAAATAGAACTCTTTTTAAATGCTCTTTTTTTTTTCCTTGAAGATGTTAAGTCGATCCTGCAAAATCACAGCTAAAATATTTCAGCCTATTACTCCATCAGTTCTTCTATATTTTAATCTGGTTTTTTTTATTCATTTGTTTTTTTTCCCCAGAACCAAAGTTTTATTTTTTGTATACTTAGCCAATTAAAAAATAATAACAATAATAAAATGGAAAGCAAGATCAATACTAACAGACTTATTGATGAGTACAGTAAATTATCCTGTGTATTGAAGTAATATTTTCACTGCAAAATCTCTTATAATGTAAACACACTGGTAATAATAACCTGAAATAATAACACACTGGCAGTAATAACCTGGCAGTAAATTAGTCACAACTTTTGACTTCATGCAAGCCATGTCTCATCAATACATATATATGTCTCAATACAACGTTCTCTCTGTAAAAAATGTGATTTAGAAACAAAAGCAAATATTACTAAGCAGCTAAAACATATATTTAACATCCAGAAAAGATAAATAGCATCTGATTCCAGTGTATAAAAATGACAGACTGTGAGAAGTGGTAATTAATTCCTACCATTATTTTTGAATCATTAAAGAAACGCACACTGATTACTTCACTTATTATTTTATTAGAAACAAGTAATTTTAGACCAGAAGGTTTATACGGCTAATAATGAATTACAGAAGACAAAATCTAAAAATAAAATGAGGACTACATAGTGGTGATATTACAATTTCCTCTTGGCTTGCTGGAAGATGTAATATTTTACCATGCTTTTCATACCCAAGGAATAAAATCTCTGCAAATAACTCTCATTAAGCTGAAAGTGGCAACATTAAATTAAAGCCACAAAGTAAGCAATTAATCAGTTGTTTTATGTTTTTTTTTTTTTAATTTTTTTTTATTTCTCCTTCTAAAACATGGAGAATTTCTGACTACTTTCACAATGTATCTGTAGAAAAGTTGTGGTAAATTTCTTAGAAAAATGAACAAACAAACAAACAAAAAAAACAAAACAGAAATTGATGACATTCATTAAAGGATTAAAGGGAGATGAATATATAGAGAGAGTATTCCTACTGAAGAAGGTGCACTAATGAGTAAAGGTACACCCAGCTCACTTCATAGTAACTCAAAAAAAGTGAAAAAGTTTAAGAATGGGATTGAAAGCAACCTGAAAATTATAATAAATTCTAACCACTGCAAATCTAGATAACAATTCTAGCTTTTGGAAAGATTAATGGATTACAAGTGTTCTAAGTACAGTATTTAATAGTCTAATGAATTTATTTTCAATTTCAAGCATTAAAAGAATACTAAGATATGGAAGATATTTCAGTTTTTGTTTTGTAAATAAGAAAATGAACTCAAATATAAAGACCTCCCATGTGATAAAAAAAAATGTGGAACTTTGAAATTGGTGCAGAGGAAGCCACAAAGGTGATCAAAGGGCTGAAACACTTCTATGAAGACAGTCTGAGGGAGATGGTCTTGTTAATAAGCCTGGAGAATAAAAGGCTCTGGGGGCACATCATTGCAGTGTCTATTACTTGAACAGAGCTTACAAACAGGAGGGAAATCAATTTTTTACATGTGTAGATATATAAAGGACAAGGAAGAATGCTTTTAAACTAAAAAATGGAAAATTTAGATCAAGTGTCAGAGGGAAATGTTTCACTGAGAGGGTGGTGAGGTGCTAGAACATGATGCCCAAAAGGAGTTGTGGATGCCCTGTCCCTGGGGGTGTCCAAAGCCAGGTTATGTGGGGCCCTGGCATTCTGATCTAGTGCCTGATTTAGTGATTGATACCAGCAGCCAGGGGTTGGAACTAGATGACCTTTGAGGTCCTTCCCAACTCACATAATTCTATGATTCTATTATATGATTCTATGAAATATGTGTAAGTTAATTCAAATAGCAGACAGATCTGTGCAAGCATCATCCTTAACATTTTGAAAACAGTTACAACATGCCTGAGTGTAGGTTTATTGTAGACCAACATATACAAAAAATGTATAAACTATAGCCTATGTGATAAATACGAAAGCCAGTTGTTTCTTTCTTTGATCCTGCACCCCTATTCCTATACCACATGCATCTTAATTTATGCCTGGTCAATCTTCCAGAATGAAACAACAAATTCTTTCTGAAACTCAGGCATGGTTCTGGCAAAAAAACAAAATCTTATTGAAACAATCCTCTTCAGGAAGTACAAGCAGGACCAAACCAGACGTTGTTCCTTTTGTCCATGGAGACCTCCTAGACACTAAAATCACTACATTATAAGCACATAATTTCTTTCTCATACGGAATCACAGAATTGTAGGACATGGAAGGGACCTACAGAGATCATCGAGTCCAACCCCCCAGCCAAAGCAAGCTAATATAATACTTTAGGGCACACAAAATATATTCCCTGGCATTAAAACATCAAAATATCACTGCTGACATGGCCAACATACTATTTTAGAAACAGAAGAAATTCTAAAAGTAATGTCAGTGGTAATTATAAGTAATTATAATCTTTGAGAGCCATAGAAACATAGGATTCAAATGAAATTTGTGATTATCCAAAACATCCTCAAGGTACCCGGCCAAACGTTGCATGTGTAAGCCACTCTGCATGCGAGTCTGGGTCCAGGGATTATTAACAGAGGCAGAAAACTACAGGGCTGAGTTATAGGCTCTGATAAATTTGTTGGTCAGTTCTTACAAATCTTCCACTAAACTGTGAAATTAAAACTTCGGAAAACTGATAAATGCAAACACAGAACCATTAATACAATTCTAATTCAATCAATAAATTTCCATTAAAAATATATGCTGTACAATTCCAATTTTCTAAGCTAAAAAGATGGCAGAAAGTAGATTGATACATTCTGACCAATTTTGCACACTACTCATAGTGAGCTAACCATTAGAGCATACATTCCACTGCTTTTACATTTCATATTTTAAAAGTCGAATGTTTCCTCATCTTAATTATGGAAGAATTTAGGAAGATGCAACCAGGCCTTTAACTCGTGGATTAAAAAGACAGAGCCATTAGAAAACATGGATTTAACCAGGATTTGATGCAAATCATAGATATCATTTGAAAGACAAAAACCAAGGGAAAAAAAAAATCGTTTCCCTCATGTAACCTTTTTAACAACTTCAGCTTTGTTACTTGTCTGAATCTGTCAAGTGTTTCGAAAGCAAATTTTCAGTCTGCAGAAACCAGGTAAAAGTCACTGGAGCAAGTCCCTCATACTACAACTCCAAACCAACATCTGCAATACATTAATAAACATTCTCTTTTATTTGACAACTAACTTTTTTTCAGTTTTACCATTGATGGTCACTTATAGAATTGAAAAATCCACCAGACACAGAAAATATTTAAAAAGCATGATTCTGGTGGTAAGGTGATATTAAATTTAATGACAAAGTCCAGAGAGTAAGCACTAAAGCAAACCAAAATTTAGATAACTTCATGCAATGGAAGGATCTTAGTTCTTGTTAGCATGTATGACCTGGAGAAATGATCATCAGTACTTCTTGCAGGCAAATTTCCACTGTATTAATAATCAATACTAATGTATTGGAAAAAATATTCTTTTTGTTTTAGATGTTAGTCATGAAACTCAAAATTAATGTAAGGCAGGTAACAAAAAAAAAAAAAAAAAAAAAAAAAACAAAACCAGAAATCGGCCTAAAAATGATCCTTTTGCCACCTGCAGGTGGCTCTCATCAAAACTAAACCTGCTACCAAACTCAAATTGCCAAGGAAAGGACACAGAAGAAGACTCTCAAGCAAGTGCACTATAGTGTCATGGCATTACTATTTTGCATCAAAATTATTTTTTGTTTGTTTCTTACTCCTTAAGTGATATTACAGGGTACAGTTTTGGTTATTTTTTTCCCTTGTTGCAGTAAATCTATCATCATTCAGTTACTTTAAAATATATGTGAAATGTATTCTCATTTTATTTTATGCTACAGTTGGAGGATTCAGTCCCAAATCTACTGACAGGATGAAAATTACTGATTTGTTTGCTCTCAGCCACACAATTTCACAGCATCATACAATATTCTGAATTAGTAAAGCATAAAGAAACTGGAAATGAAAAGAAACACATTTGTTTCACTGACATATTGAATTAAAACAGTGATGGCATTAGATGCCTACAGCACTGATTAAATTTATTCAAGTCATGAAGCAACAGTTTATGATTTTCACATGAATAACATACTTAAATGAAAGGAACATTAATACAATATGATATTAATATACAAATACTCACATTATTCACCTGCCACTGACATTCTGAATTAAATCAGTAATGGGGTGTATAACTGATTAAATATCTACACAAGAGAATGCAACAGCTTATGATTTACAAAGGCAATGGTAGAGCGATCACATCATTATGTTGCCAAATGCTATCTATCACTTTTACTGAACTTAACGAAGATGGATTGCGTACCGCAGATGAGATGTGGCCTATAAATATTGTCATGCTGATCTTCATCTGACTTTCTCAGGGAACAGACAAGCAACAAATCAATAACTGAAGAACTCAGATTAGATCTCCCTCATTACTGCAAATACAAAATAAATACTTAAAGGCGTAAAATTTAAATGATCTAATAGTTCTTGCTTTCAACTTTTGGTAATGCATATGCAATTTCACCATCTCCTGGATGTTGATCTCTGCTTGGAATTCTCTAGAAATCTCACGGTCAAAGCTTCCTTAATTTTTAACCTACAAATTCAACTATCGTCTTCATTTAATTTGATATATTTACACATCTCTTTTCTTTAGGAAGTTTGTAAAGAGAGGGATACATTCAACATCATAAAACAAACCAATGTTGGGTGATAAGCCCCAGAATAGTAAAATCGAACACAAAGAACACTTTCATATCAAGAACATTGGAAAAGTCTTCAATGCTTAGAGCTTAATATTAAACATCATATTTTTTATTTCACCTCTGAATTGGCTTTCACAACTTTCTTATCAGAATACAGTTTAATTGACTTACCGCAGACTGACAAAAAAAGTAATACAGAAAAATGTGAATAAGGATATGGCAATAGAAACAGGCAATCAATACTTGATCTGAGATGAAAGCCTTACAAACAGTATAAACAAACAAACACACACCTGACAAAAAAAAAAAATCTAAGAGCTCAATTAGAATATTTAAGCATTGTTTCCCTTCTACTTTGCTCTTCATGTTGCCAGAGGGGAGGAAATTAATTCTGCTAAACAAAATTTCTAAGATAATAATAAGCAGTTAAAAACAAAATAAAAAAATATGCTGAGAGTAATTGCCTTTGACCCAAAAATTAGAAACTGATTTAATTTCTTAATTTCTTATGTCATCAGTTACTTGTAGAAGAAGGCCATTTTACATGACATTATATAAAAAAAAAAAGCCTAAGATAAAATATGATGTAAACAACTCTGAACCACAACAACCAATTAATTCATTATCCCATTCAGCCTAGGAGTACTATTTTATTTTATGATACATGAAAATTTTGCTAAAATACACCATAAGTCAGCAAATATTATATTATTTTTCTATATCTCTAAAATATAAAATCACACTATAACCTATTACACATTAAAGATTACTATATGTAATAAAATAGGCTTTGTGTACTTCCAGACAAGAACTACCTTAAGACACTGTAAATCTCTCCACAGATACAGAATTATTATTCTTTCAAACATACTCCGGTAGACCTGATTGGAAAGAATGAACATATGTTGTTAACTTATGAGAAATAATGCTACTTCTGAATTCAGAAAACAAAACCAAGTACTCATTTTTATAGAAAGAAGAAAAGTGGAATCTCACATCATACAAAAAACTTTGGTGAGTTCCTAAGGACAACTCATACCACAGTTTATGTGTGATTAGAAATCAAAACTCAAGTATCAGATGAATGTTCATGGAATACTTCTTCAATATTCAGCAATAAAAAACTATTGGGTAAATTTATGGTGGGATTTGTAACATTAATGTATTTTATATACCTTCACTGATAAAGACAATTACTCTGTGAAATAAGTACAGCGTGAATGACAGGCAGATGTCTATGCAGTGAGATGTTTGTAGTACACCAACAAACATATGTAGGTCTATAGATGATTCCTGATGAGACTATTCAATTAAGGAATCACTCAAATTAAGCATAAAAGGAAAGTATGACATGCAGTTGATGACTTTAATCATACTTACATGATTAAATCATCCAACTGAAAAGTACACGACAGATTTTTATCTTATCTACATGAACTAACTAACCAATGGTAAGCATAGGCTAGGTGGATATTTCTCTGTAGATATTGATCAATATACGAATGGGACAACAGTGGTAAACCTAGTTTGTAGCTGGGGAAGGTATGTGAAGCTGGTTGTTTAAGAGCTGAATACCCATCAACAGACAGCAAAAAGTATTAGGGTCACTAACAGGGAGCTTAGTAACCAATGAAGTGAAGATAACACAAACAGGATGGAGAAACCAGAAGGAAAAACTGAAAGGATAAGTGGGCAAATGTACAGTGTTCATGGAACATTCCATTCATTTTCAGTTTCCTCATGGAGACCAAGACACACGTTATTAACTTTTACAAACATTTTCATTACCCAAACAGAGCTCTGTAAAACTCTCAGGTCAGGAAATAGGTATTAATAAATAACAACATTTCAAATTTTAAATTATTTATTTTTGTAAGCTATAAGCACTGGAAAGTTTTCTACTTTCCACAATTTAGCAATCAGCATCTGAATCAAAAAGGTGTTTGAAATATTTCTCACAAAGAAACACTCCAAGATTCCATACATTTTTACTTGAAGGTCTATAGAATACGTAATCAATTAATTTAAATTCAGGAAACACTGATTGTGGGAACAGTATGTGTATTTCAGAACTTTGTTTTTATACGTTGGCTTTCTCTCTGGCTCTCAGTTAACAGTGCATACAAAAATATCTGCGTAACAGAGAAACACACAAGTCAAACCACGCTACAGAGTATGGTCATAATTTTATGTGACAAACAGCATTTAAAAAATCAAGGCACTTGTTACTGAGTAAGAAATGATTAATTAAACAGAATTTTTGCACTCTTGCAAGATCATAACAGGGTTTTGCACTAAGCCACAGCTGCTGATGTAAAAGTTAGCACACCTAAAAATTTACAAAATTTAAAGGCAATGTGGACAATTAAAAAAGTCACCAACTGTTTCAATTCACCACGACTCATCTCAAATTTAATAGAAAAATAGCACATTTCCTGAATACTGAACTTGGGAATGCTAGTGACATTCTGAACTGAATACACATCAGTGTATGTCAGTTCCCATTATGAAAACATTTTAAGAGTTTCCATTAAACTTGCAAAATATATATATATATATATATATATATATATAATATAAATAAAACAGATATGCGTATAAGTTATTCTAGAACAAACATTTGCAAACACTGCAAATTCTATGCACTAATCATGGTATGTAGTCACATTCAAAAACAAAATGTGAGAATCCAGACATTGTGGTTTTTGCAAACAAGGCAGCAGTTACAATAATAGCTTTCGATTTTACTACTTACATGTCTTGGGCTTTACAATAGCCTCTCACTTCTCCTCCATTAAAAATTGAAAGTCACTGGGACTATATCATATACAGTTAGAATGCAATTCATTTACAAAATGAAAAGCAACAATATTATTTAACTGATTAAAAATTTCTTAGCAAAGAAAGTTCAACAACTGAAAGAACCTAATACAATGTGCCAAATTTAAAGCTTTGTAAGAGAAATGGGAATATAAATGCCTTTTTGACAGTTAAATTGGACCCATTTAGTTAGAAAGAATAGTAGTGAACGTTGGAGCACCTTTAAAAGAATCAGACTGCAGAAAGCCTTACAATACATCACAGGACCTGACACTTTATGCTAGCAGTGAATAAATTTTTACCTTCTATAGTCACTAGTGCTTGAAGTTCAAAACAGAAGCAGCATTTTTTCCACATAATACTTCCCTTTATACCGAGAAGGATGTTACTCCAGCAAAATGTCTTAGTGTTACTGTTTACACAGCTAGGAAAGAAACAGCTTATACTGAATATAGCATCTTAATACTTTTTCCCCTTTCTGATTTGCTTCACTTTGCTTTTCCTCCCCTCTCCTCTTTCTGTTCTTCAATTACCAATTTCTTCACATGTTTTCTTTCTACTGTTGCACCACTACATCAAATCAACTTCAATACCACACTCTTCTACAGAGACTTGTAGGCAAATTTAGGAATAATCTCAAACCTCTACACATGATAAAGAAAGAAGACTGTATTCAGCTTAGAAGTTTATTCTTATATTAAAAAGTATTCCTTGGATAAACATCTGCTTTGAAACAATCCAAAACAACCGAATTTTGCACCATATATGGGAGAGACCGTTTTTGGAATTGCATGAGGGAAGGGTAAGGCTGGGTGTTAAGGTTCACCTGAGGGCAGTGGGCATAGAACAGGTTCCCCAGGGCAGTGGTATAGCCTGAAGCTGATGAAGTTCAAGGATTATTTGGACAGCACTCTCAGACATAGAATTTGGGTTTTGGGTAGACCTGCACGGAGCCAAAAGTTGGACTTGATAATCCTTGAGGGATCCTTACTGCTTGGGATATTCTATGTTTTTCAAAATATATAGGAAAACCTTTGGATAGTTTATTTTTATATTAAAAAAAATAATTATAACAGAATTGACAAACTGATCTTTATCCTACACAACAGAAATATATCTAGCAACCTTAAAGATCGGATTGTGATATTTAATGTTATGATTATTGCTTGTGCATAGTCTCCCCACATCAACAGAGGTCTAAGAATCCACAGATGCAAGTAGATCTTATTTGACAAAAGAGCCATTTCATTTAATATGATGTGGTTTCGGTCTAATGACTCTGACCACAGTGGAAATAATATTTTCTATTAGGAAATTTAAAGACAAGAATACAATCGTTATTCATAATCCAACTAATTATTAGCTGCATCAAAACCACAAAGAATTTACATTATGAATAGTGTATCATCTCCCTTTAACTTTCTCTGGATCAAACTGAAACCTTCAGTTCCAGGTAGAAAAAGATTCTCTTCAGATCAACTCATTATAAAGAAAATCAACATGCACACTCTGAGTTGAAAAAATTAACAATAGTGAATGGTAGACGTGTTATGAGATGGAAAAAGCATGTAATATAAAGATCCTTTATATCAAATGGATGTTTGTTTCCGTTGAAACTTTGTCATTTTCAGCCATTTCAAACTACTCTAAAATTACTTTTAGACAAAAATCTATTTAGTTCTATAAAAACTAAAAGTACTTCATATGTACTCTGATAAAAATCTATGAAATATCTTCCTGTTTGAATAACATAGGAAAGCTCAGAAGTTTGAAGTGATAGTGGTGTTCTGTCTAGGAATGTTTAACAAGAAAGAAAAATTAGAGCAGAATTATCTGAGCTGATTCTGAGAATAAATTGTATTGTTTCAAATGAGATTGATAAGCTGCAGTAATTTAGAGTCAGATTTCCATATACCTCCTTATGTAACCCTATGCCTTTAGCTTCTTGTGACTTCTAGTCTTCCTTTCCTATTCTTTTTGTATAGTGTTCCATTACCTCATTTTAACCTAGAAGGTATGTATCAGAATGAATTTTCCAAATGCAAAGTCTTTCACTGAGTTTTGTTTCATACAGGACTACCATTGATACCTGGTGGAGCTACAAGATTAACTACATTATGCTGTAACAGGCTCCTGCAGATTTTACAGTACTACAGGACACACACACAAAACAAAACAAACAAACAAAAAACCAGACAAAAATATAGCTAGCTTAAGGCACAAACGAGAAGCAGAAAAATTATAACCTAAAATTTAAATCTAAATTTAACTGTAATAGTAACCTTCACAACTAGAAAGTGGAATATTAAGAAGAAATAATCGGGTGGGAGCACAATGTACATACATACCACTCATTTCTTCAGTCTGATACCTCCGAAGAGCTTACTCAAAGCAAAAATATACAATAAACTATAACATTTTGCATTTCTTTTTGAAAGGAGAGACCAAAAGCATAACACCCTGTGCACACTGTTGTCTGGTTTTGTTATTTTATTTATTTATTTTGTCATTACACCATTCCATTGAAGACTGAACTCCACCAGTTACTGGGTTCTTGGTGAGCCTCAAAACTGTAGCGAGCTGGAACAAGTTAGATAAAGTTGTTTATATGCCGTAAATCTACTTTCCCTGGGCCGAAAATGCGTTAGCTAATGGGTTGTTTATGAGTTGCAAATCTGTTCAGTGAGGTGAAAATTTGTCAGATAATGGGTTGTTTATGAATTCTAAATCAATATTCAGTGAGTTGGAACTATGTTAGATAATAGCTTGCGTATGGGTTGTAAATCTGTTTTCAGTGAACTGGAAACATGTTAGATAATGGGTTGTTTCTGGGTAGTAAATCTGTTCCCGGTGAGCTAAAAACATATTAGATAATAGGTTGCTTGTGAGTTATAAATCTGTTTTTAGTGAACTGGAAACCTGTTTAATAAAGGGCTCTTTATATATCTTAACTCTGTTTTTAGTGTGCAGAAAAATTCAATAGTATCTTAGATTTGAATGGCATATCTGATTTCAGTGAGGTAGAAATGTATCAGCTAATGCATTCTTTATGAGTAGAAGAACTACACTGAGTGAACTAAAAACTTGGGACAATAACATATATAATGTATTCTATTTTCACTATTTGACATAAACACTGAGTAAAATTTTGCCTGATTTGTAGATCTCAGTTTAATGAGGTAGAAAGGAGTTGTACACATATAAGAATGATACCAGGTAATTCTCAAGTGGCTTTGTATCCTGATCCAGTGAAGAAAACCATGCCAAAAATGCCTACTAATCATTTACAATGAAAAAGAAATAGCAAAATGAAAGGCAAGGGTGTTATTTTGAAATTAAATAACATTACTGAAATCTGTCTGCTGGATTCCATTGAATTATTTCTGTCTAATCACATATAGCCAACAAGGAAATCAGAAACTGTTTTGTCCGGTAGTGAATGCAATGTCTGATGTCAGCTACTCTTAGCACTGTGTTTTTTCCTTGATTAGGTATCGCTGTTAGTTGGATACTAATATGGTATCCCCTGTTTACAGAGACAGAATATCTCTGATTGTGGAAAGAAAGGATAAGTGTTAAAAAGCATCAGTTTAAAATGAATGATTCAATATAAACAACGGAGTTTTAAAACATACAAAGGAGAATATTAAATTAACATATACTGGGATGTGATAATTCTTATTTACATAAACTAACAAACAAAAAACCTGAAGCATTAGTAGGAAGCAACCGTTTTCAGAACTATATCCTACACCATACACAATACATTTTTTGAATACAAAATTTCATCCAACATTTAATTATTCAGAGCACTGACTCTGATAATGAAAAATGAAATGAGGCATATTAAGATTACAAGCTGAAAAACTTCCTAACAATTTCCAAAAAGTATAATTCTCAGCTGTGCTCTGTGGAACGTCTTTAGTTCTTGCACAACAGTCCATCATAAAATAATGAGGAATAGTTTATTGTCCTTTTCAAAATCCAGTTTGTATCTGCATTACTGCTTCAACTCTTTTTCCTGTCTGTTTTAAATTTAGAATTCTCCAATGGCTTCTCATGTAATAATTTTCATTGTATCTCGTAACACCCAAGTCAAGAATAGTGTTGTAACATCCCGGTATGGATAAGTGGTTATGTTTCATGTACAACTAATCTCAGTTCTGAATCCCTAGGTTTTAATGCTTACCTGAGATTAATGACATTGTTTAGTTTCTCTCTAGTATCTAAATATGGATATCATTAACTCCTCTGAAATATGCACACATAAAAATCTCAAAATTAAACTAAAAGAAGGTGATGTATCATATCTGGAAGATGCTTTTCTACTTGTTAATATCAGCAGTTTCCATTACCAGGAATACCTGTCCAGAACCACTGGGCAGAGAGGTACATAATTATAACAATTAAACAGTGCAAGTTGTAGAATGGTATTTCATCAGTTTCCAGCTATTTGCTTCTTTCTTTTTTAAAAATATTTCCATTAACATGCAGTAGCAACAGGTAATACTTGCTACATAAAATGTATTTCCATGTATTACAGTTACTCTTTAGTCCTGTTAATATTTCCTCCAAATACCTAAATGCAGCAGTGCAACTTTTACGTTATCAGAAAATCAGATGATAATTCCTTACAACACAAGAAAAAAAAAAAAAAAAAGATGTAACACTTCAAAAATTATGGAAAAGAGCTACCAAAATGATCAAAGAAGAGAAGAAACATAATAAATACATGCCTACAGATGAAAGTCTATTTTAGAAAAATTACATCCAAACAGAAATGCGATGTGACATAATATTCTACGATTTACATTTTTCTTGGACTGATTTTTATTCTTAGGCTTTATTTCTCATAAAGCCCTGAGTGCCTTGATTTCAAATTTTACCAAGGCAAACTTTGCATTGCACTGAAGTTAAATAAGACTTAGTGATAACGATGCTGATTCCTAGAATAGCTACAGGCTTTGAGTATTCAAAGGTAAATCATAATACGAAGTTTCAGGAAACTCTCCCTATTACTGTGGTGAATGAAGGAATGGAAAACACCTGAAGTTACTCAGTAAGCTTCTTCATATGAAAGATTTTATAGGTTTTAGTTTGGGTCTTCCTGTCACTGAACAGAAGTCACTTTTCTCAAGCTGACTGCAAGAATGCAGTCAGCTGGACACATTGAGGTACAAATTACAATAATAGACTTTTTTTTTTTCACCATATCAAGTCAACATTTTAATGAGTTCACAGCTATGAACTCTTTTTTTTTCCATTCATTCTTTTAAATAATAATTCATTTAATAAGGGTTATTGAAAGGAAATGCATACTTCGACAAATAAAACTTTTACTTACTTTCTATTAGCACTTTTCTGCCTGTCCAGTTGTCTTTAATAACTTGTATATTTCCAAAGTGTGCATCACTGAAAAATATCCGATTAGTACCTCTTCCTTTCAAACTGTAGTCAAAAGCAAGGGCAATCACATTTTTGAAGTACTCTGGATTTTCATATGGCCTTACTGGTGAATTTAAGTTGTTTTCATCTGAAAGATGTATGCTTTTTAATATTGTCCTTCCTGAATATAAGAGGTAACCTTCATGTCTTAGGCAGGTAATTCCATCTTCTGCAAGATAACCATGTGCACACGCACAAGTTCTTTGCACATTTCCTCGATAAAGACAGAGCTGATGACAACCACCATTATTCCTGGCACAAACATTAGTACCTGTAAAAAGAAAGAAAAAAATAATCTGATTTATACTATTACCTGTAGCTAAAGTAAAACAAAATGTAATTTTATAAATTCCAATAATTGTTCTCTTAAAATTTTTCTAGAATACAAGGGAACTGAAGGCCAAAATAGTAAAGAATACAACTTCAATAACAAATTAAAGCCAATTATAAAGTATCTAATCTATGAGGAAATTAACTAATTGATATTCTTCCAATTCACAAGTTTATATACTTTGTAAAAGGAAAATGATTAAATAGGTTTTTCCTCTATTTTCAGATAAAGATTTTGATGGAGACTATTATGAGTTGTTCAAAGTGTGTTGAATTTTTTTTTTAAACACCTGTCAGAGATAAAGAGACAAATTTCGATATCATCACAATGCAGTAGCGTTCTTAATTTCTATCAAAACAAAAATAGGTACAGAAGTGTTTCTTTTATTCTCTGCTCTTAATAAAAATGTTTCCTGACATTTTGTTCTGATTTACTCCAAAACCTGACTTTTAAAACTCTCTGACAAATATATATGATTAAATAATCATTGTCATAATCATAATCATTAGTAACTTCATAGTGACAGAAGCTATACTTGTTACAAGCAATATTTAAAACTGCAGTAATTGTCAATAATTAGGATCTATTTACCTTTGTATTTTTTGGACTATGTATGAAATACAATTATAGTTAGTTCAGATAAATTAGTTTTTGCTTCTGACAGCACTTTCCATATAATAACTCAGCTCTTTCAGTATAGTCATTTTCCCATTTCTGAAAGTATTCTAGATAGTGAAGGAGAAAAAAAACCACACACTTTAAATAGTTTCTGGTAGAAAGCCATTATCATTGTCAGGGAACATGTAGTGTCTGAAAGTACTGCTGACTGAACTTTTTAACTGCTACATTTCAAGCTGAAGATACATTTAAGTAAAAGCAATGGGAAATGATAGTTAACATTAGCAGTGTTGAATTTTGACACAATTATAACAAATATTACATTGTAGTCATGCAAAAATATGTGGAGAATTATCTGCACATATTTTTGCTTGTGGTTTCTTTTAAAAGTGCTTTTGAAGCATTATTAGGCTAGAAAAGTTAATATCTGTTTGGAAGGATGAAAGTTTGGGAAGAAAAAGTGAAATACATGGTAGAGATCCTCAGATTTCTAAAATCTCTTTGTCAACTTCAGTGTTTACACAGTTCACCAGTTGTAAGTATCTTTAAAAGCAGCCAGTTATAAAAACAGATTAATTAGGGCATATCTTCACACATGTAGAGTGGAATTAGAGGATGGGAATCTCCTCATGAATAACACTGTAGCAGGGCTGGCTCATCAGAAAGGGTAAAACAGGTGTTTGAAAAGAACACTGATCACATGGCAATCAGCACATGTTATTTGTGTGGGTTTTTATTGTTTGTTTGGTTTTGTTCGCTTATTTTTAGTAATTTATTTTAATAAAAGGTCAGGAAACTAACTAATTCCTTTTTCTTTTTAAGGAGCAATACTTCTAGTTCAGCAAACTTAAAAGTAAACATAGATAATATATAATAGAGTGATATAGAAAAAACATTCCAAAAGTATTTTTCACCTGTTTTTTCCCTTTTGTCCTCCTGGCTCACTGACAGCCCCTCCCAAAGACATTAACCATTTGTACCCTAGTAAAATTTGAAAAATGTATTAAAAATTCATTCAGTTATGTTTTTCGAACTAACATAAAAAAATTTTAGCCTCAATAACCATTTCTCCCATTCCTAATGCAATCAAATCTTTCAAGCTATTAATAAAAAATCATAAAGTATAGAGAAGCATTTTTATCCAATTGCTCCATTTTCTTAATTCTATACAGAAGGCCCTTCCAAGCAAGAGACATTAACTATTTCTAGCCTTATTAAAATACTTTTTTTTTTCCTGTGGCCATTTGCTATCCACAAAAATATAATGTCTACAAAACCGTGAAAAAAGTTGCAGAACTCCTTATTAAAATTAATGCAAATATGTTTGTTTGTTGTCAATAACTATTCAAATTAATTTGGGTAATATTGGAAAGAATTTTCTTCTGATTTTTAAATATGTTTTCTTTAAAAACACAGACTTATTTTACATTTTATATTTAATGCAGTTATTTAGGAAAGATGTATATAAAAACTAGATCATCAGATATGTGATACTGTGATTAAAACAAGTTCTGAGTGTTAACAACACTAGAAATATATTTTTATTATAAATATCTTCTTTGAAAATATATTCCTCATGTGGCATTTTCTCTCCCTATGTTTTTGAGTATGTATTTAAAATTTAATCTGGTAGCAGCTCTGAAGAAATAATCATCATTTTTGATAGACTTTAATGACATTAGCTCACAGAAACAAATAAATGTTGCTTACAAAGGCGATTAAATTTTGTCACTATTTTCTCACAAATATCTTTGCTTTTCAAAGCCTCTTCAGAAATAAAATTTTAGGAGAGAAGAATACTTAAAAGATTATTTTTAGTGGGGGATTAAATTCATTATTTCTATCATAACTCTCAGTCAGTATGTGATAATTGCCTATTCAATTGCAAAACAAATTAAATATAAACAATAACTATTTACAATACTCCCACACACACACACAAAAAAGCTGGATTCAAGACCAAAGAATTTCAGGAAATAAATATGTGAGATATGGAGACTGAGACTTTCTAGCTGTGAAAAAATACTGCTTTCCCACAGAAATCTGAGACAGCCTGAGAATGCTGTTCTTTAAAGCACAGTTCAAGGTCCACCCCATTCCTAAGAATTTGGTACTTTAAGGAAAAAAAAAAAAAAAAAAAAAAAAGGAGTGATAGGAAGTATTTTAATTTTAGACTTTCTCCTTTAAATACTTGGAAGGTTTTATTTGAACCTTTATCACATATTTTCAGTAGTAAATTAACCTTAGCTAAAAAAAATAAAAGTACCCTAAAACCATAAAAATTAAAAAATAAGGGAGATTTAATAAAATTTATTGTCATAAATAAGTGAGTATTTAACTTCTTATATGTTTTAATATATGTAAAAAGTACCACCAGGCAATATTAAACAATAGCATCCTTAAGAACAGCCAACCTTTCTCTCGTGCTCTATTAAAGACTTTCACTTCCTTCAGGTTTATTCCAAGGCCAGTCCTCATGGTCACAGCATCCGTGGCCTCATTCTTGTGGCCTCTTCTAATAGAGCCATTTGCATGTGCTCTGCCAAAAAAGTTGAAGATGTCTGATCAACAATCCTCAACTACTTCACACCAAACAAATGACTGAAGGGCAGTGGAGAGTTCAACTAACAGAGGTTAAAAAAAAATCCTGCTCTCATCTATGATACTGATTTACTTTAGGTTTCAGTATCACAAATACCCTCTCTTTCAAACTGCAAAGCTTTCTGGGATCCACTCTGTGACCTTGCTAAGGAATGGCTAATCCTACAAAGGTGAAGCATCTAGTACTGAAACAACATTTTGAGTCTCAAATACTTATGAAAAATAAATTACCTGTCAGACCAGTAGATGTAAGCTCCGAACACCGCAACTGAAAACATATCCACATTGCTCCCTGACAGCACAATCTCCCGATTCCCTCCACTCTCAAGGTCAATTCTTTCTATCTTGTCGGTACGAGCATCACACCAATATAATTTATTTTCCTAAAGATTAATTTTAAAGGAAATATCAAAAATCTTGTCCATGAATTTCATTGAGTTACTAAGATTACGCTGAAGTGGAAGACACATTGAATTTAATGAAACATAATAAACACTGTACAATTTAAATTATAATGAAAAACAGAGAAACTAACCTCATAGTCAATGGAAATCCCATTAGGCCACACAATCCCCAGGCTCACAAGAACAACCTTCTCAGATCCATCTAAATATGCCTTTCCTATGCAAGGGATCTGTCCCCACTCTGCCCAGAATAGATACCTAAAACGTTACGGAAATTACCTATTAAAATTTAGCATAAAAATAAAGAGAATAAAACGTATAACGCTGTCCTTCAATTGCAGACAAAATGAGTACATCATTACCATCAATTAGATACTTCAAAACATCATCACACTTAAGTATCTTTGAATAACCTTTAGAGGATAGATGTACTTGTTTGATAAACTATTTATACAAATGTTTTAGAGATGTCATATATAAAGTAATTCTTATAATTAGTCAAATAGTATTCAATTCTATGCTTAAAGAATATAGTTTTGTTGTTAAGAGAATAAACCAAATTGGAAAGCAGATACTGGAACATACACATCTAATGTCTACTAACAAACATTGTGATAAAACAGGAGATGTGCGTCTAAATAAGAGATGTATTAAATAGGAATGGAGTTTGGGAAACAGTAAGGGAGTCTAGAAGAACAACTTTCCCCAATGCTCATGGGAAAAATCTTCATCTTACTTATCTAAGTATGCATTGCCACACACTTACTGGCACAGACACATCACTGCTACAAGGTAAGATGCTAGGATATATTTCTGCCTTGACTTCATACTTTTCAGTCTGTTGCTTTAGATACAACAGAATGAGGCTAATGAATCTATGGACAGTGCTTTCTTTACTGAGATTGTTTTTTTTCAGCACTTTTATCCATAACTGAACTTGCATTCACAGATCTGCTCAGAGGTGAACATCCTTAACACAGGATATCAACCAATTGTTGGTTATAGAAAGGTGAACATTTGATATTCTTCAATTAAGCACACAATATTCTTTCAGATTACTTCTTTAAACCAACCAAACAATTAACATTAAATAAACATAACTACGAGGTTAAAAAATTCCAAAGCCTCCAAAGAAAATCCTGAAAAGTTACTCATGTTACTGATGACATTATTGGAGAACTAATGATTATACAGATATCGATATATTAACATCAGGAAACCAATAAATAGCATAGGAAAAAAATTCCCAAGTGTTCTCAGAAGACCTAGAATACTTGGACCTTCACAGCATTATGCTATGTAGCTGTTTGGTATTTATCAGAATGCTAGAATAATGACAACCATTTTTTAGGAACTATTCCACATTAAAGATAAGTAGCTGACATGCAAATGCAAGCGGCAAATTTTTGATGGGGTCCTAGAATTTACCTTAAAAAGACATCTGTGAAGAAAACACAATTGGAGTTTTAAACTTCAGCCCTGCAAGCACAAATGAAGTTTCCCAAATCTCTTCTAAAGAGGAAGCTTCAAAGTCTAAGGTCATTTCAGAACGACCTTAACTCCGTATTTCAAGCACAGTTTTGAGCCTCATCAGAAAAGTTACTTAATTGTAGAAGAAAAATGGAAACCAAGCATGCTTAAAAGGAATAAGCATTCCTGATGAAGGACAAGGACACTCCTTTCTAGGACTACATATTCTTAACTTTAAATAATATTGCCAACCAGCTGAATGCTGGCTGCTTCATATCTTGGTATAATAGGCAGATTCAATGAGATCAAATAACTGCTATTTTCCTCTCCGTTCTTAAAGCTGTCAACTCAAGCTTCAAGAGAAATGAAAAATGTGAAGAAAGGGCAAGGAGAGGGCAGGAAGGGAGGAACACTTTTGAAAGTTTTGCCTGACAAAGGGAAAGAGATGACAATAATGCAGAGGATAAGCAGCCTTTATCTTCATCTATAATGATACACATTTATTTCACTAGAAAAACATCCTAGTTGCATGAATTACCTTTGATTGGAGTTCATCTGAACAGAGCACTCTGTGACACAGGATTAAAGAGAGTCCAAGCTTTTATGAGTTCACAGAACTTACCTGTGTAAGTATATTATATACATACTGAGGAAAATTACACTGTAAATGAATTTCTGTTTTGAAGAAGTTTGGCTTACTGTTCTGGTCAAAAGAGTTTTATTGGACACTTACGCAATATTCTGCAAAGGTTGCGGGGTTTTTTTGGGGGGGGGTTGTTTTACTTTTGTTGTTGCTTTTAATTTTTTCGTCTTTATATAAAAACAAGATGAGCTCAAATTAAAAAAAAAAAAAAAAAAAAAAGATCCAGATCCTTAAGAACAACGTAAACCCCTAACTGTGAACAGATATGGCCAAGCAATCAGTGGTGGCATATAAACTCAGTTGTAATGATTTGTGGCACAAGCAATTGCACTACGCAGAAAATAAAGCCAACTTTTACTTTCACCTTCAGATTAGAAATGCATTTAAAAGTGCAGAATACACACTTCTACATCTAAATTCTCATAAAAGAAATTGTGGCAATCTTCCAGGCAGCATTTTGCTTCTCATCACTTCTCATTGAGAAGTCAGAATTCTTCATTACTAGAGGCTCATACTCCCCTGGCTGAATATAGAATTTGCTTTCCTGAACTTACTGTGATACTCATTTAATTGAGCCTGGGGAAAATGAGTGACGCAGCTTTGTCTCTGGGTTTGGTAGGAGGTAGCTGCTGAAGACTTTGATGCACACACCACGTGATTTACACTTCAGGAGGGCAACTGCAGCAGTAAAATTTGCTGAGTTTTAAATCAACTCAGAAAGTACATTTCATATCCCGTAAAAAAAAAAAAAAAAAAAAAAAGAATTAATAAAAAATGGAAATCCTTTGCAGAATTTATTGCTTCTCTGTTACTTGCAGCTCTCCTAATACCAGCTTTGTAGCCTGAAGGGGACAGAACCTTGTCTATTTCTATTATATGCTGTAGTCTCATCAAGCAGTTGGATGAAAAGTGATATGATTTTTAACAAGGGTTACTCTCTTACCCACATGTTTATCTGACATAGCTTTCAGCTTCCCTGGGAAATGTCCTCAGTTGTTGTAGAGTGAAGTTACACAATATTCATATTTGTAACTATCAAAGAATATGACATTATACTATTTTACCATCACACTGAGCTCTTCATTAGCTAGTGTGACAACTTTGGATTTGCTGGAAACTTAAGTACTTAACAGATTCAAGCTAGTTTCCATGCAATAGATACGCATCAGCTAAAATGATCATCTTAGAAAATGAAAGCTTGCAAATCAAAAATATGTACTGTGTGCAAACAGAGACCCATGAAACTTTCAGCATGTGTTAAGAATGCTTTCTTCCACCTGGTTTCAGTTACAGCAAAATACATCCACCATTACAATACTTTCGGGTTTTATTAGATGATTATGTATTAGAACAAAGGTCTTGATTCCTAAAAGCTTCACTGCAAACATGCAGACATTAAAAAAAAACAAAAAACACATAGCCATGGTCATGTTACCCTTTTTCTGGGTGTACTGCAATAGATCTTGGCTGGTCCAGACCCTGGGATATAATTACATATCGGAATGAGCCGTTGAGCCTGGCAACTTCAATTAAGTTGAAGCCATGATCTGTCCAATATATGTTACCTAGGAAAAATACCATGAAGTTACTGAAAAAAGAAAACATCTGTTCAGAAATGTTAAAGTCTTAAATGCATAAATTAAAACCTGAAACTAACTGCTGCATTTTAAATGTATGCATCTAACATTTTAGTTTTTCATCCTTTTTAGTTCTGTTTTAAAGAGCAGAATAGTCTTGCTGGTTGTCAGAATTGAGATCACCCATATAAGAAACAAGATAGTTAAATATTTTTTTCAGTTTAATAGCATTGAATCCACTCCACACCTAAAAACAATGCACCACTCCTCAAGAAAAAATGAAAACAAACAAAACAAAAACAAACACAATGTCATTGTGATATCTTAAGAAGGTAACAATAAAAAATACTGGATAACTGGAATATTATAGATTACTAATGAAAGTAAATCAATTTTTTTTTAGTCTTGAGCTGAAATGCAAGAGCATGCTATCAGAAATCATAACAATACCTGAAAGTATGTGGATGCCTACCTGCTATCCAATCCACTGCAATGCCTTCAACTCTTCCCAAACCATTTGTAACAACATCTTCTTTCCATGTTTGGTCTCGTTTAGATCTGCTAATTTTGTTGAAACCCATGTCTGTCCAATAGATCGTATCATTACCTATAAAAACATGATGAGAACTCAAATTAATTTAGTTACTTTGTGGGTGTCTATATTATTAACTGTAAAACTTGTAAACATTCATATTATCAAAAAATAATACCATAATATAATGTAAAATTTTAACTAGGAAGAAAAGTAATAAATTTGAGTGAGATCTGATAAACAAATAAAAATTGGGAAAAAAAATACCAACTTCATCTTTTATTATAAATGCCCTGATCAGCTTTTGCTAACATTCTTTTTTTTTTTTTTCTTTGGTGCTAATGTATTTCTTAAACGCTTTCTGTGCCATTCCGCTGCATAAGAAGGAAGAGAAGGGCCACTATGCAGTACTTGAGTATAATACTACTTTCACTATTAAAACTCATTGACCAGGCTGAGAATTTGAGGTGGAGAAAGCACAGACATGCATTCCTCTGCTGTCACAAAGTACCACCTTTAAACAGATGGGGAAAACCAAGTGATGACACCCCTTAAACAGAATTACCTCTACTTCTGCTGTTAGAGCTATCACAGGTATGTTGTAACACACATTTTGATTTGATAGACATTAATTGATGTCCTCCAGGATGAGATATTCCCTCTGGGAAAGACAACCTCTAACAGTGTTCCCACTGCCTCTTTTTCTAAGTGTTACAACTTTCCTGTTGAAGCCATCTTCCTCAAGACCAACTAGGTCAGGGGTGAAGGATCAAACACCTATTCATTATCATGTTTTTCCCCTTCACAGATGACGCTGATGAGAATCTTTCTCATATTCAGTTACAGTTTTACACCTCATTTGCCTACATTTTATACTCTAACTTAAATGTTCATTAAACATACCTGTAAAATGCATTGAATATGACGTTTTTATATAACTGTTCAAAGATGCTCCAAGGCAAAAGTATTTGTATTTAAGTACTAATAAATGTTATTTATTCAGTGTAAAACATTCCAGTCACTATGATCTATGTATTACAAAGGAGAATATTCTTTGATTTTCAGGTACCTCATGGTATCTTAAGAGAAATCACTCTCCCATGCTTTATAGTGAAAAATTTCCACTGAATTAATTTGTACTAAACTAATAAAGATTCCTGCCATTCTGTACTTCAGGATTTTATAGTAGATCTCTCCAAAAGTAATGCCTCTTATTTATTCCCATGGAAAATACAACAGATAAAAAGAGCACAACAACACTATTTGATACAATAAATTCTCAGCTACGAAGCACTACTTTTCAAAGTGATTTTTATGTCCAGCAGACATTGAATGACAAATGACATATCTATGAAATAACTAAAGCTCTGAGCAGTAGCTGGCACTGGTCTAAAGGTAAAATATGCAAGCAAGAAGGCACTGTGAAAGAAAGTGAACTTGAAATTTTGCTAGGTAGAGGTAAAAGACCATCAACAGAGAATGTAGGCCAAAAGAAGATAAGTGTTTAATGAGTTTAACTTATTTGTTGACAACAGATTAGTGATATTTGTGTGATGAAGTAGTCAAACTCACAAGAAGGAAGAGGTCTGTTTAGAATTTTTGAACTGTTTTCTTTTCCATTTTTTTAAAGCAGTAGGAGAAATCTAACATATATACAATAAACTATACAGATTATTTACCTGCATGGAAGTCTATGCCCACTGCAAATGAGGTTCCAGATATAGGCATTAAAGCTTCCATTTTATCATTTGGATCAAGAGGAATTCCTCTAATCCCTTCATGAACAGAATACATAACAAATGATTCAATACCTAAGGGAAAAATCAAATATGTAAGGAGAGCAAAATGGAGACATTCCACATGAATAAGACTTGAGCAATTAATAAGCAACAGACAGTTATCCTGTACTGTTCCATAGTAGTCCAGAAAGATAAATCCAACTCTTCGAAAAACCATCCATGAATTACTATAACTTATTTCTAATTATTAATACAGTTTTACAAGTAGGAGGGTATTGCTGCCCATTTCAAGCACCATCTTACGATTAATTAGTAATAGCAAAAATTTAAACTAAAAAAAAACTATTTCAAACTATGATATATTTAATGATATTTTCAGTGCACATCCATGCTTTATATTTTTAGCAAGAGGCAGTTCCACAGAACTTCTGGAAAGCACAACTGGAGACCATGTGAATTGACTTTTGAGGAATGAGATTCATCTCCCTTCACTGTCATGCACCCTTCCTTTACAAACAATTGAGAGGTACATAGTTTAAAGACGATTATGTATTGGATACATTTTAAATGTCTACATTTGTGTTACATTACTAATACAAGAGAAGCATCAATTTTTATTAAGTAGGAAGAACCATCTGAAATGAATCACACCTTTTGATAAGCAAAATTCTAACAATTATTTTGTTGCTTTTATCTCCAAGTAAAACAACTCTTCTAAGTTTAAGGGAAATTACATAGCATGACGACAGATACACAACTCAAAATCTTGAAGTTAACCATGATACACAAAGAGGTTTTCTTTTTTCTTCACATCATTTCTTTAAAAACTCCTTTATTTTTAAAAAGTCAGCAAATAGAATATCTTAAAAATGTAGACTAAAACATCACAGATATAATATCACAAGATTTCTTTCAAACAAGAAGAAATCTATTGAGTCAATGAAATGAACTATACTAAACGAGTATGTATAGAATACTACCTGTTAGCTTTTTCCACGAGTTTTCATGAAAAAAAAAAAAAAAAGAAATAAATACGAAAATAAAAAAAATAAAATTACCTCTTTAAAATTAAAGGAAAATTAAAGGAAAATTCAATAATCAGATCTGTTTTTATCTAGAAAACTTCAAAAACACAACATCCACCAGTTTTACATTTACCCACAACTAAAGGTTATAACTATCTGAAAAAGTACAAAAGAATATATTAGCAGGAAAAATAATGTTGCCAAGTTAAATATTGCAAGCACTGAAGTAGAAAGCCACATTTATGCTTAACTTTGTTTCCATGTATAGTCTACTATGAACTATACAGCAATACCTCATAGGAATAATTAACAAAAAAAAATTATAACTACCATGGCAGCTCAAAAATAAAGTGCCTTTCACTGTTCTGTATATAGCAATCAGGCTTTACGTTTTATTAAGGGTAATACAGTAGCAGCAGATACCCAATCCTTCAGGCTAGTCTGTAATTTAGTTTTAAGATAAGGTGGATGACCGAAATGTATTGCTCAAATGATGGATCAGATGGTCTCCTTTTCTTATAATTTGAAAAGAAAAAAAAAAAAAAGTGAAAAATATTTCTTAGGTTTCCACAAAAAGCTAAGCATAGCTAAATGATCAAAGTTTACATAAAACCGAAGTTAGCTAAAATAAATATGGAAAACAATTCTACCTTTACACGCCATGCGGTTTTTTTGGAGGTTGTAGCCTACTGTACAAACACATGTTCTCGTGGTTTCAGATGTTGGTAAACAGAGCTGGGAACATCCACCATTATTGAATTGACAGGAATTGCTACCTAGAACATAACAGGACAGAAAACGCTTGAGGTAACAAAACTGGAACATTGTAATCCTGACTAGTGTGTTGCTATCAATTTTTAATATTAACAAAAAACAAATTTTGCTCAAGTTAATTCTTGGCAAAATGGAGATATTTTTTCAGGCTATACTATTATTTGTATACTTTGTAATGCTACACTCTTATAGTACCTGTGCTCCAAGAATGTTTTTTTTCCTTATACTATATTTTAAAAATAATTCAGCTTCTTGCATTTCCTTTTTACCATCAAAGTATACAATAAAACAGAAAACATTGTATTAAGTTAGCCAACAGTAACACTGAAATATTTTCAGTGACAGTCTAAAAGGCATCTCTTACTCTGGACCAGTAACATGTCATTGATCATATTTTACTAATTCATCATATGCTCTATTAACCTTGCATCTTCATGAATTATCACTTGTCTAGTATAATTAAGACACCCTCCAAAGTGATCTCACAGTTCTATGCTTCTACTTCTTAATTGAAACATTTTCTTTCAGCATACACTTTTCAATAAAATGTGTAATAAACAGTATATAAAATAATAATTACATTTCATAAATACATAATGAACACATTTCAGAAATCTGAAGTGTCATGAAGAAACAAGTATAAGATAGTCCAGTTACAGATCTGAATAGTACTCATTGCATTTATATTTGAATTACTAACTATATTTCTTCATCTGCAATCATAAATGTGTTCCAGCGATCTGACAATACAAATGAAAAGACGTAAAGTTTTAAGTTCTTACATGTCTTCAGAAAAATGTACAAACTGTGGAGTAAAAAATAAAATCTATAGTAGCAATTTTTTTATACAGAAGAATCTGTATCACACCACATGAAAGGGTATGACTTCCAAAGCATCTTCCATATTTTCTAGGTTTCATATAAAGCATTCCTGGAAATTGCTCAATATGGAACCAAATGAATAATGCTGAATCCTGAAAGTGAAGGCTGAGAATAACAAAGAACTCTGTTAGATTTTTAATAGCTTGAACATCAGAATCTGCTCATGAAAGATCACAGGGAGAAAAAAAAAAAAATGGAATTCCTATGAAGCAGATCAGTCAATTAACTATTCCACGGGTAACAGTCCAAAAAATAGGATCCTGGAAAAGTAATAGCAGCACATTCATGAGACACAACCTTCATGCTGGAATACTAGCACATGTCAGATGTCTAAAATTACCTCATATCTGACAAAGATGTAATTATATGGAATTACAGAAAAGTCATGTGTATATTAATAAAAAAAGGTATTAAATGTTCCTCCCTACTTAGAAGTGGGATAATGAGTTACTTAGACTACTTATTGTCCATCATGCAACTTAGCACCATACTTAGACTGCCGATTGTCCATCAGAAATTAGACAGTTTAACTTGATTCTGTGTTCTTCGGCAAGCTTCTCCGCAAAAGGAAATTATTTGTTTCATGGAGATCTCATACTTATCTCTCTCAGTAGAACCATCAGTGCTTTGAAAGCAGCAGGAATCAGAAATAATCTATTTCTAAGGAATCTCTGAAATATTTTCCTCTCTAGTAACCTCCAAATTCATAAAATTCTGTGCATGACTTCAAACTACACTTATTCATATTACATCAATTCCCACTTTGCTAATTAAGTTTCTTCAGTATTAGTAGTATTCTCCCATTTTTCTGCTATATTTTCTGTCAACTTAAATGAATTAACAGGCCTTAAAGGCAGTAGGTAATCTCAAATGTTAATGCCTTCATTTATTTAAATAATATTTATTTAAACTTTCAATAATTTGAGATGAGGAGCACGTATCAACTCTTTTTTTGGCAAAAAATTTAAACCTAGGCTCTTCATAGAACTCCAGCCAATATACTCCACTACAGTGTAAAATGTAAAGTATCTAATAAATTAAAATGCTATGACAGACATAATCAATTATCTTAAATCAATAATATACTCAATAGTAAAACATATTATGATATTTTATAATTGAATTACAATGACAATTTTTTTCATTCTATGAATGTTCAGAAAGTAACATGGAAAAAGATATAATACAACCTAAAAGCTGGTTAAAAATATTTAAAATTTACCTTGCTGTGCAGCTTTATCATATACTTTCATATGCACAACTCCTGAAGTCTTGTTTCGCAGGATAGTTGGGTTTCTTCCATCTCGTTTGTTACAGGTACCAATCTGAGCTAAATTCTGGTCTGCCCACCAAAGCTTTTTATCTGTAAAAATTTCAAGTTTTGAAAATTAAGAGGAGCAATCATTATGAATTACATACATTTGAAAACTAAGTAGGAAAAATCTTTTGAGCTCAGATCGCATTTAAGAAAAAAATTGTGAGTTATATTCAATTTATAAATGAAAATTAGAAAACACACATTCAGTACTACTGCAAAAGAGGATTTGTCCATGGAAATTTTTATATTCGTTTATTATGTATGTAAAGAAAACAGGAGCTCAAATTCCAAGTTTTCACAAACTTGAATGTTCAAATTAATAAGTATGAAAATTATCATTAAAATCATTATGAATCTTGTTACTATCCTAAAGATGGAAATCACCCACTTTACACTGATAACAACAATGAAAAGGATCATCATAATTTTCATGAAATATTAAAGTAATAGAAAACAGCATACATGAGTCAAAGATTTACCGGAAATTTGGACAGTATTCTATGAGAAATGAGGCTAGAAAACATGTTTGATCTCTTCCCTGCACCCACATTAATTACTATGGAATGTGAATTTTCATTAAAAATAAATTAAGATACAAACGTCATATTACTGTAAAAGTCATCTTCTTCATGGCAACTGAAACAATAGTGTATGAAAATAAGCTATTTAAAAGAAATGTCAAAAAACTGAAATGTACACAGGAAAAGTATAGCATCTCAGTTTCACTTGCATCACTTCAGAAAAATGTTACTGAGAAGTATCATTTAAATACAAACATTAATTTTGTTTGGAAAAACACAACATTTATCAGTGCCCTTTCTTATCATACAACTTTGAAATTGCCTTAGTGCCTGTTGGAATTCATGCAAGAGCTTCTGCAGTTAATGAGCTTGTTAGACTATTTTACACCTATCAAAAGAAAAAAAATATGCTAGTTAATGGATTACCATTTCCTTACAGTAGTAAACTTTATTGCTTTAACTCAAACCTATATTGGGCAGTATTCCTATCAAGTTTTGTATATTTCAAGTTTCATGCACACATACAAGTGGGCTATAAAATAAGTTACAACACGGACAAAGTGAAAAACACTGAATAAAGGAAAATAGCACAAATTTTAAGCTGACTTATAAAGAAACAGAATGAGAAAGAAATGAAAATAATAGGAAAGAGCATGAAAAATACTCTTCCAAAAACCTTCTCTGAAGCACTCATACAGAAATTTTATTCCCTGTTGCTAAGGCGTGGAAGACAGTAAAGGTTGAAAGTAGTTGAAATGAGAACTCTAGAAAGTTCCTTCAGTCTTCCACTATTTCTTTATATTTACATGCATATAAAATGATTAATTAGTTTTAATATAGATCTGAAGGATGACATCAAGACCTTAGAACTATATTTCACAACAGCAACCTCCTGCCAGAGTCTCAAAGATGACAATGGCGTGATAATAGATAATCTTGTGGCGGACACTAGTCAAGTATCATAAACTAGGGATGCCCAAGACCTGCTCACCCTTGTATCACATCTGAGACTGTCATAACCTCAGAATCAGGCTATTGAAATCGACCATGACATGTTTTTGTGAATTGCTATGTGCCCAGAAAAAAAAAAAAAAGCCTTTGAAATTTCACAATGGCACCAGCATTACACAATATAGGTGAGATGATTTGTTTAATACAAACATTATCTTCTACATAAATATCTTCCATGAGTTACATGGCAACAGTTCAACTTAGTGGAAAGTGAAGAAAGAACTGAAATTACAAATGTGTATTACTGAAAAGCAAGTAATTCCAAAAGAAGAATGCAAATAGTAATAATGCTTACTGATTTTAACACTAAACATCTACAAACTTTAACTTAACTTCCAAAATGAGAACTCAGCTAAATCTTTGCAACTGAATGTTCACAATGAAGAGCTCCTTACCTAACCAATGCCAACGCCTTCAGTTGTTTCCCTTATAACAATTTTTTTTTCATTTTTATCACAATTAATTTCAGCCAGCTTGTTCCCATCTATTCATCAGTCTCAATGGTTGTTGGAATCAAAGCAAAACAGTCCTTTTCTATCTGGGTGAGACTGCAACACAGAGCACACCAAACATACAGAAAACACTTAGCCATTGCTAACTCTTAATGTCATCCTTCAGACATTGCATAAAAGCATTATTTTAGTGAAGAACTTTAGGATGTTTCTAGCTCTAGACAAACAAAAACAATGTAAAGCACTGCTAGCTATTTCTATCAGGTACAATAGGAACATCAGCATCCTGATTACTGTTTTTCACAATAAAGGCATTAAGTACTTCTGCTAATACCTAAAATCCTGGGTGGGGGTAGGCAGGAAATCAATGCACAGAGCTAATAATCTTTACCATAATACAGATTTACTTCTGTAGGACAACTAAGAACACATATGTCCTATTTCCTTGTCAACCTCACAAGACATTCTGTATAAAATCTTGTCCACTTGAACCCCAGTATACTGCAGAATAGCTGAATGATTGAGTGGTCGAAGCCCCCTTGTTCGCTGGCAGCCAAATGACCAACTTATCACTTTACATGTAGCTCAAGAGAGGTAACAGCATGTGCTTTGCCTTGACACAGAGAAGAAGGAAAATGGAGTGGAGAGAAACAAGTAGAGGCATTTAAAAGATTTGAGAGGAAAACAGGGCATCATGATGGCAAATTCTGTAACTGGGAATGGGGGGGATGGTCCTTGCAGTAGAGAGATTTGTTGTGCAGAAGAGGAGGAGAAAAACTGAGCTGAGGCCTTAGGATAAAAGAAGATGTGGAGTTTCACACTGTAGGCTTTACTGAGATAAAAGTTATAAAAAGAAGCTGAAGTTACTGTTTTTAAGATACAGGAAACAGGAAGCCAGTCTTCCCTGGTTCCTCTTCTACTGCAAATGCTGCTAATTTGACAGTACTTCTACTAAATTAAAATGCCTAGCTATATATGCAAGATCTGCTGATTTTTCTCTTCATGAGTGAACATAATTTCTTTTAATGCTGTTAATTAAAAAAAAATAATAATAATCAATAAGTATCAATTAGTGGAAAAATTGGAAGGCAGCCTTTATCTCTCAGCGTACCAGAATATAATTTTTGTCAGGTCTTATATCAAACTCAAAAGATCTAATGACCCAATACTGACAGAGAAACCATAGCTTATCTTCTGATTTAAAGTCCTGACCACATTAGCTCTCTTAGTCTCTGGAGTATGCACAGCTCTTTGATGTGATGGTCTCAAAATTCAAGGTTTACACATAGGTTCTGGTGTCCATAATATGTTTCATGGTCCCCATCTCTAATTTTTACTTGAATGCCACAGCACTCTTCCTGAGACCTTACCTCCTGGGCAAAACTTAAGCAGTAAGATGGTCTCCTTCCAACTCACTGCAGGCTATTTCATGGTCACTAAGTTCTGCAGTGACCTACTAACACTCTGTAGTTTAGCACTTCAGAAAAAAGTCACAGGCATTTATGCTCTAAGTTCAAAGTTATAAATCTGACATAGATGAACTCCTAGAATTGCAGTAATAAAAATAAAAATAAAAAACTAAGATATTTTGTTAGTAAAATTTAATCAGTCAAATAAAATGCAATTCTGATGCTACCTTTCTAGGAAGTTAGAATAATCTATTTTTCATGTGCATTTTTCAACTGGAACAATGGAAATGGAAATACACAGACATGCTTAGGCTAAAATATATTGCTTTGCAGCAAGTAAGCATTTCACTCAAATATTAATGACTGTGAAATACAATCTTTAAGCAATGTTATACGTGAAGAAAAAACTATGAATGTTTCCACTTTTTTCCTCAGAACATTTATGTATCTTTTAGGAACCTCGAGTGAAATAATCAAATTGAAGATGTATACTTGCAAATCTAACATATCAGCATTTAAATTACAGAAAAACAAAGTTACTATTGTAGAGGAACCAAAAATAACACCTCAGATCAAAAAACTTTTAAACTTTGGAAACACTGCATTTCCAAAAAGTTGTGTACAGTAAATTCAGACTTAACTTTGTTTTGTTTTTTTTTTTCCATTAAGTATGGTTGCCTATTATGCAGTTGATATATTTAAGAAAAATATTTCATATAGCCAGACAGTTGAGTGCGTCATGATGAATGTTTTTTTCAGGACTGCAAATATATCCATTACAGTAACTCTACTCCCACGAAAGAATATAAACTAAATATAAATATAAATAAAATAAATATAAAAAAACAATGAAAACATTCTGAATATGAAGATTTGGAGACATAAGTGGAACTCTCAGGCGAAACCTAAGTTAATTTTAAAGAAAATCTATTATCTTAAGCACCCAAAGTTGCTAGAAATAGCTGAGAGAAAAGACCATTTTATGATATAAATAGTGGGACCTGTAAGATATAATGCACACAAAGTCATAGAAAATTTTTTTTCTGTTACTTGTTTGCATGAGATTATGACCCACAAGAATGGATAATTTATCTTTTAGGCTTAGTCCAGCCTTTTTCATTAAATGCATTTACATAAATTATATCAATATTCAAATTTTCTATCCGAGCATGAGTCAGAATGGACCATTATATAATTTTGATGTTTACTGTCATAAGGTTCACAGTAAATACCAGAACTCATTTTATGTATCCAAACCCACTCAGAGAATAAGTAAAGAGTGGAGTTACAGAAGTAAGAAAAACGTATACAATTTTGGTTTTTTTATATATCTTTTTCAAAAAGTAACCAAATTCTTTAAGGCATTTATCTAATGTTTTGTCTGAAATTATGGCTAAACTTTTGGCAGACTACCAAACAGCAACCTGGTGACTACCTCTCTAGGGACAGTAAATAAGCAAAATCTTCAAATAACCAACCCTGTATATTCTTTTACCAAAATATGAAAGTGTAATGTGCTCAGTGAGGAAGTTCAAACATCTGTGATTATCCTTACCACAAATGTTTTCGTTTCTCCCTTTAAGTAGTAGTAGAGAGCCAAACCATTTCTGAGTCACTAACTGTATGTTCAAACATGTCTTTGTTTACTCTGCTACTAGATGAGACTGTTGCACATTAAGTGAACAGCATCCAAGCACTTTCTATCTATTTTGTCAGAAATGCAAGATAATTAATAGAGTTCTTTACCTCCTTATACATGCTCCTTTACAGATACAATAAATAGAAGATAAGTCAGCACTACGTAGATTCACTAGCAGCCCTAAGAGTACTGGACTGCGAATAGAGGGGGTGAGCAACATCTCACATCATCTATACTATTAAAAAGAACAAAGTAAAACTGATCACAAAAAAATATGGAAATGTGCTTCATAACGATTCTTCTGATTTCCTCCCTTGTTAACATGACACCTGGATAAACACTATTTAGAAATACAGTTTGCAAGCTCTTATTAACCTAGTACTTATTTTTCTTTGACACACAGGTTTTATATGGTGCACTACAAGTTTTTCAAAGACATACAGATACAGTATGGGAGATTAAAGGAGGAAAAGTCTGAACATTTAAGAGAGTGAAATGAAAAACTGGAAATTCCAGATATATTAAAACAAACAAACAAACAAAATCAAATTTCACACTACAGGCATCGCAAGGTATAACATCTTATGTCTGTCTGTCAAAAAAGCATCAACTTTTTCTAGTTGTTCTGTTATGCTACCAAAGAACACAGGATTCAGGTGTTCAGAAACTGCTAGATGAGTGGTACATGACATGTCACATTACACAAAAGGAAAGAAAATAATGTTATATATATATATTTTTAATCAAGTTCTAATCAGAATTTTAGACATTTTCATTTTCCTTTTACATATACACTCTCACTAGATGAATAATTTGTGATTACTAGGTAAGTATTAGGCTTAATTAACCTGTTTTTATATTTACAATATAGTTGAGGTCTCTTTCAGAACCACTTGACTAAACTTGAAATGATTTCAGAAAATAGTAAAGAGATACTATTAGAAATCTTTAAATATCAAACTGGTTTGATTATACTAACAAGAAAGTTGTTTGATCATTAGTTACAATCTTCTTGCTGAAATTGTGCTATAATAAATATTAAAAAGTGTTGTATTTATCCATTATGTTGGGTAATTAGCATTAAGTGCAGCAACATACTGGGAAACAGTAATTTAAAATGCCAAAAATTGCTACACTAGCATTGTGGACAGTCCTTTGGAGATTTCAAGCTGTACTCCGAATGCAAATTTTGATGGGCCATTAGTTTTCATTAATGATAGCTTGAGTATTTATGGAAGACAACTATGTACTGTACTTAGAACTGGGCAAATTGCCTAGATATATTTCATATATTAATACTAATGTAATGAATGGTGTTACGGCAATTAGAAGACTGATGACTTGGAAAATTAAGGTGTATGTATCTGAAGTTTCCTGATTGAAGCAGCCCCTTCCATTTAGCAATCACTTTCAGAAAAGTTGCCATTCCAAACACTTGAGTTATTAGAAAAGCATTATGGTGATGTTTTCTAAAGTTTGTTTTGGAAAAATAAACAAATAAAAATCAGACAACCAATATGTCAGGTAAACACATGACATGAAGTAAAGGTAGCAAGAAATTATTTTGCTAACATGAACTAATGCTCCGACTAAAACAAAATAGTCACTATTTTGTTTGATAATACACCTTGATCATACACTATAAACAATTCCTACTCAAAAAAACAGTTTTATATCATCAGTCCATTTAAGAAACCATTACATACCTCTGATTTTGTAGTATAACTGATTTTTTTTACATTAATACCAATAGAAATAGCATTTATACACAGAATCATCAAGTATATTAAGATTTTATATTTTGCTTTATTAACTATGACAAGAGAAATACTAACACCCAACATCACCACAAAACATTTCCTTTGAGCCACAAGTATTTATTGTAAAAAATCACCAATGCACAACAAATTGCATCACAATTTACATCATATTCCTATTTTCTAATGAAGTTAGTTGAATTTTGTAATTTTATGTAAACTACATTTATGTGAGGAGCTGATACAAAATCCACTCAAGTATCTCTGACAAAAGACTGCAGCTGACAGGAGAAGTGCAAATATCAGATATGGAATATCATACTTTAAACTTGGATGAACCTTAACACAAGCACAGAAAATGTATTGTCATTTTCTTGATCTTGAAAAGTGTACCACTATATCACACAGTAAAATCAGAGATTCTCTCAGAAGGAACGGAACAAGTTTCCAAAATGATAGATATATTTGTTATCAACTTATAAACGGTGTCTGTAGTAGGTGTTAAAAATGAGTGCTGTGAATCAGAGAAACTAGTAAAAGATCACAAGAATCTTCACAGGATTTGAACAAAATAAAATGAATACTAAGTATAATGGCAGAAGAAAATTACCATTGACCAAATGTCAGACAATAAACAGTGAGAGGTACTGAACAAAAGCATAAATGCATATTTCTGAATAGTGGTTTAATTAAAAATAGCTGCTATTGCATTCACACACAGTGAATGTGCATTTGGAGAAAAAGTGGACTAACAAATGGAATACTTTAGTAATACAAAAAGATAATGGGATAAATTAAATTTTATATGCTTAAAGTCATGGAAAAAAAAGTAATTTTGAACATATGAAAATTCTTTACTTTATAAAGGAATATAATTTTAATTTTATGCGCATCATGTATCAAAATATGTAGCAAAGACAGGAAGCAAAATACTAGGTATTCTGGAGCTTAGTCTACAGAAAGAAAAGATGACTGACACTTGAGCAAAAAAACAATAAATAGAAGAAATGAAGTACAGAAAGAAGTGGATTATATATCTTGTTCCCATTTCCCTTGAAGATAAACCTGAGAGCCACTCTGACATCAACATTTTTGTTATTATTTTTTCATGCCAAGGAAGGAACATGTCTCACGTTCCTTCTGTATGCTTCCACTAGAGGATCTAAGAATAAAAAAAAAATCTTAAAGCTAAACAACAGCAAATATCTCAAACAATAACAATTGACTTCCAAGACCTCCAATTGTTAGCTAGAAAAAAACTTCAGGAACATAATCTGTAAGACATAACAAAAGGTCTTGGAAGCTATCATAAAATCCATTAAGTTACTATGCCTTCTTTAGGGACAGTGGCTATCTCAGATCAGACTATAGTCACTTGTCAAGAACAACTACCTCACAGTTTCATTCTTTCCTAGTTTTACCTGCTTAGACCAAAAAAGACTTCAATGATCAAAAACAATTGACCAATGGATTATGACCTAGGGAGCCTACTCTGAAGTCTGAAAATCCTTCACTTGTCCATCTTTTCTTTCTGCCCCAGTGGAAACATAAATCAACAAAACAACACAATCATATACATGACAATTTAAATAAACGAGTAAAACTATGTTCTTCAAAATACTAGTTTTACCTGAAGAAATACCCAATGTCAAAAATGATTCTGATTGCTTTATACCTACCAGTGCTTGTGTACAAGTAGCTGATGTAAAGCTATCAGAACTTTAGGAGAACACATGGTATCTGTGTTGCTATGGTATGTTCACCAACATTAAAATATGCAGGAGAAATGAATGAAAAACATGAATCATATTTTTTAATCAGTGCATGCAGTACTGTAAGCTGCAGTGTGTACTACGATACTCCAGTATCACATTGCAGTTTATCACAACAGTAGTTCTTAAATAAAGACAAAACCAAAAAGCAGAACAAACAGAAAAACTCAAACATCTTGTTTTTACCAGTTTCAAGTAGGAAGACCTATCACACATAAAAATAAGGAATCCTAAACTACTATGTCATAGAATCATAAAATGGCCTGGGTTGGAAGGGATCTCAAGGATCATCAAGTTCCAATTACGCTGCTGCAGACAAGGTTACCATCTGTTAGATCAAATACTAGATCAGGCTGCTCAGGACTCTATCCAACCTGGCCTTGAGTGCTTCCAAGGACAGGGTATCCATAACCTCTTTGGGCAACCTATTCCAGTGCCTCACCATCCTCCCAGTGAAAAACTTCCTCCTGACATCTAATGTCAGCCTCCTCTCCTCGCATTTAAAACCACTTCCCCTTAACACATCACTAACTACCCACGTAAAAAATTGATTTCCCTACCATTTATAACCTTCCATAAAATACTGGAAGGCCATAAAGAGTTCTCCCCACAGCTTTCTCTTCTCCAAACTGAGCCAGCCCAGCTCTAATCATTTCATGGTCCTCCTTTGCACTTGTTCAAAAAGCTCGACTTCTTTCCTGTGTCAGAGGTCCCAGATCAGGACGCAGTATTCCAGATGGGGCCTCTCAAGAGCAGAGTAGATAGGGACATTCCCCTCCCTTGCGGCCACCTCCTGCTGTTCACCCCTCTTCTGATGCAGCCCAAGATACTGGTGGCCTTCTGAGTCACAAGCATACTGAAGCCCTACTTAGCTGGGCTACTCTCATGGATTTCTTCTCCCAGACTGCGTATATATCTGGGGTTACCATGATTCAAGTGCAAAACCATGCACTTTGTTTATATATTCTTATATATATATATATGTAAAAACTAGGCTGCAGAAGTTCTCGCTTTTCTATATAGGCAAAAACAGCTACTTTCACCTAAACAAGCATGAAATATTTCTTCAAATGTTAGCTATAAACTCTTCATTCTATATCCCAGATGGACCATCAGTCTTGTAGCTTCTGTGAATCATGGATAAAGACTTGATACAGTAGATATTTCACTGACGGTAAGAACAAATATTCTTTACAACATCTCATATTAAAACCTCCAATAGCTCCCTGAAGTAAAGATCATCTATTTATTTAATTTTGAGTTACAATCTAATCAATGAAAGACAATTTTTCTGTATTAACATTCATAACTCCTTCTGACACAAAACATGCTTTTGTTTACGAATGTATATATAGAAGCATTACCTCTCCAACTGATTTTGACATTTATGATTCAATACGTGCTAAATATTTTCATAATAACATTTTTTAAGCAGTTACTGCTTTAAAATATGACTTATACTGATTATATACAGTTTTTGAAGATTATTTAATGTAATTTTGAAAAGAACATATGTTCACAGCTAATACACTAACTAAAATACTTTTTAAAGGAGACTAAATGTCGATGAGTCAACTATACTAACAAAAATATAGATATCAATAGAATTTCTCAGAAAATCTGACAAATCCAAATAATTTTGAATTAAATTAGTACAGAGGTGAGCAAAGCATTTAGAGGAAAAGCAGAAAGATTATTTTTCTAGTCATCTTCAAAAGAACATAAGGCACTATATTCCAATTCAAACTTATTTCTCAGCACTGTTTCCTCGTTCCAGTGAGGGCCAGGAGTCATACCTATACATGAGAGATACAATACATTCAATGATATATTCTATCTGAATTTTAAAGACTCCTTTTTAGAAAATTGTCCTTATATTGCCTTCTTTCTTTTCCAAATCTTCAATTTAGGAAAACTCACAAAAACAAGTTTCACATACACTGTAAGAGCTGTCTACAATAAAATAGTGTTTTTTTTTTTTTTTCAGGTTATTGTCCTGTTAATTATAGTTAATAATTAGAATCCCATTGTTTGAACATAATTGCTAATACAACTGGACTTACCCATTATGGTTAAAGCTGTGGCTTTTGGTAAATCTTCTTTCATTGAGTCTATTATTTCAAGATTGCCACCATCCAGGTTGCATCTATTGATGGTTCCATTTCCTGAACTGATCCAGTAAAGTTTGTTCTCCATGTAATCTATTGATAAACCTGTAATTAACATACACAACTTTAACTTTGGCTTTAGTACCTAACTTATACTTAACTTGAAACTGCTTTTGTGAATTAGTGTATTCAAGAAAACAATTATGTACATACATATATTCGTTATCTATCCGCTCAATCTTCAGAAAAGAAATAAGAAAACCAAATAAATTTGTCCATTTATAGTGAAAATAACATGTTTCTTGAAACATTTCTGCCTTCAGAAATTCAGAAACAAATCAGTGACTGATGAAAGGACCATCTGGCAGTGAGATACTTGGACGAACCCAAGGCCTAAGAGAGGTCATTAACTACTAGGAAATGTCAACCAGAACCCAACAATTTAAGTATAAATGATCCTATGTTTTTTTTTTTGTGTGTGTGTGTGTGTGTGTGTGTGTGTTTAAGAACTACAAAGAGCCTATTCTTTTCCTACACATACAGCCCTCTTCTTAGAATGCTGAAAAAAACCCCAATACAGCAACATAATGCTACTAACCAATAAATTTGCAGTACACATTTGAATTTAGTTTCATAGTCAATTGACTGCATCATCAGCTCTTTGCAAGAAAACACAGAAATAAAAAGACTTGTGAATAAACCTACTAAATAAAGCAAGCATATAATTTTCTAAAAGAAATAACAAGGAATTAAAAGATAATATATTTTAGATTCTCTAATCCTTTAAAAATGTTCAAGAAACTGCAGCACCAAATTTTCCTCTGAGAAATATACTTCGTGTTGTGACAACGCATTGCATAATGATTTGCTTTCATACTAGACTTTTCCCAGAACTCATGTTAAGCGTTTAACAGAAAATTGCCAAAAAAATATTGTATTTCACTGCAAAAGTCAGCCTTTAGAAATAGCACAGCGTAAGAGTTCTTCTATCCTGTAATCTGCTTCTCTGTAGAAACCAAGACCTATTTTCAAAATTCTGACAGAAGGAAGCAGTGCCACGTGCAGCAGCACTTACAGCTGGCAGCACGCTGCTACTCCTTTACGCATATTTGACATAATAGGCCAAAAGGCACCCACTTTGTATGCTTTTCAAAAGCAGTTTTTCATTTTCTTTAAAGTTACTGAGATCTCTTTCCCTCTCTGCAAGTGTGACACTTAGAAGATAAGCGACTCAACCTAAAGAGAGGATAAGAATGTAGTTGCTTCAGCAGACGGATCTAGCAACATCTCTCTGTGTGCATGTAAGCGCTTGCCAGCTTGTACAATAAGCATTGATCCAAGTGAAAGAGTAGTGCCACATATGTAGAGAGAAGCAGAACTTAAGAGTACTTCAGCCTAGCACAGGAAACCATCCAGTGAATGTGGATGAATCCTGCTATTGAGTTACAAAGGGTACAGAGGTTTCCATATTATCAGTTATCACTTGCTATTCCTTGTAACTGCCGACTGCTCGCTGATTTCAGGTACAGAGATCCAGTAATGAGGTTGCTATAAATGTTACCTAAACAACAATTACAAAGTTACATTACCAAGTTTGCTACTATTTTAGTTATTAAAATAATATTTCAACACACGGGTGTGCCAATTACACAGCATCAACTGGAAGAAATAGCAATCTCTTTCTATCCAAGTTTACTTTTCTAGAACATTTTCCCCTGTACTGTTATATCATCTATTATTTCTAATGTAAAACAACTCAAAAACAAATTAACTAACTAAAAAAAAAATGTTTATTTAGATTTTTCATGAATTTTCCTGGTTTTCCTAATGAAAAGAAGTGCTTCACTTGTTTAAAGTGCCACAATCTTCATGATACATTCTCGTGTGGATGGCCTTTCTCCAGGCCATCAAAGCAAATCACACCATGCGTAATGTAGAAAAGAAATATCTACTGTGTTAGCAGTAGATATATAAATATATTTTTATATTTTATATATTTATATTTATATTTATATTCTATATATTTATATATATAATATATAATATATAATATTATATATATTTATATTTATATTTATATATTTTATACAAGTAGATATATAAATAATATCTACTTGTGTTAGCAGTTACCAGATGACGACACCGTGTTAACTAATAAAGGGTATAAAAGAAAAACAACTTAGTGCAATTAAGGTTGCCATAGCAGTGGCGTGCTCTAACCCATACCCTTCCTAAAAGTAAGCTCAGTCTGGAAAAAATTAGTAACATGAAACATTCTCCCAGTCCTTCTAATGCAACATTAAGCAGCAAATGAATGCATTGAAGATCAGATCTTACTGGGCTGAGAGTTTTCCAAAATTAAACTAAATAGTTAAAATGAAGTCAAAAGGGTAATTATGCAGGTGGTATTTCCCTCCCAAACAAGAAATATCAAAGTAGTTTGATATTCTAAAAGGCATATTTTTTGTATTAGTTCAGAAACAGGCATTATCAATCAATGAATTAAAAGATTTTGAAAAACTCTCCAGAATGTCATTTCTTTTTTTTTTTTTTTTTTTTTTTGTGGCTTAAGACATTATTTATCTGTCTGTCTAAATTTCATGTATGAATACTAATATGCTTAAAATATGGAAATCTCTGCTAAATGCACATAAATATTTAAGAAATAATTTTTTTTAAGCTAAAATCAAATTTCAAGAGCCAATCTAAGTAAAATTTTTGATTTGCATCTGCTTACTTTGTTTGCAGACTCTGCAATATGTAGAAAAGAAGAAATTAACAAGTGACATTCAAATAAAGAACCAGAAAAAAAACAAACAGCTACAGTAGTGAATAGGGATGTACCAAAATCATGACCCAAATTGAAACTTTAAGATTATTTAGAATAAGAAATATAACTCTATAAAAAAAAAAAAAAGATAAAAAAATAAACAAAAATCAAGAGCTCAATAACCAGTCACTATGGAGTCCGTTGAATATATCAGCAGGTGAGAACCAGTATATTTATTTACTTAAGGTATTACTTATTGAAGATATTAAAAAAACTGACTAGAAATACAACATTCCATGATGGAATAATATCTCATTTCTTAAAAATAGCACCATAGATGCACAACATCTATTTTTAGAGCTTTACAACAAACTGTTTAATTGAAGATATCCATGTTGAAACAATTTGCATCACAAACTATGAAGGCCAAATATAGCACTAAATTTGAATCCCTATGCAAGTAATTTAATAGAAAAAAAGAATTATTCACTGGTGTTTCAACTGATAAATATGTCGGTATTAGAACATTTCAGAACTGCAGAATGGATTATCAAGATTTATGTAGTATGTACTAGCTAAGACAAATGCAGCTTTGTAAGATTACCACTTTCCAGAATCTCTAAACTACCCAACTTGATGTACAAACACATCAAAAATATAAATGGTCATCTTCTTTCAACACAAATCGAATGGGGAAAACACCTCCATACTTCCAAGTCAGAGATTGGAATACATATTTCACACTACAGACTGATTTTTTTTTTTCTTCAAGAAAACTAAACAAAATAAATATCTCAGCAAAATGTATCTGAATATATGAATATATATATGTATGAACAAAACAAGTATCTGACTCTCATAAGCCTTATACCTTTTATATAAATGAATTCACTTATTAGATCTGCCACCTAGATTCCCAAATATTCCACATGAGAACAGCATGAGATTTATTTTCACTTACATTAAAAACAGTTTCTTGGTTTGAAACAAAAGACTACTCATGTTCTTCAGCAGTGTTTTCATGGTTTTAGTATGGAAAAATCTTATGCTACTGATAACAATTTATCAGGTATTTTACATATGTTTGGATATTTAAAAAATGATATTAGAAATGTAATTCTCATTTTATCTATAGAACTCTTTTTTCCTTGAACATAAAACAATCTCTTTTCAATCTCTTTTAATTCTCACCCTGACTGTAAAGAAGTGAGTGAAGAAGTCTACTAATAATTAAGTACTTTACTTATACTTGTTAACTTCCCATTAAATGCATATAGAAACAGGCACTACATGCTACCACCTGCTTTATGACTTTGTAGTTTCAGACTAGCAATATGAATTAAGAAACAAATCTCTGTAGTCTCATTATGTAAAAGGAACCTTTAGTCTGGAATAACCTTCTTCAAGTAACTGAGATCTCAAAGGTGTTAAGTTAATCCAATACTGCAGAGAAAATATTGTCTCACTTTCAGTTCTGCAGTGAAGTAAAAAAAAAAAAAAAATTGTCACAATCCTTAGTCTTGCAAGACTTACAGGAATGTTTAACTGCATGAATAGTTCATCTTATACCACTGAGACTATATATCCACAAAGAAAAATGTCACAAAATCTACATGGATTTACGCATGAAGACTATGACTGTACCGATATGCTTACAGTAGAAAAGAAAAAAGAAAAAGTACTTACCACTCTACGGTGTATTTGGTTCAGGGGTTTTACTGCTACTCAGGACAAATTCAATGACATAAGCCATAAGGACTGTAAGTAAAGACCTTGTGACCTATGATCTCAAGATTTGCAGTGCAATAGATTGCACATAGTGTAGCTTCTTAGTATTGTACAAATATTACATGAGAATATACGTCACCTCAAAATTAATGGCTTTATCACTTTTTTTTCCTCCAAATAAATAGAAAACTGTCTTTATAGCCGCATAGATGTAATATAAAATCAACCATACAGCAGTTGTCAGACATTTTCTATAAAATAATTTTAATTTAGGGTCTGAAACACATCTCAAAGTTGCTCTAATGTCAAATTTATTTCACTTGTTTTTTTTTTCTGCTAGTTTAATGTATTCAGCCAATAAAAGCCAAATTCTTTAAAATTTAAACACTTTATTGGTACACCATTACTATAGCAAAGACAATTGACATAACTCCTTTAGCTCCCTTAAAACAAAAAATGAAATCATAAAAAGAAAGGGAAATGAAGGAAAGCAAAACAAACAAAAAAAAGCTTAGTATGCATGGAGAGGATACGATTTTCCAGAAAATACCATAACTTATCATCATAGCATATCAATTCTCAGATATTAAATTTGAGGTTTAGTCGTTGTTACAAAATACATGCTTCAATTTCTGTTCTTTTATGTACATGAAAAATTAATATCAAAGTTATCTTTCCATTATGCATTTGAGATTTCATTGAGGAAAGTTTCACAGTTCTATTTAAAAAAAATCCTCTCACATTGATTTAGTTGACTGAACACTTGCTCTCTAAACTCTTTTACTCATGAACTAAAGATGTAAAGACACAGTAGATTCTATTTCTCCTTCAGCCTACGTAACTACTATAACACTACAAGTTAAGAGTAATATACTCAACCTATTAAAGCATACTTCAGTTGAACTGGAATTGGCCAAAAATATATTTGTTTCACCTTTTAAGATATGTCAGTCTTTTCCATGCCTTGGTGCATATTCTTATCACTGTGACATACTATGGCAAAAGCATTCCAAGATACCATTTATATTAAACTATTGTTAAATAATAAATAAGCAGGAAAAAGAAATATTTACCAACAGGATCTTTTTGATTCTGAAAGAGAATTTTGCTGTTGCTGCCATCCATGTTAGCCATGTTAATTGTGTTTCCATCAGTCCAATAGAGCTTACTGAAGAAGAAAAACATTGAAAATGTTGCTCTGCATACACAGCAATTTTAACGCACCAGCAGAGAAAACATGTTCATAAACTTAGAATTATGGAAAATATACAAGTAATGAGTATAGGATTTAATTGAAAACAAGCTTTGACAGAGGAACAATAATCAGTTGGGAAATTATCAGCAAAATCTTTCACACGAACAATATAACTCCTGTTTGAAAGAAAACAGAATGGATAAATGTAAAACCTGAATAAAGAAGAAATCTGAAGATGAGGTTTTATGGTAGATTATTTTTTAAAATCAAAGATATCTTACCCTTTTACTGGGTGAACTGCAAGACACTGGGGTTTATCAATTCCATGGATGATTGAAGTTTTTAAGGAACCATCTAAATGTGCCACATTAATCTGTGTTTCATCAAATTCCGAACTAATCCAGTATAAATTTCGTGATATCCAATCCACTGCAAGGCCTCTGATACTCTGAATATCTGCAAAATTGACAGCAATACTATTGACATTTTTTCCAGACTTCTCCCTGTCTTCTTTTCAAAGAAACTTTCTTTCTTCTACTTTGTTCTAAACCAAACTTGTGCAATATTCTAAGAACATGCATTTTTAAAACGATTGCCAACAATGAATAAACATTTTCCCTCTTCAACTTATACAGTTGTAACAAGTAATGTGGAAATATATTAGGTTAAAGAAATCTTTCCTAAATTCTCCTAAAAAATTAGCATAAATCCTATTGTCCAAAAAATCAGACTGATGATGTGTTTTTGTAGTGCATTCTCTACTAAAACATTCATTATTCACTACTAAGTAACTTTTCTTTTTAAAGATGACAATGTAGAATGTGTTAGCCTCAACTAGAAAAGTTGAAAGATCATGCTTCAGAAATATAAGCATTACTTGTGACATAAGAAGCAGTTTAATACTTCTTTGAGTGATACTTAATGCACAGAACATCAAGAGACTTCCCATAACAAAGCTATTATGACATTTAAAAGCCTAATCCCTTCTTTCTTCCCAGGCAGACTCAATACAGGATGTGTTTATAGTTCTATAAGACAGAAGTAGATAGGTAGCTACAGTAATGAAAAAGTTGCCTTTGTTTTTTTGTATTTCTGAAGCTGATATCTATTGTTGCTTTGATGATATTAACTTCCTTCCACCATAAGATCTGAATGAGAAGGAGATGAAGTAACAAACAGCTTTGGTCTGAAATGCATCTGAAGCTTCACCAAAGCTGCAAGAAATCTACTTGTATTCACAGATTAAGGCATAAAGTGTAGTAAATCAAGAGCCACTGGAAGAAATTACTGCTGTTACTGAAGATATGATACTGAATATGAACTTCAGAACCAGGGAAAATAAGGAAAATGAATTTCTGAAATAATGTACTTTAAGGTCTGCATTGGCCAGCACATTCAGCTCTACCCAGAATCTACCACAAATAATTTCTATTAAATGTGCAGCAGCTTTCATGGGAGATCAATGATTAACAAGAATAGGCTCAGTAGCATTTAGAAAAAGCTTGAGTACTAGGAACCAAGCTGTGACAATAGGCAGTATAGCAGACCATGAGTAAGATGTGGTTAATTAGATAGCTTCACAAGTCTCTTTGCATATAATGGTCTTCCTTAATGAGATATTGATTCAAAACGACAATATCTGCCTGAAAATATAGGTATAAAATCACTGCTTAACATCTAGGTAGCAAAATGCCGTTTTGACTTGGCACAGTGCATTATACTGTGCAGCACCTTGAGGAAGAAGGTGACTTCATTATGGTTAATAGTTTATTGCTGTTGACAAACTAACATGGATGCTGCTACAGACTAGCCATATATATATTTCAGGTTAAGTGGTTACTGTATATTAGAAATATCACAACTTTGACCCATTTGAAATTTATCCCCGACATTTTTATTTTCTGGTCGGAAGAACTGAAAAATATGGATTTAATATTCTTAAAAAGGTTCAAGTACGACTTCAGCATCTTCGTGACAGTAGCATGAGACTTCATCCAACAGGAATCCCACAGGTACACTCTTATAAAGCTTCTTAAGTTCTTATGAGTGCTATAAAAATATGACTGTAAGCAAATGAGATTCTTTATGCGTAGTAAGTAGTCTTTATAATGACAGAATGTGGTAATTTTCTAAGTTTTATCTACAGTAAATTACACCTTTCACAAATATGATTAAAATTACTCCACAGCAGAAGATAATATCAATTAAAAAAGATGAAATTATTAAGTAATGGTAGATACTAGTTAAAAATAAGAATAATGTTAACAGAAACACGAGTCAGTTTCATTAAGCTTCACTACATTTCTTGACAGTTTTTTCACCAAATTTTCACTACTTTTTACATAGTAAAACAATGATTTCATTCTAATTTCTTTTAAAAAACAGCTCTCAGTTACATCCTAATAAAAAAAACATTATAATAAAATTGAATTACAAATTCAAAAAATGAATTAGAATCCTAAAAGAGATTATTTTTTTTCCTATTGTTTACATGAATTCTCTAATGTCAGTGCAAAGTATACCTAACAAGGACTTTAACACATACTTCAACAAATTTAGAACGCACGGACATTTAAACATTATTATTATTAATTTAATGTCATGTTATTTACCTCTTGAAATAATAGTTTCTAAACCAGTGCCATTAATGAAGGCACGCTTGATAGTCTGTGTTTTCACATCAGTCCAATACAACCGCTCCTCAACAGCATCAAAATCTATGACTGTCACATCGTCAATGTCAGGAACAGTGAAGGCTGTAATGAAGTTGAAGTAGGGATTGTCTATGTCCACTCCTCTTATTTCTGAACGTCTTGCATAAAGAAGAAATTTCTTCCTTTCTGTTAGAAGACAGGGGAAAAAAAAATCACCTCATCCTCTTCACATCATTGCTAACAAAAGTAATTCAAAAGTCATTCATTTGCAAATATGTAAATAAAATTTTATGAATGACTTAACATCTTCATGACACCTGCACATAGTGTTATGTGAGGAATAGAATATATTACAGAGGATAAAAACAACCCAAAAAATATATTAACTCTGGGCACTAGACAAGATGTTTCTACGCCACTAAATCAATGCATTCTAGCAAAGGTCTAAGGAAATTTTTTTTTTTTTTTTTTTTTTTACAAAAGAAAACTTTTTATCCTAATTTTAAAAAGAAAAAAAAATTGAATATCATAACAGATGCTAACAGAATATCATCACAGATAATTGGTATTCCCCAAGGGGAGCACACTACCACTGTAACAGAATGTTTTGCAAATAAAACTCAGTTAGAAAAAAATAAAATCACAATGCCTGTTTAGGCAGGAAAAGGCAGGGAGACAGGAAAAGTAGAATTCTATTAAAATTTAGACATCCACTAATTAAGAAAAACATTACAGACATTAAAAGCAAAACGGAACACTACTTTTTATCTTAGAAGTCTAAATTATTGAAGCAAACGTCTATGTGTATACGCTATAAGCTAACTTTATTTTATTCTTGACAATAAAATATTTTCTTTAACATTATTAATCAACACTGATTAAAGTTATGAATTACAGAGTCTTAACAGATAATGGACAATTTCTTGATATTTGCATGGATTGAAAATAAAGTGCTTATTTATTTTTGTAAATACATATAGAACTCTCCTTCATGGAGATATGTTTAATATGTCCCCTTAATTTTACATAGGCTGTTTCAAAAGTAATTTCTTTCTTTTTTTTTTTTTTTCATATAAACTACAACAGACACAGTGAGGAAAATAACATCGATAGAGCGAAAGCTCATCTACAAAGCACTATTTTTCAAAATAGTCGCCACCATTAGCTGATTCACGCAGTTGAGTTAATCAAGATGCTCTTCATTTAGTGATGTGATAGCTATTCTTCACTGTCCAGAACAGCGGCTTGTCTTTCACAGCACTATTGCTACTATTGAAACACACCACGCACTCCTCACTGTGCTCACATCCATTCTTTGGTCTCCATAAACATTCTGCAAGGATGGACGAATGTCAATGGGTGCCATTTTTTCTACATAGAGGAACTGATTGACACACCTTCGCTCCATATGCACTTTCATGTCAGATACCATTCTGTCAGACCGCCCCTCTGCTGCCGCCTCTGCTGCACAGCAGCAAAATGTAATGGAATATTGGTGGGAAAGTTCAGCCTCTCCCACCATCCCACCAACATCCACCTCTGATTCTGTGGGCCAACATCATAAAATAGGAAGCATTACTTTCAGAGCAGCCCTCTTTTTTTTTCTTAGTCCTTGAATGTGATACTAAAACAATTTTAGAACATATTAAACATATTAAAGCTATTAACTATATTCTTGCTATTCAGGTTATTTAATTCATCTGATGATGAACCTTACACAATAAATGATTCTGTTTTGCATAGTTAAATTCTGCTAACATATTATGCTCACGAGCAATAGAAAAATTGATCATGGTAATAAATGTCAAAGCTACACACATTCTGCATATTGACTAAGTTACCACTTCTCAAAAAATAGATGCTCATTTTAACTCTATAACTAAAATGCTCTGTAGTGACTATTTCTAAGGCTATTTTAATTTGTCAAGTTCAAAGACTTAAGATAACTGTCAGACCTTAGAGAAAAACTTACCATAACATGTTTTCTTGTCTAAAGAAAGTTTCATCAGGTGTGGACATGCACATGCAGCACTTCTGTTGTGATTGATCAGGCACATGTGAGAACACGGACCTCTGCCCTCATTAGCAGCACATGGATTTGAAGCTAAAATTGTATAATGAAATAGACAAAATATAAAAACAACCTTCAGAACTAGTCATCTCTCTTGCAGCACCACATTTCTTCTCATTATTTTATGATTATCATCACACTTATCATAATTTGACTCACTTGTTTTTCACTAAAAAGAAATGACAAGATTTTGTAAGAAATTTTCACACATTAGCAGTTAAAGAACTTTTTTAACAAGATTTTTGCTATCACAACTCTAAGAATCACTTTATTCATCTGTATCTGAAGGAAGACAGTAAAGGTAAATAAACATATATGCAAAAACAGAATGAGATAAAGATGTACATCCTATTTTACAATACTAAAACTGTTGGTAACTACATAAGGTCTTATTTTTATGACTGACCCCTCCTTCAAATTTCTCATTGAAATTAACAGCTATTTTAGTTTATATTATAAAGTTAACTGTTCAAAATGTGATTATTGTAAAATTTATGGAATTTGATGACCTTACTCTCTACTGGATTTCTTCCTCTCTTTATAAAGCAAGGAGGGGAAAAGCTTCATTTTTTTTGTTAACATTCCTTGTTAATGACAGTCAAGTGACAAATGGAACTACAACTGTACTTAGTGAGTTAGTAGCTGCTACTAACATTACAGAAAGCTGTAGTAGAATCTTCTGTTAACTTAATGATAATTGCTAATGTGACATAAAAATCTGATTGTAAAAAGTCCGACTTTAACTACCATGTTATTAACCTTGCCTCATTAGCTAGTGTAAGGTATGCCTTCTGTCAGCTCTACATGAGCTACACTGGATAGAAAGTTAGACTACTCTGTTTGAAGAATCACTAAATCTACTGCACATTTACTCTAACCTCTTTTCCTAGGCAAACATTGAAGTCATGGACAGACATTTTTTTAATTTATGCCACCACAAAAAATTATCAATGTAACTTCATGAAGTCAGGGGATATACATATATATTTCAGTGAGAAATTAATTTTGCAGTCTATTTATACTATTAAATGTAAGCAATTGTACACTTCCAATCAGAAGGCACAGAATTAAAAAACAAAACAGAAAAAAAAAAAACCACATCAATATATTTAAGACATAAGCAACACAGTTCATTTTGTGAAGTGTCAAGCCAGTCAGTAAAGTGAATTTCAGCAAACTCAATGCTCCCCCTTCATTTTCTACATCAGTGAAATACCTAATTTGCAAAGATAATTTGAAAATAACATACACAATTATTTTTACTTTATTCAAAGAAAAAACTTCCCTAAGAGTCACTTTATTGCAAGTGACTTTATACCAATCTCCTCTAAGCAAGATGTGCTGAAATAGCTTTTAAGTGAGATGACCGAGGGCACTGCTACAAAACCTTGAAACTATTCTTGTAATCCTCATTCATTATTACACACATGCAGCTCCAAAGCACTACTACAGAGACATTCCAAACATGAACAGAAAATCAAAGTGATTTTTCCATTTACTAAATAAATAACAATAATTAAAATGACATCAACAACAACAAACAAAACAAAACAGAAAATTAGCAGTGGTGTAAAGGGAAGTGAGAAGAACTGACTCAGCAAGACAAATTTCAAATTAACAAAATCAGTTAAGTTTGGAATATATTTCTTCAATGCTGCAGTAGTCTGTACTATAGTTATAAGTTAACTAGAGAAATTTGATACTTGAATGTCTTTGGGAAATAGTAGATCACACTCGAGCACTAAAATCTGACAGCAACCGAAAACTAGCCTCACTAAACCATTTGCCAATCTCATCAAGGCACCCTTAAACTGATCTACATGTCCTGAATCCTTTAACTTTTTACTTGTCTGACAAGAATAACAGGAGGAGTGAAATTCTCAAAGCCTCAGATTAATGGATTACTTAAATTGTATCCAGCATTTTTCATCTTTCTTTCAAAAAGTCACATTTACACTTTTCTGGTAAGTTTCTTTCAATTACTCAAAGCTCTCTCCCAGTCTTTGCCATAGCTCCTGCTGTTCAAAGGCTTAGTGAAAAAATCAAAACAAAACATAACACATAATGTATCCACTCTGTTTCATAAACCCTTCATGACTGAAGATAATGGTGGATGGAATATTCATATTAGTAAATCATTTATCTCAAGAAATAACTGATCAAAATCAGGATTTAGGGTTTTGACAATTCTGCAGAGGATGTCATAAAAACATGTGTAGTAAGATCTCAGGAGATCACTCAGTAATCACTCAGTGATTACTGTTTCCTGCCTTTTCCTAGAACAGTTGCTATCATAGTTGACCCACACACTGCTTTTGGTTCCACTGCCTTTACACAGAATTAATTTTTATAGAACTTCCTTCCCTTTGTATGCAAGGATATAGTTGGATATTATAATCTCTACTTTATTTTCTACTTAAGCTACTCTTTAAGCCTGGACTCAAATACAACACACAGGGGAAAAATAAAAAGGAATACTAGTTATTGATCATCATATCATTTAGGCAGGAAAAGATCTTCTAGTCCAACCATTATCTGAAAGGCTGAATTATGGTCAAAATTTGTCTTTTATACAGCATGGACTAGAAAACTTGTGGAAAAAAATACAGTACTATAGGGCAGACACATTTGTGTCCACTCATGTGAAGGACTGGAAGAATAAACTACCATAACCTAAAAATGACGTACACCAGCACAGGCATGTATTCCTTTTATCTTCATACTGCTTTCGGTGAATAACTGCAAAGTCCATTCCTTACTTTTTATTAAAAAGTAATTCTCATGAAGGCAAACGAGTATGCTATTGGCTCGACTATCAGAACTTTCTCTTTCATTTCCTTGTGCTAGCTCTAATCATTCCTTCTAATTCTACTGCAAATAAGATTATAACCGTTCCTTACTTCCCTTCTCCACGCCATCTAGGATTTCACAGACTTCCATCACTCAGAAGCCTGTCTGTATGCTGTATTTCAAGAAGCAGCATTTTACCTGTCTTCATACAGAAATCTTTCCCACACTCTTGATCAGCTTGTGAAGCATTCTCAGAATCTTTCATACGATCTGCTTAAAGTATTTAAGATGTGGGAGTGCTGTGGATTTATAGAGCATCACAGTGCACTATCTGTGGTTCTTTACTCCCTTACTAATCCTTTTCACCAATCTATTTTCCTTTTGATCACTGCAATGCACAGAGCTGGTGTTTTCCTCCAACTAGACAGCCTTTTGGATTATTTAATTGATTTACACTCCTGATTGCTTGTCAATCTACTTCTCTTACAGTACTGCACACAGTTATACGTCACTCTTTATCATACATCTTCTTGACCGCTGTCAAAAGCATTTTTTAAACAAACACATTTATTTTTCTTGATCAGTAACCCTTAAATAGCTCAAGACATTCTATTACCAGTTGACAAATGAAGGATTACCCTGACAGCCCCTGAATATGCATTTACTGTGGACCAACTTACCCTCCATATTACCCTCTCATTGAAGACTTTCCTCCTTGGCAGCAGATTTCAGAGATATCTATATATATATATATAGATATAGATATATAATTATTTTTTTTTAATGCTTCTACTTTAATGTTACATGACTAAATTCTTCCTACACTGACAAATACATACACTTTACTTATATTAAAATAATGCTTCTATGTTGCTGACATTGTATTCTTATTTAAAACCAGCTATATATATATTCCTCTATTCACTATCAATACTTTCTGTAATGTTGCTTTTCATAGGTCCAGAGATCCTTCTGCCATAGTTGGTCAAGTTAAAATCTTTATAATATCTGATTGTATCCAATTAATACAGCATTAAACATTAGAATTTGCAAGCTAAAAACTGATCAGAAAATGCATTCATTCTAAAATGTTAATTGCCTTTCTTAATTATTTCAATTACTATGAAACAACATAAACAACAAGAAACATTACTAGCTTTAAGTTAGGTTGATTCTTCATGTACTGTATAAGGTATGATAGATTTATGGCAGCTCTGAAGCTCTTATTAATAAATATCTCCACTTCACTTTTCTCCCACCTGTGCTTGCTTTAGCCAACCAAAAGATTGGGCTTCACTTAATGTTAAATGAAATCAGGCTATTCACATCTACAAGAAAAAAAAAAATCTCATTTCCCTTTCAAACAGAAATATGTGAAAAAACTGACAGCTACAGGAGAGTACACAGTTTGAGATAAAAGAGTACCACAAAAATAAATAAATAAATAAAAATAAAAAGAGAAAACTGAAATTAATGATACTAGCTTAACACCAGGAACACAAAGTACATGGAGTGCCTGATTTTCAACAAGCATACTAAGCAGATCAGAAACACACATGTAAAAGAATAGGAAGTGGTGTAATAACAGGGCATAAACCACGAGAAAAAACTAACAGCTGCAGTACTTTCAGACAGTGGGTGTTTTACATTACAAAAAACTCCACAAAAAGTTAGAAATTTACTGTTAAAAGTAGTTTATCCATAGGCCACAGAACATTCTATGGCTAATTGGTGTTCACCATCCAGTGGTGTTTTTACTTTCCCATAGTCACACCGAAATTAAGTCACTATGCTTCCTAATACTCAGATAGTATATTTACTGCTAAAAGTTGCGTACACACTTTACTTCACAGAAGAATTCATCTTCCTTTAGAAGCACAAGATAGCTAACAATTATTTTTGCTTTTGTCAGACTAACTCCTTCAGTTTAAAACAGTATTAGGTTGGAAGCTTTTTAAATATGTATTGTTCTGCACTTCATTTTCACCAGATCAAGAACAAGATTCCAAATGGACAATATTCACAGGCACCAATCTCATCCTTTTGTAGTTTGAATGAAGATTCTGTGACCACCCAAGTAATACTCATGCTGAAAATAACATTTAAATAAACAGTTAAAGGCAGATCAATATGCAGATATTATAAAATACATATTAAACAATTTTTCCTCTCTCATGTGAATAATAGTTCGTTGTTCTACAAAATGTCACCTTGTGGTTGACGACTTGGGTGATATATCTGAAGATCGAAGGGCTGAGCACTCGTTTTTTGTATTACACTGACATTCTGTCCAGTCCACTTGTTGGCTTTTGCAAGAGTATTGGTCCGCCAGTCTGTCCAATATACTTCGCTCCCATACAAAGAAACAGCAAAGGGATGGGAAAGATACTCATGACCCCGTATAATTTCTATCATGTTGGTTCCATCATATAACGCAGAATAAATAGCATCTGATCTACAAGATAAACCCAAATTTCAGATTACATGAAAATAAAAACTAAAAAATACCACAAATCCATTATGACACTGTTGCAAATCGTATTAAGACCTTACCATTACACTGGTAAGGCCAAAGAATGTTCAGAGAGCAATCATCAATGACTGAGTTTTGTTATTAATTTCCTAAATAGGAAAAAAGTTGTTTTACTTTTACAACATATTTAAAAGTCAAATGTAATTTCATGATGTGAAAATGCAGCAGAAAAGCTTTGATTCTGATGAACTTAAGGAAAAATAAAAACAAAACAAAATACCAAAACATCGCATAGTTTGGGTCTTCTGTGTATTAGTGTCAGGGAGCACTAACATGATACAGCTGGCAGAGCAGAGGACTCACTATCCAGGGCCACATTCCACTGCCCTAAGCAAAGCAAACAGACCAAGACTCAGTGGTAGCAATCAGGTTGAACCTGATTCCTTGCTGATTCCAGAACCTCTGATAAATTTCTAGTGGTGAGACAGATAAGAAAATCAGTTTGTCCAGAATTTAACCCACAAACACGGCCCACTGTCAGACAGTGCTTTGGCTTGGCTGAAGTGGGCTCTCAGGCGTGAGCAGGGTATGCAGAGGTAGGATGCTGGGAAGTCGGGTCACGGCCATTAGGATCTGCTGATGTGCTCAGGGCCCTGACATTAGGTCATTTAAAGAACCATGCTGCCTCTAGAACTGGGGTAGAATTTCTCATTGAAGTTTTGTACTTTAACCAAATGCATTCATCCACTATGCATCATACACACTCTCATAATCAATAGCTACCCAGCAAAGACTGCAAAGGACAAAGAACTGAAACAAAGAAATTATTTATAATTATAACACAACTAAAGAAATGTACATAAGATATATTTGCACACAAGACTCTTCATGTACATAATGTATATAGCTACATTACTCTCACAATGTAGTTCACACTTTTGGATGTAAGAATAGGGATTCATAAATAGTTAACCAAGAACACTGTTACCACTTTACCTGGCATCTGTCCATACTATTCTTTTTTCAAAGTGATCCACTGTAAGGCCATTAGGCCAGGCTCCAGTATCCATATCTTTGTATATGATTTTTCTTTCTGCTCCGCTCATAGAAGCGGATTCAATGCGAGGAAAATTTGCATCCCAGTCTGTCCAAAACAGAATTCTAGTGAGAGGAAAATAAAACAGATATAAGAACTTACTCAGAGCATGTGAAAGACTTAGATTATTTTTAACAGAAAAAAAACAGTTGGAAAGAAGAATTATTCATTTTCAATTAAATGAATATGACCTTCCATTTAGCTCTTGTGAACAGTAGTATACACTACTATATGTAGCATGAGGGCACAAAATGGGCCAGTTATCACCATCTGCATTAAAAAAAAAATTAGAAGGAAAAAGAAAATCAGACAGTAGAAAAAATATTTTGTAAACAAATAGTATATCCTGATTCATCTTTTCATAACCCTTACAGTGTACCAGTGACAGGTGGTATTTCACTCACACAGGCTGTCAAAAACTACAAACAAGTTTAGAAGCTAACTCACAGGAAAATGGTAAATCGAACAGTTTTGCAATTAAACCTCTACATTCCAAATATTTTTCAACTTGAAAAAACAATCCTTCCATAATTACCCATATCTGGGATCCAAAGCAATAGCCCTTGGATGTTCCATAGCTCCTGCTATTAATGTTGTTCTCAAAGTCCCATCCAGTTTTGCAACTTCTATTTGGTCCAGATTGCTGTCTATCCAGTATATGTTTCCTGCAATCCAGTCTACAGTTAAACCCTCAGGTGTGGCCAGGCCATGTTGTACTACCACCTCAATGGCACTTACACCTTAAAAACAGAGAAAGTCTTAAATCACTAGCAGAGTCAGATATAGTGTATATGGATTTACAAGTGTACCATATGCTCTTGGAATGAATTCTTGATTAATTTAATAGATAACAGCAATCTTTCAGTCCACATGAAATTTTGCCTTTGTAAATGTGATAGACTACTGTAAATGACCATATTTCCTGCACTACATAAAATTCCATAGAAATAGAACAATTTAATTCTTTGACAGTTTATTAGTAAAGCCCTGAAAATTTCAATGAAGGCCAGATTTCACATGGAATCCCACTGCTGACAAACCCATGTCCTCTTACCAGACCAGTTTTGCAGTATCTGTGAAGGACGCACTCATGTTCTGTTCCATAGTGAACAGGACATACTAGATCTATTTTAATTTTTTTTTCTCAAACAAACAACAGCAGATTTTGCTCTCAGGAAGAATTGCCAGCCATTTCTATTTGCCATTTTCTTCCACTTACAGACTACTGCAATATGAAACTTTTATAAACTGTTCCTCGCAGTGCACCAAGAACAGTCTAGATATACATCATTTTAGAGACAGAACATCATCATAGATTCTGTTTATGTGAATGCTACCTCAGTAACAATGTAGGATATCCAATATCCTCTAACTGTAATCATTTTCTCTCTTAAGAAATTGAAGATTAAATTCATACCTCCAGTATCAGAAAGCTTGCCTCTGTAAATTTTGTCCTCTACTACATCAGTCCAGTATAGTAAACTCTGACTGAAATGAAAATCAAGTGCTATTGTATTTCTTAAACCAGGAACTAAAAGGCTGTAGTCACGTTTGTGAAGATCAATTTTTCTGATCTCATGTCGAATAGAAAAAATTATGAAAGCCTCAAATGGATCTGGAAGCAGAAGATTATACAGAAGAGATTGCTATATATTGCTATAAATGACAAGTGAAATAAGAACAACAGAGTATTAAAACAATTCACTTCCCAATATAGGATCTTTCAAATACATGTTTTAGTCCCATAAACAACTCACTTCTCTACTGTATGGAACGTTATCTTTGATCAGTACTAGAGATACCAAACATTACAATTGAGAATATCACAATCAACTGTTGAAACATGTTTTGCAGCTACACCACAAACTGTTCCATAACTAGATCTATAAGACTCAAGCTATAAAATAAAAAAGACTATTTTCTCAAAAGCCTCAGAAAAAAAATGATTAAATTGTACATACATCCAAAATAAATTTAACTGAAAAAGAATGTAATAAAAAGCATATATTTTTCTTTTTTCAAGTTGACATGATTAAAAAACCTTACTGCAAAGTACAAAACAAGGTAATGAGCATTTTATACACTTACTGATACACTACAGCACCAAACCCAATTACCACAGAAGTTCTTCCTTTGCTACTCAAATGATGCTGTATTACTGCCCATAAGCTTATATCATTATACATATAAAATAATCTCTGCATAGGTTAACCATGATCATAATATGAAACAGTTTTATACTATTACACAGTTTAGATGAGATGAAGATTTCAAGCAAATAGCTGTGTTAATTAAAAAAAATAAATAAATCAGACATCTGAAAAGATTAGACCTTCCTTTGCCTTTTTCTCCTTTTTCCTTTCAATATTAATATTGTAAGATGTTTGGGAATTCTAACAGAATGGAATTGAAAAACAGCTAAAGCCAATCCAGAAAACAATCAGACCATTATTTATTTATATTTTTTAAGTGTGTATCTAGTAGTATAGTTTACAGCTTAGAAAATCTTGAAAGCCACTTTCTAAATGAAACCTATACTGAATGTTTTGGAGCTCATCTGATTCTTACTGTACTAAGTTCAGTAAGGTGGAATATAAAGATGAAATTAAAATATCTTTCAAGAACATTTTTTTCCTTTGTATTATCATGTGGAAGAGTTCAAGTGCAACATATAAGCACAACTTATTCTGAAGGATGTTCCAACAGGAACTAGGAAGAAGTGTACTGAATTGTATAATTTGTATTGACTCTCTATTTGAATAACAGAGCTCTGTAACATACTTTTAGCTCAAACAATACAATTTTAAAAATGAATTAATTATTCTTTGAGAAGTCCTTAATGTAACAATACACTTACCAGAACAATGAAAATCAAACTAGTTCAAAACATGAAATATGGAAGAAAAACTCTAAGTGCTATAGCACTTAAGACCCTAAAGAATGGAAGAGAACCCAAGCAGAACTAAAGAAAAATAGCAGAAAAGAAGACGACATTGCAAGAGACACTGATAGAGAACCAAAAATACAGCTCAAGATATATCTATTCACTTATTATTATTTTTTTCCAAAACTAAATGTTTAGTTTTGATGGATACTTAACTGAAACAGTTTTTAAAGTACCTTGAAAAAGTGCAGTACTGCATACCAACTTCAGATGTTACTGCAGCATACTACAGAAGTGTTTGCATATGGATACAGTCTAAGTAAACTGTATATCAAAAAAAGTTAGCTAAGGGCAAAGAAATATTTTCTATCTGAATTTTTTTTCCCTCCTGGAAGAAGGATTACTGGTTACGGCTCTAACATAATATGTATCTTCTCGCAGTTCAAGAGATTTTAAATCAAATGCAGCTATTCTACGAATTATTTTATATCAACTGGTATTAGGGATGGCATTTGACATTACTGGGGACTGTTTACCTCCAGAAGTTCTATTTCAACTCCAGTTGTAGTAGACAAAATTATAAGCCTTTATCTAACATTCACAGAAGATCTCATGCACAGAGACATTAAATGCAATAGACATTTTGAGGCTCTCAGATCCACAGATGAGACCAAAACAGGGATCCCTTAACTGATTTAGTAAAATGCTATCCATATAGGCAACAACAAATGTATCAGAGTTTCTATCCTTTGGAGTATTCACCATACCTTTAAATGAAATAAACTAAAATTATTATTGACTGTAAAAGCATACGTCTTACTTGATACACAATTATTTTGTTGCTGCTTTGATGGCATTAGGATATAATCTTTATGGTTTATAAAGAACAGCAACACTTTACTAGCTGACATCTCCAGTCTCAGATCATATATTTAACGTTAAATTGTCTGACAAAATCTGTAAAAATCAATTTGTAACTTTAGATTCTCACCAACAGCCAGTAAATATTAAGTAGAAATATCTCATGGGCCTAAGAAAAGCTAAATAGCCTTAGTCTCAATTTTCTTACTTTTCAGAACAGGGTATATTTGTATTGTGTATTTTTCCCCCCTTAGGTTTCAAATATCAGTAACTTTTGCTAGGTTTAATTTAAGGTTTGTTACAAGCCTTCCTTGATAACATTACTATAATGCTTTTAATCCTTTCATTCCTGCAGCCTAGAAAGAATGTGTTTTCTGAATATTCAGAAATGACAGTGATAATATAAATGTGACTGATCAAGGGTCAAAACCATTGAAGCAGTGTAATAGAATAAGAACTTCAGAGAATAATAAAATTTTGGATGTACAGGCCGCGGCAATGTCAGTGATGCATGATCTGGGAGTCAGCATAGTTCAGTGACAGCTGAGCAAAATATATATATCTAATATCATACTGTAGTAAGTAGCAATTCTTTACATATACTAACAACAAGTACTGTGACAGAAAGAGCTGATTTGGATGTCTTTCTTAAAATGATGTTAATAGTAGATTAATACAAACAATTTTTCTTAATATTCGTAAGAAATTATCTATGGCAAGGCTCTTGATTTTTGAACATTTGCCAAAAGCTCTTTAATGCAACATTCAGGATATGAAACTAAATTCTCAATGTTCATTGTTTTGGAAAATTCTGGAAAAGAGAAACATTATTACTCCATGCAATACAGACTTCACTGCAACTGTTATATAGTTCAATGATGTTGTAGCTGACTGCTATCTAGTAAATTATTTCAGGTGACTCACAAAGAAAAACTTTAGCTTTTATTTCTCCCTTAGTGATCTAATTTTTTTCCTGTAATTCACCCAAGGTAATGTTGAGTATCTGTAATAAATGAGGAATCTCAATCATAAAAGATGTTGAATTATGAAATATCCAAATAAATTATGAAATAGATTTGAAGACATTCTGACTCAGAATGGATAAAATACTATCGAGGAATACTCACATAAGAGTTCTAAAGTGATACTTCAAAAATCTATGCTGTGCTATTTTTAACTTTCTGCAGGAGAGTACAGATGATATGACAGTATCTGTTTCACATACACATTTTCATTTCACACACATTCACATTGAACTTAACAAACACCCTTAAGAGTTTCTGAAACATGCTTCAATACAGAAAAATACCAAACATTAAAGGGAATGCATTCTCCTCTCCTGTTTGTCTTATGTTGGATTTCTTCTGAATTAATAAGCCGAACTAGTTTATACTGGCAAAAAACTGGCTAATTCTGTAAATGCTAACTGGCAGCAGATAATTAATTGTGTGTGTACATATATTTGAAATTAACATTCTGAACCCTGAATTAAAAGTTTGCTATGAGCTACAGCTGGTTCAGGCTAACAGTAAGTTTGCGTAACACCTGAACTAAACGAAATCAGCAGAAAGATTCAAGATCACCAACAGGAGGCTGATCACTCCTGGAATTGTACTTCCATACATGGACTTCATAGTAACTCAGGAGAGAGGCCCAAAGAAATGAAAACAACCAGGAAGTTGGGAAAAATTCTGGAGATCAGCGAGATGCATAGAGAGATACATCGAGGGATACCCACGGTCCAGTAGTGGCACAAATCAGTAACTTGATGAGAAACCAACACAAGCAAAACCTATATTCAACAATAAAAATGGGAAAAACAAACAAACAAAAAAACATGCTTCCACTAAATTACTACCTATTAATGTCTGAAATTGAGAAAGTGGAATGAATTTCAACTTACCAGTACTAATGCAATTTTCTCCATCCTTACTGAGCTTCCAGCCTTCATAACATGAGCACTTCACATTGTTTTTATGTTGTTCACATACTTGACTACACTTAAGGTGCTTGGTGCAATAATCCATAATTTCACAAGTTTTGTTGTCTATACTGAGATTGAATCCTGTGGGGCAAGAGCAAACAATTCTTCCTCCAGGAACCACAGAACATTGATGACTACATCCGCCATTATTAAGTGAACATTCATCTGAAAGAACATGGAAAAATAAGGGCATTAAGGACCACAAAGGTTGTCTGTTACATGGTGTACTTCTGAAAGACACAAAGTCTACTAAAATGTAGGAAAAGCATCTAAGAATAGCAAACCCAATTTTAAATCTGGTAAACAGCTTACTGTATTTATTTTAAAGCTGTTTAATTTGTCAGTATTCAGCGTGGTATCTTTACTGCAAACTTTCAAAATTTTAGCATTGTAGATGAACAATATACATATATGTATTTCCAGACTTTCACCTACATTTTGTTTGCTCAAGAAGTTTCCATAAAGAGTTAGCCAAAAGACCATCTAAGACCAATATCCCAACTCCAGAAGTGACGAAGCACTGAAGGTTGATGCATGGAGAAATAAACACACAAATACTTTCCCAAATACTTTCCTTACCTCCAACTACTTGAACTTCTGGGTTTGGGAAGGCTTCAACACTAAGTCTAATCTATCTGTGTCACAAGTAACTCACAGCTGAAGAAACATATACAAGTGAGAAATAAAACTTATGGTAGTATAATAATAATAATAAAATCAAAATATCTTTATCCATACTATTGCCATTAAGGAGAAATATTAGATCCTCCTAGTCATCCAAATACATTTATTCATGATCACTTATACAGCTACTGATAGGATTCAATCAACCCAAGCCTTTGTAATTTGAGGGAACTGAATATCAGCTTCAGTACTATCATAGAAAATTTAAACCCCTTAATCGTTTATCTCCAGGAAAAGCAAGACTTACCTAAGGAGCCATGTTTTCCCTAATTTGGAGAAAACTGATACTTCATTCAAGTAGAAGAACAATAAGATTTAATAAAAAAAGAAATCCTCACATAAGATTCTGTTACAAAAGTTCTATAAGATTAACATGAGAACTTTTGTTTGAAATGAAGTATTATGATGGATAGTATCAAGCAACCAGAAAAATGTGTCTAAAAGAAATACCACAAAGATCGCCTTCATCAGATCCATCAGGACAATCTCTTCTCCCATTGCAGAGCTTCTCAGGCTGTAGGCAGATGGAGGTATCATTAGCACAAGGGTATTTTGGTGGTCCACACATATAGCCCTCGCAATTATCCTCATCAGACTGATCCTCACAATCAATATCGCCATCACATAGCCACGCTTTGCTAATGCATCTCCCTTGGAGAAAAGAGACAATAAACACAGGAAATCAGACTGGAAGTAAGCTTTGGAAAAAGCCTTCAGTAACATAACAGATTTTTTTTAAATTTTCATTTTATTTATTTTATTTTTTTCTGCATTATGCTTTTGCTTTAATAGTACTTTCCTCTTGGATGAACAGAAGGAAACCAACTTGCACTTATAGTCTGAAGTACAATCCACATCAGTGTTGACAACCCTGTTTTCTAAGTAAAATAAATCCTAAATTTTTTCTATGCTGAGTAGAACTACATACAGGTCAAACAAATCCTCATAATTTCAGGTAGGTATCCCAAATCACACCAATTAGCTTCTATTTTTAACTTCATCTTTTCTTCCTCTCTTTCTTTATTTTTCTACTCCATCTGCCTTCCACAAGAACAGTGATTCACATTCTGATAATGTGAGTCTGAGAAACAAAATGTTTCTAGGAAGCATACAAAATACATTCTCAGAACACGTCAAAGAAATAATTATCTTTTACATGGAATAATTACAATAGATGATACTTATTCCAAGATTTCAGGTTTACCGAAGCAGGGTACTGATCATTTTCTTCACTCTTGAAAAGGAGGAAAAAAAAAAACCCAAAACAAAACAAAAACAAAAAACAAACAACAAAGCTCTGTTGTGCAGACCAACAACATTTGGAAATTTAAAGTTGTCTCTTGAGAGAAAGTGGTAACAACATTTAAAAGCATGCAGGTATTAGACTAGAATCATCAAAGCCAGGGATTACAATATCTGAAGAATAATAGATTGTGAAACTACACGTGTTTATGATCATGTCTCAAACTATATATTGAACCCTCAAGCAGAACAGAAGTGACATGGACTTCTTCATTTAATCAGTAATGAGATCTTGCACTGTGCAACAATACATATACACTGCTTAGCTACAGAGCTATACCTATCAGAAATGGGAAAGAAGGTCCTGGAAGGATGAGGATCCAATGAAGAAAATGTCTGTGGGTGCTGATGGACTGGCTGATGATGTCCAAGACTTAACTGCAAGACTGGTAACTACAAACCATTGCAGAGCATAAACTGACTTGTCCTTCGGTTCAGCTTCCCCAGCAAGAAACAGATAAATAAGACTTTGTGGAGGAAGTAAGCGTGACAATATGAAATAACTAACTAGGATAAAACTCTAATTTTACTGGTTATTAAATGCACCCCAGTACCTAAACCACTACAAGGCTATCAGTTTTTCTGTGTTGCAGAGATTTTGTAAAGGCATCCACAAAATGTACTATCCCTAAACACAGTTCTACTGTCTTCCATAACACTGTAGCAGATTTTAAATTTATCACAATGGAATTGTTTGCTAGTAGGCTTAAGATTAACATAATAGATCGCATTTGTTGTTTTTTCCTTCTTTTAATGGAAAAGGTGCCATCCTCCACAGAAGATGAAAACTAAATACAAAGACAGTGAAATAAAAACAAACAAAAAAATATTTCTGTAGCATTCCAACAGAGCAAACATGAGACTGTTTGCACTTTCAGGCAATCACAGTAACAACTGAAATTTCAGGATTATATGATGTGAATGTTTCAAACAAAAGAATATAATTTCACCAGTGCAAAGATCAGATGGAAAAATAAACAGGGAGAAATGTCAATAATGATGATGAGAAGCTTTCCCTTTTCTCCTACAATGGTCAAAGTCCCAAATATCCTACACTGAAAAGAATAAACAGACACAGGAAAACAAAACTGTATGCATTACATGTACACCGTACCCACATGCAGTCAAGACTGTTTCATAAAAGTGTCCATATTCATTATTATCTTGAAGTGAATGTTGATTTTATATATTATTATAACACAGCAGTAGAATGAAAGCTACTGGAAAATGCCAGCATCAAGCAAACTAGCTAGGTCCCGAAGTAAATTGATGTTGCTATCAATAGTGCTCTTAATCTGTTTTTTTTAATCCTTCATACATACAAATATTTACAGAGCAAATCAGTTTTCTTGTCTTTCCCTAGCTCTAATGAAGATATATGTTATAATAAAAGATCCATATTTCTCTATGATAGCTATGACATGTCCTTAAGTAGAATATACTCATAAGATATAAATCTTGGACAAAATTTGAAAGAGATGGACTTAATAAAATATTATGAGTCTCCTGAAATCATTACTTCAAATTCACTCTACTATTTTTGCTTTATTTCCCCTTACTGAAACTTACACTTTTGGCTTCCAAAAGCCTTTACCGTAAATTTCACCGTTAGTTAAGTGTCTCAGTAGATATCTTTTATTTTCCATTACTCTTGCATAACACTGAAGAATTCAGTGTAAAGCAGTACATCAGGAGTTCTGAAGCAAAAACTACATAGGTGAGTTTGATAGATTGATTCAGATGCTCTTTTGCCAGTTCCTACAAATACGAGCAAGTATAATAGATAATTCAGGGTTTTTTTTCCTGTTTTTTTTTTACTTCTTTATTTTCTCAACAAAATAATAGAGAAATACGTTGGGGAAAAAGTACAAAATAATAGTCCAGAAGAGTATTAAAAATAAGGTACAATATTAACTGTTTGTTCAAAAAAGTAGCATGAAAAATGTTCAATACAGTTCAGAATTACTACATTTGATATGAAAGTACTCATGATTCTTAAGTAGTTCTGTGGAGTCAAATTCTAGACTACTACCATTTGAGTAATTAGATTAATTTTATAACACGTTAAGTGAGGTTGAACAGATTTTATTCTTGGTCTACTACTGCTACCTGCAAAGTAGGGACTCTGAATAAAAAGGATAGATTTATGCAATACATAAAACTAAGTTGGGGTACACACCCACAGCGATTTTGGAGATTGAAATCTGAATTTAGAATAGCAACTTCAGGCTGATCTATTTTAGCCTAAGTTGACTTAAAAGAAGCTTAATATAATTTAAAAGCAGAAATGGGTAAGAAGCAGCATTAGACCATTTATCTCAATCAAGTATCTACTATATCTTCTATCTTTAACTACTGTCCAAAACTGTAACTTTTTTTTTTTTTTATCACATCATTACAAACAACTGCATGAAGAGCAATGTCAACCTGAAATCTGTTAATGCAGGTTAACAGATCCAGTTTTGGTTGACAGTGGATAGCAGTTTAAGAACTGCACCGGTTGTATGGTTAAGGTGCAACCAACAAAAACACCTTAAATAAATAAATATTAAATGTTTTTGTTCACTTGTCAAAAAAAGGTGGTTAAAGAGACATGTGACAGGTGTCTTTCAATATTTAAGTTTTTCATAACAAGAAGATGAAGACAATCAACTCTGCTTGCAACAAAGATTCAGATGACATATGAAGAAAAGTTGTTCCAACTGTGAGAGACAAATTACTGAAGGACTAAATAGAGCACCCTCAACCAGATTTCTTAACAGCATGGCCGAGAAGGGACTGAGTATCACAGATCTTAGAGGCTACCTTTATCCTAGGTAGAAAAATCACTTGTATTAGGAAATTGTGCACCAGCCGTTAGCCACGTTTAAGAGGAATTTCGTCAATTTTTCTTTGTCTGAACTACTCCCAGAAACACAAGAAGCTGTTTACTATTATTTTTATAAAATAATCCACAGAGTAAATGACATTCTGAAATCTGACAGGACCATGGTAGAAACTGTTTCTCATAACAACACTACCTTTCATTAGTCCCACCATTTGGAAGCAAGTTGAAAAGTAGCTAAAGAAAAGATTTAATTTTGCAGTTTCCTATTTCAATGCGTTACCAACCAGTTTTCTTCTGAAACTTCAGTTTTGCTCCTTTTAGGACCAATGTAAAGTTATCTATGGAACGGTCAGAAATTATTGCAAACAGGATAGTTGCAGACAACCAACAAGCGCAGCTGAGTTTTCCTCTAAATGAAAGCCATATGTCCCTGAATTCATCCAATGCTAGATGAAAGTAAATTTTTTGCTGCTCTTGTATGTGGCAGACAGAGAATTCACATTTCAACCTCCATATTGCAAAGTGACTGGGACACTGTACTACTTGCACATGACTATAAACATGGCCAAATGTATAACAAGGAAACACAGTTTGAGTACTCTTCACCACCTGGATGCCAGGAAAAAGACAGTACAGATCAGGTTTCCATCAGTCTCTTTTAGGGAAAAAAACAATCTTATTCTATTAAGAAAGATAAATCTCTTTTTACTTACTGAAGCTATTTCATTTAAAAACAACTTGTTCTATATACAGTTGTGGAGACTAAGAACACATTTTTAGATTTTTCTAGAAAGGAATATTCTTATGTTTATTTGGACCTTGTGATTTCTAACTTTAAAATCCAGGTAGCAGCAAGCAGACAAGACATCCTAAAGTAGTTCACATATTCCATTCATATACATTTCCAGATACTTTTAGACATAGTTTACATAACTAGGTTTCAGCAGGTATCAAGCTTAGCTATAACACAGATATTAGAATATGTTCTCCTTTCTGCTAGTAATGTCAGGTAAAATTACTACATATTACATATATCTTAATTTAAATTTTGCTTTTAAAAGGTGTTTTACCCTCACTATTTCATTAAACTTTGAAATAAAATTAAAAAAAATAAATAGAATTATGACCTACATTCAGTTCATGTTCAAGCTAAGCACGGCTTTGAAAAATACTTATGCAAAGGTTAGTTAAGTCACATTTTTTTTCCAATTTTTTTAATGAAGTACTGTAACAAGATTACATTTTAAGCTTTCTATGAGAATAAATTTTTCTCCCAGCATTGTAGTTCAAATTTCCAGTGCTGCAGTTCTAATTCTTTGAAGTCTAACTAATTACTTTGTACAGTTTCAAATTACTTGTAGTGCCAAAGAAAGAAAATGAAAGAAAATACCTGGACTTTGAAGTACTATTAAATGCTACATTTCAGTATTTGTTTTGATATACTGTCACACAGAACAGTTTGAGCCTTACATAAACTGAAAAGACATCCATTTTATATTATAAATCAGAAAACGGGTTAGAGTAGCATATTAATATTTTACTCCTGGTGTAAATAACATCTCCTCAAGTAGTGTTAAATACTAAAAGGAGTATTTTCATAGCACATCTATGAGTAAATCATACAGACAGACTCTGTGTGAATAAATGAGAGCATTATCTACAAAGACATACCTGTACTCACACAGGAGAACTTTGTTTTTTCATCACACAGCCGTATCGTTCCATTACAGCCTTTTTCATCACTACCATCTTCACAGTCCTTTTCTCCATCACAACGCCACAGCTCGGGAACACAGTTCCCATCAGGACTGCACTGAAATTCCTTCCCATTGCATCGTCCAGGAGAGGGAGTTTCTTAGAAAAAGAATTACACCTAAGAGTACTCCCTGCTTGGAAAACACTCACAAAGCTTACAATGAATTAGAATCCCCTTTCACAACTGAAGCCAAAACCACAGTCCATAGGAATAACTCTAATCCCACTCTTCCCCCCTGTAAGAAAGCCTTCAGGCAGTCTGAAAGTATTTCCATCATGATGGCTTTTGCAGTTCTCTTTCCCATACCAGCTATTACCACTGTTTTCAGTGCTCATAATGCACCACTACGAAATAATTAAAGTATTTAAAGACAAAGTTAGACAATCCTATTTACTCCCCAAAAGTATTATTTGAATAAGTTTTGTTAGCATTACCTGTAACTTCATGTGGTTTTTTTTTATTATTATTATTTTTTATTTTTATTTTATTTATTTTACTGAAATTAAAATTATTAAAGCAAAACTAAGTTCCTAAGCAAATGTGCACAAACCTAGTAGTGCAGGACACCTTAGGACTTACTATGACTTTGTGACTCAAATCCCAGCAGAACAAGATACTGTATAAAAGGGTAGAGGAGGTCTTTTTGTATACCTTGAATTACTGAGAGACTTATATCAAAAGTAACTTGGGCCTTGGCCTTTCTTACCCCATCCTTATACAGCCTAGTGGCATTCCTATACTCTTCCCAGGTTACCTCTCTTCTTCCACTAATTGTGCATTTTCTTCTTGCTTCCAGATGGATTCCCAAGGGTTTTTGTTAACTAACTCCCTGAAGAGCTAGAAGTTGGCTCTCCTGAAATTAAGCTTAATATGTTCAAATTCTGTATGACTCTCAGTAGTCCTGCAGAACTTAACAGCGTAATTTATAGTATGATTATTGCAAGTTAGAGACTAAGACTTCAGTGCCATCTGAAATATAATATTTATATATAACATAGTCAACATACTGTTTTATTATTAATATATAAAACATCCTCTGCATGTATACTCTGAAGTTTCTGAAAGCTAGTTCCCTTTCTTTGTACCGATTGAACATTTTCCCCTTGCTGAATTTATAAGCTATGCATACTTTCCATACCAAGCAACGTTTAAAAGCATTCACTATTTTAAAGAAAAGCCCTGTGTGTTCATAATAAAATATTTTCTATAATTATACATGATAAAAATGCAGGAAGAATAAGATAGCTAACCTTCCTTGGTGCAGTTTGTTCTGGTTTCATCACTGAAATCTCCACAGTCATTGTCACCATCACATGCCCAATGGCTTGGGATACATCTCCCATTGTAACACCTGAACTGATCAGCGGAACACGAGTGGATACAGCCTAGTTCATCACTTCCATCACCACAGTCATCATCTGCAAATGTTGATTTTTAAAAGACACAGAATCTGAATAAAAGATGTCAAGAGAAGCAAACTATTTCCAGAAAGGAAAATAACACAGTAGAAACAGTATTTTTGTTAGCTTCCCACAGGTATATGGTAAAATTATTTCTAATACACACAGTCATCACATATCCTGAGTTGGAAGGGACCCACAAGGATCACTGAGTCCCACTTCAGATTCTGGATCAAATAAGCCAGCAGGTCTCAACTGTTCCACATGCACCTTGCCCTCTGGGCCTTTCTGCATCTTCATAGCCCTCCTTTGGGTGCTGTCTAATAGTGTTAGGCCCTTTTTATAACAGGGCATCCAAACTGTGTGCAGAGCTGGAGGAGAGGCCACACAACGCAGAGCAGAGCAGAACAATATCTTCCCTTGCCTGATGGCAGTGCCGGACCTGAGGATCCCCTGTGTCCAATCAATCCTTTTGGCTCCTGAGGACACCACTGGCTCAGATTCAATCTGCTGTCAGCCAAAACCCTCAGATTCCTTTCTGTATGGCTGCTCTCCAGCCTCTCATTCCTGACTCTGTACATACAGACAGGATTGACCCCTCCCAGGTGCAGAATCTGGCACTTTTTCTTGTTAAACAACGTGGGTGGTGATTACATAGTCCTCTGAGCTGTTAGAATCTTTCTGTAAGGCCTACACATAAAGGAACGTATAGTTCCTTAACTCTGCTAACGGCACTCACTGCTCTTTCATTTTAGATAGTCTAAGATCCTTACGCTTATTCATTCACATATACCAGTCAGCATTATAAAACTGTAGATTTTCTTCATTTCTTTTCCTGTTTAAATACAGATGCTCCCAAATTAAGCTGTTTTATTTTATGCTTACTGATACCTTACTTTACTGTAGCAATTACAACAATCTTATTGCAGTTCTGACACTTTGACTGTGATCTCCAAGGGAAGGAAAAGATGCTATATAAACACTATAGGGCTTCCTTACACAGAATTTTAGCACACTGCAATAATTTAGAGTCTCTGTCCCTATACAGATGTGAATTTCGTTCAGCCTCATAAAATCACAGCAATGTCAAGAAGGAGAACCAGACTAATTTTGTTAAGACTGGTATGACATCCCTCACACCTCATAATCTATGGAAAAATATTCGTGTGAATAACTGCCAAATACACTCCCTTTAGGACAAAAGCAGCAAAAACATCATAAAGTCTTCCTAGGCTTGCCGTCTGACAATTGCCATTCATTGAGTGGAACTTGCTCACTAATAAGGCAGGTGTTTTGTCACTGGAACTTAGTTGTTTTCTTAAAGCAGAAAATATATGCACCATGTTGTTATTACTTTTCTTTTTTATTAAGCAATTGAAGATTACATCACACTTTATTCTACAGAATGTAGTACTTCCAACTATCACCATATCCACAGCACCAATTATGACAGAATCACTCAGTTTTGCAGCTTTCTCTATTAGGTAACTTAGAACTACTGTTCTCTGACCAGCTACATACCAAACTGGTAATATCAATCACAAAAGAAACAATAACAAAACATTGTCTGCTATATTTTTTTTTCAGATATTGAACATTTGATACTTGCCTGAATCACAGAGCCATTTGCTGCTAATGCATCTTCCATTTTTGCAAATAAATTGAGTTAGTGGCTCACACGTTGGGAATTCTGTAAAAAGCATTCAAAACCGAGAACTATTTAATACATATAGTCTTTAGTAATATTCTTTAACTGTCCTGCATGCATGATTTAAACAAGCCAAATACATTGTACCAAACCTTTGTCTGAGACACTCTGGAAAGTAAGAAAAAGTAAGAGAATGAAAAGCAATGATAAAAAGGCTTTTAACAGTAAATTAAGGCCAATGCCTATCCTTTCTCAATGGAGATCAATGAAATGCGTTCTTCTGTGTTATATGACATGGTGCTATGGCCTGTCTTTACCAATAAATTGAAAACAGACACAAGCTGTACTTTCAGCATTTTCATTTAGGTTAAAAAAAAAAGTTCCCCAAGTGCAATGGCTGCCAGTAAAAGACAGGAAATGGAAGACTATAAAATGAGAAGGTTAAGTACAAAGTGAAAGAACATTCAAGAGATAAAAGTTACTGCACAATGACACACGGTAAGATACAAAATTAAAATGTCAGTATTTACAATCACTTCCTGTGTGTATTCCTGTTAAAATAAAAAATAGAAAACTGAGATGTTTTATTCAAAAGTATATTAGGCAGTTTTGAAATCAGAGTGGTAACAGAATCATGGATGAGTCTCTAAGAATGATAACAACTTGATTTTTTCCCAGCTTTTTCTTTTGAAATCAATGACTAAGCTATGTGCATTAATACCACTAACACATCAAACTGTGTTTGTACTATATCATTTTGAAAATACAAGATCCACTTCGCAGACTTAAAAATTCATAGGAAATAATCTGGAAATCTAAAAATCCAAATGGAGCAAGGAGCAGCCTAAAATCTATACGCAGACCATCAGGAGAATAAGCAAAAAGTCCATTATTATTAAAAATTATTATAAAAAAAAAAAAAGTCATACATGAAACAACAAACTAGCTGCGTTATATAGTAAAGCTCAGATCACCAAGAGCATCATAAGATTGAAACAATTAGTTTTATTGCATCAGCACAAGAAAGGAGTGACAAAAAAAAAAAAAAAAGAACTCTCTATTAATTTTTTCTCTCTTTCAGTCCCTCTGTGTCCCTACAGCCACCCCAGCACTCCTTTCCCTTTTCCTTTTTCAAATAAATGCAGCTCCTATAGCTGTTTCGCAGCCATCCCTGAGTGGACTATCCAGCAGACAAGGAAAACAACAAAGGTGCCTCTTCTCAGTGAAGTTTCTCCTCACTGTAGGCACCAATCTTGTTTCTCTCTGCTATCCACCTGTCTTGTGAAAGCTCCATTTCTTCAATACTATCTTCACCCTTCAGTGATTGAGTGCAAATGATATGACAGATAGACACAAAACATGATCTTAAGCATTGTGTCCTTTATGAAAGCAAAAGAAAAATAAGCACATTCTGTTCTCAAGCCTTCTTCAGAAATGTCATGATTCTTACTAAATGTGGTTGTATTTTAAGAAAAAGAGTGCTTAGATACTGGCATCATTTTTTCCCAGTACTGTGCACTGCAGGTATAGGCTGACATAAGTATACATAAGTTCTTGAACCAATACCATCCAGAGGTTATTCACAGCTAAGAACCGTTGCACTTAAATATGATTCATAATGGTAACAAAAAGCAAACCATAATTTTAATTTTCTTATAGCAAACTACTGAACAACAAAAAAAAAAATTTAAAGCATTTCATGGAAAAATTTTGAGTAGCTAAATACTTCTGACAGTTAAATGCCTTTCTGTAGTCATCAAATGACAAGAAAAGATGAAAAACCAAATGTTTAACATATTTTAACAGCCACAGTGGTCAAGAATAAATGACCAAGAACCTCAAGTATGGAATATATTTATAAAGTTTGACAAAACTGGAAAACAGCAGGTGAAATAAATGCCAATTAGATGATCTGTAGAAATATTTCAGATACTCTGACAGTGTATACCATACAAAATATGTGGAGAGAAATTATGAAGACAGTATTAAGACTTGCAAATTGACAAGCTGCCCAAGAACACAAGGTATGATTAGTCACAGAAACTAAGAAATTAATATCAAATATCATGTCACACCATTATACAGAATGGTGTAATTTCATAGACTGTAAGATACAGTGAGTTCAGTGAGAAGGAAAACGTGATGCAAAACAAGACAAGGGAAAGCAGGTTAGTACTCCAGGAAACATAAGAAATATGTATACATCTAGAAAAATCTTGAATGCGGCTACAAAAAGAAGAGAGAGTGAGAAGTATGGCCTTAAAAAGTAACATCAAACAACTAAAGTATATGAGTTGGTTGCCAGTCGTGAAGAATTCAAACTTAGATAAACTTAAAGGATTACAGATCAACAGAATTCACTAACCGAGTCCTATTCCATAGATTTTCTCACAGCTGGAGTCCTTAAGATTTATCTTTATGGAACACTTGCCATCAGCCACTTTCATTCATACATTTACTATACACTTTTTTTCTTGTTTTCCAGTGGAAGGGAATATTCACTTACCACAGGATGTCATTTCATCAGTTTCATCTCCACAGTCATCCTCCCTGTCACACAGCCATGATGTTGGAATACAGCGTCCATTCCCACAAGAAAACTGGTCAATCTGACATGTTCTTGCTGTCAAGACAAAACACTCCAAAAATGCAAGGGAAATGGACTAAATCTGTTAGATCTTTTGGTTTAAGTCTGTATGTAGAAGTTGCAAATCAAGATGGTATCTCCTGGCCTGGCTGCTCATTTCATTTTAACTAATCATCATTCACCTCACTGATTTCAGAGGAGATTCAAATGTGCAGGATCCAGTCTGATCTATCTTTGGATGATATGCTTGTTAGTGTGAATACACAAAACTAGTCAGTAGAAGTACAGTAATGTTTGATAAAATTACATTTATGCTAGAGTTGAAATTGAAAACAAAACAAAACAAAAAAACAGGGTATAAGAACATCTAACTTGCAAATGGAATATTATTTCACAAAAAAAAAAAATCCGTGTTACCTACTATAAACAACAATGTACTGAGAGTCATATTTACACACACACACACACACAAACCAACAATGCATGCAGTGAGCCTGGCTTCACTGTTCCTGATATCCTTCCATTTGCAAATACACAGCGATAATGATCCATTGAAGTACATGATGCATGCTTTTTCTCTGGCAAAACAAGGCTAACCAAAAGAAATTGTATTATGTAATTGCATACATGATTCTGAAATCTGATAAATAGAACATCAGTAAGCTCTAACATATAGAACAGACCCTACAACTGCATTTACTCAAAATGGGAACTTGTAACTACAACAGAAATAGTAACATAGACTATGATTACAAACTTGAATATGAAAAGACATCAATATGTATTACAATCTGCAATAACTGTGATGCTGACATGGAATCTATAGACCTGTATTGGTGCTTGAAAATTTTTAGCCAAACTGCACAAGTAGCAATCAGTGAACAGACCAGCCAATATAAGAAAAATTAAATCAAACAAAACGTATACTGGGAATTTATGGCAATGCTGTCCATCACTACATTTCAGTTAAAGAGCCATCAGTTTATGATGCCTGATATTTTGTACAGCAAATATTCAATGGTCATTTAGCATACTCTCCTGACAAGAAGTAAACATCATGGATTTGGAACTCCATGATTTATTGCGGTAGAATCAGTGAACAAACTTCATCTTGACATTTCTTTAAAAATCCATTATACAGAAAATAAATTACAAATGAAAACAATTTTCAAGGCACCATGGGGAAACCGAGTAAGGAATTATGCTTTTGTCAGCATAAAATAAAATTCACTCATCAGAGCATGTTAACAAACAATTCTAACTGACAAAACAGATTTAGCAGGAACAAGTTTGTACCTAAGTAGTACTTTGACAGTCAGCCCATATGGACAGATTAAGCACTGAATTATTTTGGAAAGCACAATCAAGCACAAAGATGAAGTAAAATATAATTTGTATTCCATCTTTGTGGCATCAACATCTGAATTAATTTAAAATGACAATAATCAGATTACTAATAGCTGTCTGGTTCAGTTCAGTACAGCACAGAATTGCTTATGGAGCTGGAATTAAGTAAATTTTTTACCTGCACAGGTTTTATTTGATTCATCTTCATTATTACCACAGTCGTTAGCTCCATCACAAAGCCACCTCTTGGGAATGCAGCGGTTATTCTGACACTTAAACTGATTCTCAGGACAACTATGATTGACTGGGGGGTAAAAGACAGAAGAGTTTTTTCCTTAGGAAACATCAGAGAAAATCAGCTGAAAGTAATATATAATTCAAATTCCCTAGTGATGCAGTTAGTAGGGCTATCCTGGATATCCCATCATCATGACATGAAAACTACTCAGCAATAGAGTCTGTAAGTAAAGTACTTAAACAGTACTCCAATAATTAAAGAGTACATAGTAACTAAAGAATACATAATAAATTCCTATGGAACTCTTTTTTTATTAACTACTAAATGTTAAAAGATAGAACCATTTTAAAAGCAAAAATAAAAAGATACCAAAAGTGAACAGAGGAAATTCTGGTTCCAAAACAGTTCAAATGCAAGGTTTAGCCTGCACGTCTCTAATATACTATAGATTAAACCCCTGAGCTAATATTACTGAGTTGAAGGTTTATCACAGAATTTCACAATCTCAGAAATTCAACAGGCTTAAAACACAAAAGATCCACTAAAAACAAACAAAAAAAATAACAAACAACTTTTATTTCCCAAATGTAGTAAATCGAGTAAACCCATAACATGTATGGGACAGAGAATGTCTGGGAGCATGGCACTGAAACGACTTCAACAGTCTGAATACACACATCCATCAAACTGTTTAAACAATGTCATGTCATGTAATTTGCATTATGCAAAACCAAGACATATTTGCTTAAGTTCATCTTGAATAAAACAGAAACTACTATTTTTTCTTCATGCTTTTATCTGGGGTGATTTAGGGCTGTGAATTTTAGAGGATTCTAAAATTAATACAACAAATCTTGACCTAAGGATTCACGTTGCAAAATGTAACAAAAAATGGTAATCAGTGGGATCCATCAAGCTCAATGTTTTTTGCTATCAAGCACATAGTTATGTTTGGCATGAATAACATTAGGAATAAAAAGTCCTTAAGTAAATATATACATTTTTATACATAAGTTGTCAATGAGTTTGTTATGGAAAAATGATAACATGAATAAACACAAAGAAATAGGCAATTTCACAATACATTTAAAATAATAAATCTTCCTTGAATTACAAACAAACATAACTAACCACTGCTCTCTCAAGAGAGAAGTTTATCTGCAGACAGATGTCACCAAACATTTGTTGTGTAACACTAGCTAAGAGAATAAATATGGCTCCATCGATCTCAAAAATTTAATTGTACATCCAATGACTTAAACTATCTTAAATTCCAGTAAATTTGAATTAACCAAAAATGACTTGATCCTGCTCATTTCTGGGCATGCTATGTATTGCTGTAGAATATTTCTTCCTCTCAGTAGCTACCATAGGAAACATGAAGACTTTGAAAGCATACAAATTACATAAACACTACTGACATGCTCTTCTAGCTGAAACAAGTATGTATGTTCTGCTTTATCCTAATCACAGGGTCTCTTATTAACAGTACTTACTCACCTACACAACAGCAGTAAAGTACATAGATTCAAGCAGTCAGTTAAAAACAAACATCCCAAGCTCCTATCCACCTACTCAGTTATCTGGTCTCTTTTTTAAAGTTTAACATGTATCTGGAAACAAATGGTATTTAAAATGAAAGGACGTCTTACAGGCTTATCCCTGACATTTCAGAAGCTTTTATCTTTGACCTTTCTACTTTTTTCTTATCACACAGAGAGAGTGTGATACCCATGGCACATGAACCTTTCATGTATGTTTTGGTTGAGGTTCAAGAATACTGGAAGTAAAGATAGTAATTAATAATTCATGCAGAAAGGTATTCCAAATCTCATAATACTTAGAAAGCAAACTTGCTTGCAATATAAGTAGGGCAAAAGTCTGTTATAAAGAACCTGATAAAATTAAGCATGAAGTCTTACATTCGATTTTCTTTTATTAATAGAGACATAGATATTATATTAAATGGCATAAAAGTTTGGCTTTTATAAGTTTAACATGTGCATGCATTCTGGTCATAACTGCAAACCTTTCAGACTAATTCCAGAAGAACTACTGAAGTTTCTATAGAAACTGTTGAAAAGAGATTACTGTTAACATGCTGGACACAAACTATCCATCATATACAGATTTGGGTCGTATGATTTCATTTATATCTGTAAAAAATTTTCTGGGTATCACAAGGTTTGATCAATGAATTAGCCTAAATTACACTAATTTAATTGAGAGTCAAGTTGACACTGTCAAAAGATTTTTCTTCTCACTGTATTAGTTGTTATACTTGAAGAGGGAGTTCAATCACTTCTATTGGAACATTAGTCAGGAGTACAACCATGATCAACAGAAAAATGGCTTAAAAAGAATTCAGATTTAATTCAGTAATGACTATTTAACACAAGTATCGATATAAACACAGAAGAAATTAAATCTGGCTAAATGTAACTGACATGAAGAAAAAGACTATACTTTAACAGAAGGCCACTAGCTCTGTGTGTATCAACAATGTCAAGCCACTGTGAAACATGTACGATTTACCCAAGAATGTATGCTTAGGTTTATCAAAGTTTTATCTATGTTCGTCTCATCCTCATCAAGATCCTACAGGACTCAGCAGAAGTATGTGCATCCAAGTTTGGACACCCAACGCCAAGATTCACTTGGCAACATTCAGAAAAGAGCAATAAATTTCAAAAATAAGCAAACACACAACAACAACACAATCAGCTGAGGAAAGAAAAAAATAAAAAAAAAGCAAAAATAAAACAAAAATAGATTCAAGTTGTTTTGTCTCAAAGACAAAGAATGAGAGATTATGACAAAAGTTTTCAGACAGACAGAACAATGCCTCAGAGTAGAAGAGTAGATCAGATCTTCATGTCTACAAGTGATAGAAGAAGGAATAATATATTTTCATTTCTGAAAAGGAGATTTGGTTTTGAGAAACCATCTTTCCTTTCTCAGATTGTTGCAGTGGATAGAGACACTTTCACTACTGCAGCTCTCATTTCGTAGTAGGTTAGGCAGCTTCCAGGAATGACACAGATACAGGTACTAGCATACCAGCATTTTTCATTTCAATATTGTCACTTCTCTACAGTAAAACAAAGAAACAAACAACAAACAATGATACAACTGCACTAAAATTATGTTTTGAAAGATAACAGTATATCTTGTTATAACTGAAAGTACTGTATTGTTTGTTAGGTTTTTTTTAAACAGCAGGAAAAAAAAGATCCAGAAACAGAATCACTTAAAGTAGGAAAGGACATCTGGAGGTCACATAGCAAGAACTCCTGCTCAAGTAGGGAACACTACAGGAGGTTTTCTAGTACTATGGCAATCTGAGTTTCAAATGCATCCACAGATGGCCAATCTATTGTTGAGTCAAAAATCAGAAGACTGACATTGCTCTTTTACTGTGCTATGAAATCAATAGGAGTTTTATTCATAAATACTACTATTACTATATGCAGAAAAAGTAAATGAGTTATATGAATGACTCCATGATTATGGTTTGTGTTTGGCTCTCCTCAACCTTGAACTTAACACAAGTGTATTATATTACTTCCATGAAACATGGGTTAAAAAGGTGAAGAAATACTTACAGCAAATGTCAGCGTGCTCATCACTGCCATCCAAGCAGTCATCATCTCCATCACAGCGCCAGCGATCGTGGATACAGCGCTTATTGTTGCACTGAAACTGTTCAGCTTTGCACAACTGTGGTGTCATTTCTCCATGTTTAACTACAAAAAATATCCAAGATGCACATACAGCTTGTTATCTTGATACGTACAGAATGCTACCCCTACGTGTATAGATATATAAATTATTTCGCTACTACTTGTAATGCAATGGAAATCACAGTGATGATAGCAGCTCATCAAGGTCCCTGGCTGCAGCAAGTGAGGATTTACTCCAACACAACAGCCACAGGCACAGAAAGACAGGAACTAACTTTTGGAAGGGCTCAGGTAAGAAGAGATTCCCAGGAAGATACCCTTGCCTCCACTGCCAACACTTAAAGTCTCTGAAGGGGTGGATCCTTCTTGTCACTCAGGTGCATCTCATGCTCCTGAGCAACCCTGGGCTGGTCTTGCCTTCCCATCAGGTGCTCAATCACTGGCTCAAGCCATGACTTAGCATTTCTGTTACACCATTTATAAAGAGTATCAGGTAAATTTTGTATATTTGAGGCAATTCCACGTAAAGCAAGCAGGAGCATGCAGATTTGAGTGGAGATCATGTATTTTTAATAAATGGGGGAACGCATAACAGAATGCCATTCAGGCCTTTTTTTTTTCTTTTAATTTTAAATTTATGCTTAAGATGGTAATGTAAAGGTACAGTTTAAAATACTGCAACACTTCAGTGATAGTGAAAAGAAAAAATTCTTACGGACTATTAAATTTCTGGTGCACATTTAGAAGCTAGAGAATGATTACTGAAAAGCTGTTCCTTGTATCCAGGCAACAACTCAAACACCTGCATTGTGCACTGTATAAACTTTGCAAATATGGAATGATAAGATTCAACTGTGGAAGAATTAAATAGGAAGCCTCAAGCTTATTGATAAATCTAGGCGGATACATTTCTCAACACGAGGTTAAGAATTTTTTGTGTGTAAAATACGCATTATGACCCAAACAGAAGCACCAAAGTCTTTCAAAAGAGCTGAGCACTGAAATTTTATTGGAAGAAAACAAACAAACAAACAAAAACAGGAAACCAGCTTGATTCAGAACTGAATGTGTCTAAGCTCTTTTCCAAATGATAACATCATGCACTTGGGTCAAGTTCAAGGTAATTGCAAATATAGTAATGTTTGTCATGTAATAACAATCCTTATGATTTACTCAGATCTTCTAGGCTTAAATCAGAAGATCTATGTAAAATTTTTACGCTACAGTTGAAGAAATAGACCAGTGAGACCCAGAAAAAAAATGAGAAATTTCAATGTTGCAAATACTGAGTGCAAACATTTTTTTAAAATACACCTACATATAATATATCATATTATATTTCATGTATTATATATCATATTGTACATCATATAATATTTCTATTCACACAGTTATTATGAACGTTGAAAATGTTACTGGCATTTCAGTGAAGAAATCCAAGGAAGAGATACGAGTCAGACAGCTAAATTTGCATAATTGATGAAGGACGTATTACATAAATAAATGCCTATTTGCAGTATTTTATGAATAGATTCAGAACGAACATTTTCTATGCCAGATATCAATTTCTGATACTTTGTTCATATTATAATCTGATATATAAGCTAGTATACATATATACATATAAATATATTTCATCAGGAAATTCTGATTTTTTTTTTTGTGTTCTATGAAAGAGGCAATAGAAAGTCTACCATCACATCAGACACTGTAAAATATTTCCACTGCATTTCATCCCTAAATACTGTGTGCCTAAAATTGTCTGTCTTTACAATAAAGTAAGTCCTTACTGTATTTATCAGACTTTCTGCAATTAGAATCTTGATTGAAGGAATATCTCTGTCCTATAAAATCATAATATTCTTTAGAAGAGCTTTTTTCTATTTATTCTGAGAATTGTTTTTATCCCTTAATGGTGGTATCAACCCATATATTCTTTAAACAGCTTACTCATGCAGATTGTACTGTTTTCCTCCAAAAACTGATTATCAGCACAGGCACAAACTCTTCCTCCAGGAATGGCTAAACAGAGAGTACTGCAACCTCCATTGTTAACACGACATGCGTTATCACCTGTAAAAGCAAAAAAAAAGTCACTTAAAAATCAACATCCATGCAAGAATAAGGAAATCTAAGCACATGAATACCTTTTTACATTTATTTTCTATATTAGGGACTCATTTTCCTAGTTTGGTTGCTATTAGTTATAATATTAAATCAGGTTGCAATAACCCGAAAGAGTAAAAACAATGATATAATCAGTTCACAGAATTTTATCTCACTTTTGAAAGAAGATGAACTAGTACTAAAAACTATTCAATATGTCACAGGTACATGTGCTGACAGATTACCGTGCATGTAGTAGTTTAAAGAAATTCAGTAGTATATATAGAAATGGTCTGAACTGTATTGGCAGCTGCACACATTAAAACAACGTAACTACAAGTGTAGACTTAAAAAAAAAAAAAAAAGAGAAAACGGGAATTAGAAGTATAACGACATCTATGGAAAGTAGAGTTTTGTGCAAATATTGTTCTCCATTTTCCGAACACATCTGCTATTCCTCCACTTTATTTTCCACTGTTGTTTCTCCCCAGACACCATATGCTGTTCACATGAAGATACTGACAGCTGCCAGTTGTTCTAATCACCTACCAAGAACTGCTGCATCCTAGTGATGGTACTGTGAAAACACAACTGAGCTTTAAGACTGGGGAACAGGGTACCTGTGAGACACCTAATAAAACAGTTTTAGCATGAGCATGCCATTAGTTTAGCTGTTTGGCATGACTATTACAGTTGAGCATAGCACATTTTAAAGTTGTATACGTACTAAGTAGCAGTGGGATAAATAGGGTAATTTCCATTTTGTTTTTTCTTGTTTTTTATTCACAGAATCAAATATTACAGAAATCAAAACACTCAAGGGTCTCTGGTTTTCTATAGGACTTAAAGAACTGCAAGTACTGTTCAACTAGTACATATAAAAAATGATAGCCCCGTAATGCAGACACTTTTATTTCTGAGTTCTATAGAGAGGTTAATATTTAACATCGTCAACTTTTAGAACAGTGTTCTGTTTAAACTAATTCCTGATGATTACTTCCCACCAGAGATGATGGACTATTACCATTACTATAACCATAACTATACATTTTCACTAAAGAAATTGAATATTCAACATTCTTCTTAATGCTGAATACAATAAATAGATTCCAAAGTTTTCTTCCTAAAAATAGATCTGTAAGTTAGAGTGCACGCACTATTGTGAATACTACCCAGGCTACTCTATGGCCTTATATCATATTTCTCTTTGAAAACAAGCAATATAAATAATCTACTCTTCCACTACTCTAAAAGGCCACTGATTTGAATTCTTGCTAACAGTACCATGTACTTATAGCAGGCTAAGTCATATTATGCTGATGGAGACCAAAGCGGAGAATAAAGTTACAGAAAGGAAAAAAAGACTAAAAGGAGCTATGATATTTCCGCAGGAAAAAGGGAAATGCAAAAATGTATTGTATGCGTATGAGCCAATGCATACATATTGTCTATTCTAATTTATATTTTCAGTCTCTTTCAGACACAAGGAAAAATGGCAATATATACAAACAAATATAGTTAAGAATACTATTTTGTCTCACTACTTTTAGTAAGTATGAGATTGAAATATCAAGAAGCATATTTGCCATGCCATAATCAGCTTACTCCTTTTACTATTGTTGTTAAACTAGTGTTTTCAAAGTATTTTAAACTAATATTTTCAAAGTATTGCAAGGTTAGGAGGGAAAATGTCCATTTATAATAGATCTTCAAGAAATTGTAACTTATTAATACCTTGCTGTTTACGTGGGTCATAAATCTGAAGCCCAAACAAAGGTGGTCTCTCACTTCTTAACAGTGTCACATTACTTGTGATGAGATCCAGCTGGAAAATAGATCCATTCATATAGTCTGTCCAGTAAATATGATTTCCGTGATGTGACAATCCAAAAGGGTGATTCAAATCTTTACCACTGTAGATTACCTGCAATTAATTGGTGTCAAGTGACAATCGGACAGGTTAACATAAATTCACACACAACAGAGAACATAAAAGAGGACACAGGAAAACTGAGATGAGCACTGTGCCCAAATATAGATAATTAATGCACTAAAATTATGTATTGTAAATCTGATCTCTTCAACAGCATAAAATCTTAACTTCAGAACTTTGTATACATTTATTTAAAAAGATTCTTAAACATCTATGTCCTTCCCCAGCATGGAAGCAAGGCAGTTTATAGCTTTCAATATATGTCAAGTATATGTCAAATATTTGCTTCTTGTAAAATGTTGCTGAACTCATCTTCTGCAGTAAAAACACATCTCAATCCCATATTTGGGAGTGATTTTTACCTCAGCTAGGTTTTAGTTCAATACTTTTGCTTCTACCAAGAGCAAAGAACAGTATGAGTTCCTTATGTTTTGGGTTTTTTTGCAAATGATTTATTTCTGAAAAATTTCCCATTTATTTTGGGTTGTGGTAACTCCAAAAAGAACTGGAGAGAAAGAAAGGGAGTGCAACAGAAAAAAAAAAAATAGAGAAAAAATTAAACACATGCTACAGTTTCTTCCCAAAACAGAATAACTATTTTTCCCCATATGAAGTTTATGAAAACAGGGGCTTATTATTCAGCAGTAATGGTGGAAGGCAACCATCATCTCTCACTAGTAATCCATATGTAATCCATGGAAGCTGCATTGACTATTTTAGAACTGTTCTGTCCAGGAACTTCATGACACGTCTAGCAAGTAGACAAGGATCTTTAATTAAAAAATGTCTTTCTCCCCTCCTCCTGCCTCCTTTACAGGACCACGATGGATTTGGAGCAAAAGTACTAAATCTAAATCCCAACCTAGCTATTGTGACAAACTGCAGTGCTATTGCATTGGTATAGACTTAACAGCAGATCATCCAATATAAAGGATTTTTGAAGAAGCGTGTAAATGTACAGAGGTGAGCTCCAGGGAGAACCGTATCTGCATTACTATTTTCAGTTCCAAATATCTGCATTTTGGCCCCATGAAGGTCATCATACAGAGGAAGTCATGAGTACAATGTAAATGAAAAGTCACAGATTTGTTAAGAAGTTCTCATAGAAGTAAATGGACTTAATGCCTACTCATGCTACAGCAAAAATTTCAGTCATCAGGGCACTAATTTCATGAAACGGATGCTAAACCCTTCACAAATGATTAGATTCCAAACAATTTCAACTGTTTTCCATATGTTTCTTCTACGCTTGTTTCTACAAAATAACCCAGAACTTCTATAAAGATTTGTATCTGAATATTACAGTCATTATTAAGTACTAAAACAATCTCTCCGTGGTTGACTGCACTTGCTGAGTGTTTCCTCTCTACACAGTACCACAAATTTTCCAATGGGTTGCCGAAATTCATGATTCATCGCAAGCAGATTACCCAGTGAAGTCAAATGAAGGCCTCACTCTGGAAGTGCCAAAAGAAAGTGAGGGTTGTTCGACTCTCTTTTTCTTTTTTTTTTTCTGTTTTACTGAAAAGCTCTTTGTAGCTTGGTGAATCAATCAAAATGCAATTCATTTCACATGAGAATAATGGATTACTAATAATAATTAAAATATATATATATGTGTGTCACTTTCTAAAGCAAAAATGAAAACTTCAAGCAGTATTATATTCTCCTCCTGGAGGCTGCCAACATCGCTTGTTTCAACAGAGATGATACTGCACATGCTGCAGGGTTATGCAGACTTTAAAAGCTCAAAAAGCATTTTTAACATAACACAATAAAATGCAGAGAAAGAGCATGCCTGTGGCAAAGCAGCAGTATTTTTCTTTTACCTTTCTTTCAGTTCCATTCAAAAATATCCTTTCAATGTGATCATAATAGGCATCACACCAGTATAACACATTGGCATGATAGTCCAGAGTTAAACCATTTGGCCATAGCATCTTTGATGTCACAAAAATCTGCCGACTGTAGCCATCCATCCATGCCTTCTCAATTCTTCCCACACTGTCATCTATTTCATCTTCTTCCCAGTCTGTCCAATACATCCAGCTATTAAATTATAAGAATGAACATTCAGATTCAATCACGTGAATAATACTGTAGACTTTTAACAGAAGTTTGGAACTGTAAACCCACAATTCAGAGCAATATTGTCTTCTCCATGTATTTGTATGTCTTTCCATTGCTGTTTCTAAGTCCATAGTGATAGAGACCTTCCATGCATACTGAAAGCTGATGACACCAACGTGGTTTTTTCTCATATTGTGTGGACTATATGAATGCCAAACGGACAGACATTAGAGGTGGAATAGCTGTTCAAAACCCTGTTCACACCAGCGTTGTGAAATTTTAAACCAGCATTTTATTGCTTTGCCGTGAAGTTCAAACATTGACTGCTATTTTTTGGCTAAGCCTAATTTGCCTTTTTAAATTATGCCTAATAATTTCTAGAAGGTACAATACATATATTAATCACAATCTAGTTTAATAGCTAAAGAACTTTGAAGTCCTGTGAACTTCACATTCCACATGAAAGCAGTCAAATCACTCAAGAATTTTTATGAGCAGTCTGTCTCTTCCAAAATCATTCAGATAGATGATTAGAAAAAGCATCTGAAAAATATCTGATAAGAAATTGAATCATAGTTTTATGGTTTAAGTAACAGCAGTGTAGATAACTGACTCCATCCCACCCACCCCCCCACCAAAAGAAAAGAACCTATGTTACCTAGAAAAATAAGCAAGCATCAGAGTAAGTCATTTAAAAGTACAAGGCCAGATTATTTCTTAGAGATACACTCTACTGGACACTACAGAACACACCTTGTATTTATTTAGTTAGTTACTTACATTTCTAATTGAATTAATCTGATTTTCATGCACAATTAATGCTGAAGATAACATAATTTCATGGTAAGAAATGCATAGAAGCCAATGTGTAATTTATGAAGCCACTGAATAGCACTCCATATAGTATGATGCATAGTAATATCAATGATGAAAATATCTACTTTGTAAGAGACATTTACTTTAAAGTCAAATCTAGAATTGCAATTAAATAGCATTAAATAGAGGAAAACATCACACGGATCTTAAACAAATGCATTCCGACTTCTGAGTACTAAAGGTATCATGACTTTTAGATATTTCACTTTCATGACTTCATAATTATAAAAATCATGAACACAAAACTTCCTGAAAGAAACTTGTGTAATCCTAATACACCTAAATTTCATGTCCTGTCATTTTAATTCTGAAAAGGGCCATATTTCCAAAGGAAATTCCAAAGGAAGAAAACACAGGAGCAAAAACCAGTCTTCCTGCCAAATCCATTCCAATTAAAAGACAATCATGTAAACTTCAAACCCACTCATCCGGGATTGTATTCAAGCCACTTCTAAGTCTAATTTGATCCACAAACTTTTTATATAAGAATTTTGGGAAAAAAATACATAATATATGCCACAGTTTTATGTAAATATGCAGTTTTTATTTACTCTCTGTTCCAAGCCACCATACAGAAGGTTGTTCCCCCCCCCCCCCCAGTTATTTTAATGTCTTTGAAAATATACGTTAAGGACATCAATCAAATTCTTTTCTATGAGAATTAAAAATATTGCTGTACTTTTAACTCAAACAATATTCGTTTTAATCACTGAATCATAAAAGCTGTGTATGCCCTACCGCTCAATTAAAGGCACAGGTCAGTATGTGATTTATTTTATTAGAACACAAAAATATGTTTTGCGGATATTTACATGACTGCTGAAGAGCAATTAATGAGCTTTTCTCCATTAACTTTCTGCCTGTACTTATTGTAGTTATCATGTCATAAGCTAAACATGCTTACAGTAACAGACGTTTACATTAATGTGCTTTAATTGTATTTCAAAATGCTTCTGTGTTGGTTATCTCAAGACTAATATTTTCTAAACGTAATTAAAATGCCATAATAAAAGCTATCCCTCAGGAAAAGCTTCCAGAAGAAGTGTAATCATGAAGGGCAAGTTATTTTATTAGAGAAGTGTTTTATATAATAGTCCTTTTCAGACAATACATCTTCATAAACTGTTTCCTATGCCATGCATTTACTCAGCTGGAAAATTTAACAAAGTAATTGCAGGTATGGTTATGTTTTATGGTGTGATTTTACATTCTTACTATTTGACCTTAATTACTATACCCTGTCCACAGTCACTTCCATTCTTCAAAGAACAAGCACAAAAGTGAAAACCTGACAGTGTTAATACATTCCAGTATTAGAAAAAACAGAAATCAAAACAGTGACACTAGAGTTTCCTGCCTAAATTGTTTTCCAGTGGGAATTTAACAAAGAAACTGATCAGTGAATTTTTAAGTATACCACAACTGTGCCACTCTAATATAATGTTCTTTTTATTATCTGCTCTATAACAACTAATTATATTAGTAATGAAAATATCTCTCATCTATTTTTTGTAAACTAATGTGTACAAGGATATGGTTTTCATTAACTTACAAATTGAGACTTGCAGAGAAATTAAAAAGAGCATTATAAAGTTCACATAATATTAAAAATGCATACAGGTCTGATACACTCAATTTGTTCTAGCAAAAGGTGAATCACATTCAAATTAACTTGACATAGGTTCAACTGTATCTTAGTATGCACATTTTTTGAAGGCTGCACGCAAGAATTCTTGACAGGAATTAGAGATATATACTACTGGAGAATTTCAGATTGCCATACGGTTTTAAAGACCCATCCCAAGCAAAATTCAATATACTATGAAGACATGAATTAAATACAAAAGTCTACTACATACCCATTGACAGGATCAACAACGATTCCTCTAGGGTGAGACATGTCCCCCTCTAACAATGTTTTCCGACTCTGAGCAGCTTTTTCCAGTCTGGCTACAGCGATTGTTTTCCTGTGGCCATCATTTGTCCAATAAAGATTATTTCCAATCCAGTCCACTGCTATGCCTTCTACATTATCGAGATCTGACAGAGAAGGGAGATGCAGTAATAAAAGTTCAGTGTTACACACTCAAGTTCTAACACTATCCATTAGTGTGCTTAGAATAAACATTGCTGACAGTTGGATTAGTTTCTCGACTTTTAATGATATTTGCTGAATTTCAGTATTAAAGTTTACTGTCTCTCAGAATTAGTCTTCGATGAAAACAACTAACAGGGGTTATGGACTAGTTATAAAACCTGTATATTAGGTCATGCTAACTTCAGTATCAACTCTTGCTGGTAAGCCAGCACAGTTGCTGAGCCCATCAACTGCATCCCACACCTCAGCTCAGTCCCAGGCTGCCTGTGGGGAGCCTGGATTGGAACACATGGCACACCTCAGCAGCACTACCACGTGTCTCAGCTCCTACAAAGCAGCTTAACGCAACAATCAGGTCCTCCTTGCATTCCTGGACATTCTAGTTACATTCTGTTTTCATCACAGAAGATAACTCCCCGCTACAAAGTTACTGAGCACTGACAGAAAGACTCAGTGTTTAAAAACTTCATCTTATCTGGGAGTTGTTTGTTTGTTTTCTCTGGGACAAACTTATCCTTGATACTGTTTTTAGAACCCAAACATCTTTACTCACTATGGATTTAGTAAACTGTCATGTTCCCCACAAGAAACCAGTGAAAGTCTGCAGGATGAATAGGAGTGTAAAGGTATGTATTTAATAATATTCATAACAGTGCAGAAATCTTCACTTTACTGTAAACCATACATCAAAAATACACCAAGATAAAATATGACTGTTTTACTCAATAAATGAAACATTGGTCTTTTTGTACAATTGCATGCAATAAAAGGCATCTATAAAAGGTTCCACTACTATCTCAGTAACATTGTAACATGACAAGTGACTGCACAGCCCTTTGGTGGAACAGTGTTTTTTAGTGTTTTGTAATGCCACCACATTCCCTATAGTCAGCAGAGCTACACTGTTGTCAAACATCCTTTCACTGCAACAAGTTTAATTTTTCCTAAATTTTATAACCTTTTTCTTTTAGAAAACAAATGAAGAAAAAAAAGCATTTAAAATATTGAAGTATATGAAGTCACAGATGGTCACTGTATGCTAAAATTTGAAAACAACAGTTTCTTTAATACAGATATTTCAGTAAGAATGTTTTCAATTTTTAAACATAGAAAGCAAAAGTAATCTTGTGGCTATTGACAATTACAGTATGGTAGCCATGTAATAGCTTTAAAACTTTTTCCCTTGTCAGTATCACCTAATGAATACAATGGCAATGGACAAACAGCACAGATTAATAAAAAGAACTATAAAGATAAGGGTTTGTGTTGTTTTGTTTGTTTGTTTTAATATGAGAGGAAGAGAATTCCTGTCAATATTGTCAAATAACATATAAAGCAATTGAGAAATGATTCTGCACATCTTGAACAAATTCACAGTGAGGTTTAGAGTAGTAGGTCAGGATTAGAATGAAAAGGTTTTCTAGCTTTAATGTTAAACTGTTTTTATCTCGAAGCGTGCAGTTGTTCTCTCATGCATATTACTTATGTTAAATTAAACACTCATGGTGATGTGTGTATGTACTTGAACTCCACCACAGTGACCTGAACAGTAACAGGAATTAAAGACATGCAGCATCACCAGCTGCCATTTTTAAATAAGTAGTTTTCTCAACATGAGAACTGAAGCCTGATTATATTTATGTGCTCCTTTTTGTAAAACATATAAAACAAAACAAACTACTTAACTGAAGTATAGTGAAAAAAATATTCCTCCATTATCATCATTTCACTTTTTTGTGTGTTCGCATTTTTATACGTTCAGCTGTAGAAAATCAGTAAAATCAGTGAACTTGCACTGATACCTCCTCTTCATTTTTTAATGTTTTAGGATTTTGTGAATCAAATGGAAACAGAAAGATATAAAGGAACCAGCAAAGCATCAAGTAAATCTTGTTTACCTAAGAAACTACACTGGTATGTGGGAAATCCAAGGGATCTCAGAAAATTTTCTGAACACCCATAAAAAACTACTGTCAAGTGTGAGGACAGGCAGTGATTTGTTCAGAACCTATTTGTATTCTGTCTGACCTAGTTATACGAGGTTGAACATGGCTTTTATATTAAGCCATTATTTTATATTAAGCTTTTTAATCCAAATGTCTCATTTTATTTTTCTGGGGGGAGACAATACAATACAAACACATACCATGTTAGTGTGACTCACTTGTAAACCCCTGAAATGGAAGAAGGCTGAGTAGAGATATGGAAGGGCAATGTGCCCTTGAAGTTTAGAGAATAACGTAGGATGAGACTGACCCACAGCTGTTGCAGTGAAGAGAATTTATCTCTACACAAAGAGGAGCAGAGAGTTGACTTTGTTTTAGATAAACATCTATCAACAGTTGAATAGCTCATTAAAAGAGAGTGAAAGTGTTCTAGTCAAATGTGGCTCAGTCAAACACAGTGAATAAGGACTAATTGAAACTCACTTTTATTTAACTATTTAAAAGCTTTGAATACATTCCTTACTTTTACTGTGGGTTGTTCTGTCTAGCTAAACAAAATTTATTTGACTATTCTAAGCCAACTTTCTACAGGGAAGCCCTTTAAGCTAACAAAGAATGAAGTAAAAGAAAGGCCATTTTCTTGTGAACATTCACTTGACAACTGGAAAATTAATATCTGTATTTCTACCAGAATTTTATAATCAAGAGTAGTAAGTGGGCTCTGTACATACAGAATATAGATATAACATTTTTAAAAGCATTGTAGCAACCTGTAAGACATTATAAACACAATATGTAATATGGTACTGAATGGACTAGCTCCATCAATATGAGACAAATAATGTACCCTAGCATGGCCTGAAATAAAAGATTTGACATAAACCAAATTAAAAAAAAAAAAAAAATAGTTGCTCTTCCACGTTCCAACCAGCTAGACAGATTTCAAACACAGATTCATAATAGACTTACCTTGATCTTAAACACAAAGCTAGCCCTTGCCCACCCTTGCTAATATTTGTAAGTGAATAAAAAAACCTCTAAGGCTCACAATGACCCCAAACAGCATCTGTGGGGCAAAGAAATGTTTTAAAAAGCAATAAAAAGAGAGAGAGAGAGATAGTTCATCTTTATGATAGTCCAACTGCATGATATTTCAATCACTTGGAAAAAAAAAAATGTTTCAATTTTTAACATCAAGAAAGATAAAAAAAAAATTCGTAAGTGTGAGGCTTTAATTATAGCATTTTCTGTTGCTGATGAAAGTACATCGCTTTTGCAGTTGTGCTGCCAACTCTAGGATTGGCTTTGCTGTGAGCTGTCAAACAGTTATCAATAGTACACACCAGTTTATTTTGCAAAGTGAAGAATAAGAAATCACAGCTGAAACTATATGGGAAATCAAACTCCAGCAGTGTTAGGTACTCAACATTCTCAACTGCTAGTCAACAGCTTGTAGGATCAGGCTCTCATGTAGGCAAACTGTAATTATCTGAGTTACAGTGTTGTTCAAGCTAGCATATCTGTTCTTGCAAAATCTGATAGTCACAAAAAATGACAACTTCTAATCTGAGAAGTGACACCTACCACAGATAGAACTCCTTAGCAGCATGCTGTTCCGAGCAAATATTAAACCACCTACAGACACACCTGATTTTCTCTAGTAGCCTTGCACCAGAGAATGATTTAATCTATCCCTGCTGAGTTCTTGAGAGCTGACAAGAATAAAAGCTGAGGTGGTATGGCCAGAGGCCATATTAATTTTTTAAATCATGAAAAATAGATGAACAAGTATTCTTTAAACATACTTAAAAGTTATGAAACTTCTCCAAGTTCTAAATAATAATGTAAACTCCAGGGAAAGGAGTGGGGAGAGAAAGACAATGATTATTTATATTCATTTTAAGTGTTGGGTATACCAATAATACATACTCAATCCATAACTCTTCAGAGTGCTCTGGCATTTTGTTAAATGTTATTTGTAAAAAATAAAAGTTACAGTTAAACATTACTTAGGAGAAGTTGCTGATCCAGTATATATATATATATATATATCATGTTTGCATGTTTGATTCAACTAAGCTCAACTTATCTGACAACTTTCATCAAGGATGCTTTTTGCATTAGCTCATAATACTTAAGTCTGTATTCTCTTCACTCTCTTTGTGTACTCTACACTTGGATAATTTTGTTGTAAAATGAAACACGTTTTTTTGGTGTAAGAATTTCAGCAGTGGAAGTGGAACTTCTGTGATGTGTGTCATCTACTACCTTTGTGCACACTGAGGTCTGTGGAGACCTTATACTAAAGAAAGGACAATTTCACTGTAAATGGGAGCTATCTTATCTGAGACAGCTGGATGAAAATATTGGTTATGAATGATAAGGAATAGAAACCTGTGCATTAAAGCAATTAGTTTGTTGTGGCCTTTTTTGTTTTGTTTTGTTTGTTATCTTTTGATTACTATGATGCAATTAGTGTAGAATGGATTTCATCTGAGGTAAATAGCTCCTGAAGTAATATTTCATTAAATAGTCCTAGGAAAGGAAAAGGTGAGTTGATAGACTGGAGCTTTAGTTATTAAAAAGCATTTAATACAAATATATGGGATGCTTGACCAGTCAGAACATGCACAGTGTTGCAGGAGAGATGCAAAGTAGAGGAAAAATCAGCACTTCTCTAATTGCTATAATACATGGTAGAAATATCTTCAGATTCTCAAAAATGCTTTGGTCTTCTTACTGCTTCCACAGATAAAAGGAAAAACACATCAGAAAAAAAAAAGGAAAACAAACAAACAAACAAAAAAAAACCAAACAAAGCCTAACTAGGAAAATTATTATTATTATTATTGCTAGAGATTTTGCAGTACAAAGTCTTCTTTTGCCAATCTCCTTGAATGGAGTCCAGAAATCACACTGTGATACAGGCTGTAGAGAAAAGTCTGATAAGACCTCAAGGATACATGGGACAGCATAGTGAACAGTTAGGTTACGGATTCATTGTATCAACTGAAAGAATATAGTGCAGATACAAGAATTACCCAGTAGCAAGGTACAGGCTAAGCAGACATAGGCAGTATCACCAAGAAAGCATCTCTGCACTTCGGAAAAATAGATGGGAAGTGGTAAAATAAATAAATAAATAGTAAAACCACTCCAAGTTTGTTGAAGGGCTAGTTTGTGTCTGCTTTCAAAGGGCAGATTAGATGAAGTTTTAAAGCATCTGTTAGCATTCCTACCGTCTTTGAGGATTGTTTCTCTCTCTGTGCCATCTATTTTCTGCCGTCCAATTAGGAAACTGGTAGTATCAGCAAAGTAAATGTAATTGGTTTCTGCATGGAAGTCCAGAGCACGAGGATTGACTAAGTTCTCTATAGGGATCATGTATTCATCAGATACTTTGGTATTCAGGTCCATTCCCCGTATTATTCCTGGGCGTCCCTTCCCGTAAAAAAGAAACAATTCATTCTTTGGTCCTGCAAAGGAAAGATTACAAACATAAACAACCGATGCTGCCTAATCTTCTTTACAGTGAATAATGTCACTGTTTAATTAACTGGCACAATTAGTGGGGGAGCAGGAGCGTTATTCAATACCAAAAATTAAACTTTTATATATTCCAAAGGTACCTAAACTCAAGAAATCTAGCTAATTACATTACCTTAATTAAAATACAAATTACTTCTGTGAACTGCTTACATCTAATTATTTTTTTTTTTCTGTAAAAGTTCACACTGAAAAGAAATGCTAGATCACAGAATAATTTTGCATCTAATGTGAAATGCACATATACAGCACTGCAGACATTTAATACTACAATTCATTAGGATCTATCATGGTAACGTAAACCATAACTGAAGAAATCATTAGATATAACAAGACTGTAGACTTCAGCAAATACTAAACACCATATATTTTTTTTACACCTGAAGTTTCTCAGAAACAAACAGAAGCTTACAGCAAATTTCTTTCAAATGGGAAAGAATACAAGAAATTGACATACTGATTTATTTCCTGCTGAGATACAAAATATGGGTATCTATATTTCCTTCTTCTCATGAGATTTTGAGAGTTTCATTAAATAACTTATTATTTTAAATTAAATAACAAATAACTGAGATAAGCTAACAGTAGTTACAAATGTCCTTGGATACTTCATACTAAACACAGGCTTCTTAAAATTCTCTCAGAAATATTTTACCTTCCTAGTACTTCTCAGACTTAATTGGAATTGTTAGTGAAAACAGTGAGAAGTTTGATTGGGTTTAAATAGATCCATCTTCCATCATTTATCAATGGATTTAGTTGCACGCCTTGCATCTAAACTAAATCAATGGTATTTGATTAAAAAAAATAATAAAATTGAACAAAATAGAATTACAGAATGGTTTGCACTGGAAGGGACTTTAAAAGCCATTGAATTCCATCTCCCTGCCATGGCTGTAGATGCCTTCTGCTTGCAGGTTACCCAAAGCCCCCATCTACCCTGGCCTTGATGAAGCATTGCTGAGCATCCTGCTCTCGAGCCTCACTAACCTCATAATAAAGTATGTCTTCCTTATATCTAATCTTTTGTTATTCTATCATTCACATCTTCACAAAAAGTGTCTATTCACATTTCTTAAGTATTGAAAGGCTGCAGAGAGGTCTCCCTGGAGCCTTCTCTTCTACACGCTGAACAAGCCCATCTTCTTTCATTCTTCATAAGAGAGGTACTCCAACCCTTCATGACCCCCTCTGGCCCAATCCTGGACTCTACTCCAAGTAGGGCCTCATGAGGAAAGAGTAGAGGGGGACAATGCCCTCTCTCATCCTACCATTCACTTTTTTTGATGCAGCCCAAGATGCTGTTAGACTTCAGGGCTGCAAAGCACACACTGCTGGCTCACAATGAACTTTCCATCCACCAGAACCCATAAGTTCTTCTCTGTAGGGCTGTTATCAATACATTTGACACACAGTCAGCACTGATGTTTGGGATTGCTCTGATTCAGGTACAGGACCTTACACTAGGCCTTGCTGAACTTCATGAGAATTTTATGGGTCCAATTTTAATTGAATTTTAAGATGACTGTATAGGTAGAAATGAAGTAGTGACTAGAACTATGTAACAGCATTGCAGTACCCATGTATTATCAGAATGCAAAGTATATATCAGAACAGTAAAACTGCATAACTGATAGTTCATGATGGTTTTTAGAACTCTTTAAATATCATCCCTTGTCTAATTTGTCACTTGTGTGTACAGACCCTAATCAAATCACTTTAAGGAAATGAAAGGACTATATGAGTTAAGCATCAGGTATGCAAGTTACAAAGCGATATTACCTGAAAACAGGCCACACGTTTTTTATTGCTATTGATTACAGGTTAAATAGCACACAGAACTATGCCCTGAAATATTAGCAACCGGCAAACTCTTTGATTTTTATTACATACTTTTGCATGATCTGCCATCACTTCCCAAGATGAAGCCAGTCCTGCAGCGACAAGTCCGTGCTTTGTAGCTGCTGCTGAGCAGACAGATGTGCGAACATCCCCCTGGCATTCCATATGGGTCCACCTCACATGCATGGCTTCTGACTGCAGTGAGAGAAAAACAGCATGATCGAAACCCATTTGAAGTAGGATAATTATATGCTTTGGTGTGAAGAAAGTTTAGACATGGAAAAAATGGAATTTCTGTCACAATCTTTCTTTAAATATAACTTTCTAAACAAGGTGACTTCTAAGATCATACCCAATGCAGACAAGTATGCATATCCAAAGTGACTCCGCACAATTAATTGCCAGGCAGCAAACCCCTGTGAGATACAGATTTCTTCCCCTTTATTTGTTTGATTCATTTGGTTGGTGGTTATTGTTTTTTCGTTTGTTTTTGAGAGTTGAGTCTCATGCTAACCATCCCATCCCATCAGACAGCACCTTTCTATGGGAGATATCTATGCAGAAACTGAAGAACTAAACAAACCTTGTGACACCTTACCAGTATTTGAACAGTTGAAAAATTTAAATCATTCCTTTCCCTTGATATATTTTTAAATGCGTGGCTCTAAATTAGCAGAATAACTTGTCAAATAAAATTTTAAAAATTCTAAAAGGTAAATCTAATGTGAAAACAAAATCCATTCTTTTATCCTACTCCAGCTTACAACAGAAGAACAGTATTTTAGCTCAAAAAAAAACCTGTATCATAGCTCTTCTTTCTCTTTCCCTTCAAGCTTTCCAGTTGTTTTTTTAAAAAGTAATCCAGAGGTTTAAGGTCGATATTGTTAGAGGTATACAGAAATTCCACCAAGTTCAGACAGCCGTTACAGCAAATCTTGACAAGCTACAAACATGCCCATTGAAAACAAAAGAAGCTGCAGAGTGAACAAAGGCCAAGAGGAACAGAGTAATCGCAGGCGGTAATAACAGATTACACCGCGCTCACATGTCTCCTATATTCAACCTCTCTGACTCCCTCAGGGATACACAAGGGGAGCCTACAGCGAGGAGAAAGTCTTTGTTGGCTCTATCAGACACTAACATCTGCAAATCAGTGCCCTCAGCTATAGAGTAAAATTAGTTCATCCAATCTCCATCAGCTTAGAGTTTATCACTTCAGAAACTTCTCTCAAAGCAGCCAGAGTGTTTAATAACATTGACATTTATCACCAGAACTGATGTGTTAGCTTTTATAACCCAGCAGTCATGAAGAGGATTCTAGTTTTTATCGCTAGCAGTCATATCAAAATATGTTAATTGATAAAGCGTCACTGTAAACATTTTGGTTCTTGTTATCCCATAAATCATACCGATGTTCTGAAAGTTAAGTGATTGGATTCACGATTCAAGTCATACTGGGCAACAGAAATTGATATTTTACAAAACTTCTGAGTATTTATAAGTTTTAAATTCCAGACTGGAATGGAAACTAAAGGCAAAGGTGGTATTTATTCAAGCAGGGGAAAAGTGAACAGCAATTTCCTATCTGTGCTGGCAGTTAAGCAGGCTAGTTGCCCAACTCCCATTCATTTTGGCAACCCCAAAGACTGAGGGCAGGAATTTTGAGTCCCTCCAGGTTTGTACTTTGTGTGAAAAACAGATCCAGAGAAAGCAAGAATCTCTAAGGTCTTAGACCCAAGCAGGTGGGTGGTATTGGACACCTAACAATCCTGACAGTGTTAAATCCTGAAAGGTTGGGTGTATGAAGCCAGAGAGCTTGCAAAGCAGAGCTCATTGGCAGCCCTCCAGGTTGAATGCTCAGGAATCAGTTGTGGGAGCTTAGGGAAGCTGGAAAACTGGCAGTGAAAGACACAGGAAACTAGGCAGATTAAGAAGTCATAGAAAAATTTACAGTAGTGATAAATTTTCGTTGTATTTTGGAAGCATATTTTTCAAAGAATGTTTCCTTGGAAACAAATCCAACCAATAACTGGTTTTATCTTCCCTAGAATGAAGAATTTTCATCTCACCTGATGTTTGAGTTCTTTTCTGGTATACACGGATCTCTTTTGCATTGTCAAGTCTGGTAAGGGATCGAACATCAGTGCCATTATATCTGTTTATTTTTAAAATACTGAAGTTATCCAAATTAACTGAATATAAGTAGTTTTCAAATATTGCCAAACCACAAAGATGCCTAACCTAGAAAAGAGATGGGAATAATCATTATTTTAGCCGAATATTTTAGGTATATCTACCCTTTAAAAACAAGAAATAATGACACCCAGGGTACACACCAAGCTGTACAAAATAATTTATGAATATATTGGTAAAAAACCCCACAAACTATATTACAGATCTAATTCATACTTCTGTAATCATAGAATTGTTTGGGTTGAAAGGAACCCTTAAAGGTCATCTAGTCCAACTCCACTGCAACGAACAGGGATTTCTCACCATGAACAAGTGGGGAAAAAAATGCAATATATTTACCCCCACCTATTCATTTCTTCTTAAAATGCCACAGGTTCTTTGTTTCCTCAATTAAAAAACTCTTGCATATTGTCTTAAAGGCAATATAGTATATTAGCAGTAACTAATGATAATTAACTGTTAATAACTGTCATAAAAAATAGCTAATTACTATTAACTAATTGTTTTAGTAAATATAGACAGTTTACAGATTGAATTCATGTATTTTTTCACTGTGATATAATCAAAGCAATGCCACCAGTGCAAGATACTATCTCTGAATATTTTTTCAAGTAACTAACTAACTGTTCTGTTGCTCCTTCTGTGTTGCATCTTTAAATATGCCCGTGGTCACACAGTACTGCTTGCTTAACAACATACAAAGTCTAAAATATTATCCACCTCTGATTTGTATGATTACACTGATTAAAAGTTACCTAAATACAGTTGGTTAATTACCCAACGACAGCTCATACACGATGTGTTTGATAATACAGAGGTTGTGCTTGATGTATGGATTTAGAAAATTTAAAAACTCATTGAGCAATTTTGAAAGCTGAGCAAACTAAAGAGAATTTGTTGGCAGGTGTTCAGATATTTGCAGGTTGAAATTCTTACTAACTAGTGTAATCAATAAATTATTCACCACAGGGTATTTACTCAGCTCATTTACTCAGCCAAATTCAGACACATTTCACAAATCAAAACTAAAGATGATCCAAAAGCCTCTGTGCACCAAATATTTCAGTGGTTCCTGGAAGCTACATTCAGTTGGCCAAATTTTGCCACCATTTTCTGCTTTTAGCCATTTAACAATTTAAAATAATAATAATAATAAAAAAATCAATGACGGTATTTCACTAAGACCCAATAGGAATTCAATTGAATTATACTAAAACCATAGATGGAAAATAATGATGAATCTGTACCAAATTTCTGAATAATCCTCTTCATTATAATTCTTTCTTCCCTATCACCATTAAGTTTTAAGCTTTCTTACTTAACTCCCATAACAGTACTGGTATACTTACAATATTAACAGTATGACTCTTTTTACAATGCATAGTATAATGTCTTAATTGTTTTTTACTTTTTTTGGTGACTTCTACAGATTTTCAACTATCTCATGACTGAATGGAAATGTTACTTGTTATGAAAAATAGCCTTTTGAAAGCCACCCAGGCTATCAGTCAAAAAGCCTGTATCGTTTGGAAACCATGACTTCCAATATGTTTGTATTTAGGAAATAAATATTAACTCCTAAGATTTCTATTTTGCTGTCATTTGGTAAGTACTTCAAAGTGAGCAAAGAATCACAGCAGAACAGTAAAAATTCTATTTGTACACCTTATACACCATGTTTAAACTCTAGCAGAATGAGATGCATTCAAGGTATCCACATGAGTCCCTAGGCTCTGAGTAATAGTTTGAATAATGGTTTGCAAGCTTTCCCTCAATTTTCATGAGCCTTGCAACTGGGTGAAACTCTGCTATTCTGCTCTTCACACTGAAGCAGCAATAACAGCTTGATATACTCCTGCTCAAAAACTTCCAGATTTAGCATTTGTATTTAGGACTCTGAACATCTGGATCAATTTAGAAAAAGCATCACTACCGTCAACAAAATATGATTTAAGGCCATCTTGATTGATCTGAACAGGTGAATAACTTCTGCTATTCTTCTGTTTCTTTAACTTTCCTCTACCCGTTAATCTTCCTTTTCTGAACTGGCAACATGTTCCTGTCTTTCATAATTTATCACCCAGTATTTTTCAATTGCCCAATATTTTCTCTCCTGAGATCTTTTACAACGGAGACTTAGATGGTGTGTTGTTAAAGAAGAACGGCAAAGAAGTTTGTAGGTTGCAAAATGGGCTAAACTACAAATAAAACACGCAGTGGATCTTGTAAAGTTTAATGCATCTGATGCAAAAAGAAAAAAATATCTGAACTTATTCTACTGACATTGTGCATTTGTATATTGATATCATTACATTTTCCTACATTATTTATATAAATACCTACTTGTCTGCCTTTTATGACTGTATGCCTCTTTCTTCCTTCGTAGTCAACAACTTCCACACTATCCAGATAGACGTCAACCCAGTACACGTATTTATTGATGAGGTCTAGTGCAAGAGCAGTTGGCTGTTCAATTTTAGAGTCCACTATCCACGTTCTGTTCATTCCATCCATGTCACATCTCTCAACCTTGGCAACATTCCCGTAGTCCGTAAAGAAAAGCTTTCTGTAGAAAGAAATTATAATGTGATTTTCAAAGGGTGTGAACATAGCACACAGCTCCTGGGGGCTCTGTGCAAAACAAGACTTAATTCCTTGTCATTTCTGAGACTGTATTAATAGTCATCAGGAATTAACAAAGAAGCTCATCATATCTTCTAACAAATCCACAATTTCATATTTTCTTTAAGTGGAATGTACAGAAGTGTACACAAATGAACACGAGTACATTTCATTACACCTCATGTAGATCTCCAAGACAGTTATTATTTTTTGGTAATCTTCCTTAGGCATTGTTTTCAGTTTGGCAATAGTCATCACTCTGATTTTCTCAATATCAATCATGCAATAATGCCAAGATAACAGGCTCTTCATATTGATATACAGCTGGTTCCACAAAGCCAGAATAGCTTCATAGTATTGCTCAATTTTGGTATCAAGATCCACACTACTCATTTTGTAGTGTTTGTGTTTTTTTTCTTTTTATGATCAGTATACTGTACCAGAATCTTATACCAGTACAATCACTACTAAAACCAAAACAAACAAACAAAAAAGGCAAGATAATTACAAACACTAAACAGTGGCAAAATCCAGAAAGCACTTAAATGGTTTGGAGAGCAATTCATTACATATAAGGTAAAGCAAATATGGTGATTCATAATACCAGGTTTTTGAAAACATATTTCTAAAGAAATTACTGTAGTGTATTTATATCATCTTGAAAGGGTGATTGGAACAGGACTACCAACTATTAAGAATACTTTACAACATTTCCACAAATTCAGCGTGTCACTTCACCCAAGAATAATGGGAAGCTACTGAAGACCTAAAATTGTTACTAAATCTTCTCATCCCAAGCCTTGATTAGTATTCTGTGGGTTTACTAAACACAAATCAATTCTGATTAACTTGACAATATTATAACACGATTAACTATTTGTGTGATTAAGTTACATTTGTAAGCAAAGAACACCTTGCCATGACTTTAACGTATTATAACAAATAATACACTTCCAGATTGAATGTTACTAAAACTACCTTGAGAATCAGGATTTCATTTTGCAAATGAAGTGAATTATGTCCTCAATTATTACCATTAGTGGTAATAACAGTGCATCAACAGGATAAAAAACCTGATATATGCTCATGTTGAAGAACAGTAATTTATAGCCTTGTAATCACATATAGAAATTCAGCATTTGGAAATACTAGGCTAGGAAGAATACATGATTGCTGCATAGTAAAATAAGAGCCATATCCTTCACTGTTGCCATATTTAAAATGTATTATCATTTACTTAAATGTAGATAAAGAATATTGCATTGAGAAAAAAAAAATTAGAACACCAACAAAAATTTTAAAAGGCATAAGAATTATTTTAGTATAGGTAGATTGGCTGTAAAATGCTAAAATGAACTGATCATAGAATCATAAAACAGGGCCTGAGGAGAATTAGAAAGGTCACATAGTCCATCACCAGGCCATAAGGCAGAGTAAACTTAACCTATAACATTTCTGAGGGATAATTTCATTCCTGACAGAGAATCTGATTAATCAAAATCATTTTGAATTCCTGTCTTGTCCTTCATTATAATTCTGTATCACAGCTGCACTTTAAGAACATTTAAAAAAACACACACTTAACATTTAATTTCATATAATCAAAATGTGCATGCTACAGATGATATGCAAAGCAAAAATTATGCCTGCAAAGCAAATGGTTTGTTTGGAATGAAAACAACCAAAGAAATTAATGAGAACATATACGTGTGTGTGTGTGTATTTAATCAGTAGTAACAAGTCCAGTAGCTATTACATTTAAAATAAGTTGTTAAAACATTACATGTTGACAATTCTAAAGGGTCACATTTAGATTTATAATAAAACTTAATATTTTAAGATTCAACAATTCAAATCAAATCTCATTTTGCAATCATAGAAATAAGGTCTGTTTGCTGTGATCAAGCACACATATCTATGCATTTTTTATGCGCATATGAATACTCGTGCGTGTCTATATAGGTCCTCAAACACACACAGTGCGGCTACAAAGACATGAATTTTGACTTCAAGCTGACTCTTTACTTGATTGCTTAGTAAACCTTATTCCTACACAAGATTAATAGTTCAATGTGGTATAAGAAAAGACTAATATACAAGTTACAAATGATAAATCTTTATCTTCTACAATTATATTCTCTTACATTATTAGGAGAAAACATTGGTAAGTGAGTAACAAATACACACAGCAAAGAATAGCTAAGTTAAACAGCTTTTCCAGCTTTAAGGGATGAGGAAGGTATTTGTCTTCTACATATCTGATTTCTATAAATGTATCTTGTGATAAGGAAACATGACTCCATGCATAAATAACATACAAACTTTTAGGTTTGAAAATAATTATTCTTCTCCTGGAAACTGACGGTAACAAAACTTTAACTTTTAACATAAGTCAAGGAAGTGATCACCTAACAATTGTTGTAGGATCAAACCATACTGACAATTGAAACAGGATAATTAAATACTTTACTATGTAAATCTAAAACATAATTCTGTATTAAAATACTAATGCAGATTTTTGGAATAAGGTTTAAATCAAAATTGCATCTCTAACACGTAAAGCTGACCCATGCTTACACTATTTTTCCTTTGCCTTGTAAATTCTGAATGACACATGGGTATTAATTTCAACTTAAGACTAATTCTGCTGCTCACAAATGAGGCTGGATTTGCCTTCTCATTTTCTGTAGAGGATGGTGAAATCTTCCATCAATTCACAGAGCAATTTCAGCACAAATACTGACCATTTGCGTTTCCCTGTACAATCCAAGTACTACGCATTATTACTGATCAAGGGGGACCAGCTCATTCAGGTGCAAGGATATCTGTGTTCATTACAGCCTTTATTTTGTGAGACTACCAATGAGGATGCTAGCCGGGGCAGCTAGAAAACTGCATAATTTTTTGCATTAAATTGAATTTTCTTTTTAAGGCATGTTGTCCTTGGTGAGCTGCAGACTTCTTCATGCATAGAAAATATGAATAATCTCCCAGCTCTTTAAAACTCAACAAAACACATGTTCTGTCCACTGTTAATTTTCACTAGGATGGCTTATCTTCTTCATCAAGTATAGGTGCTTTGCAGGCACCTGAATCTTTTTCTAAACTTCTCAAACACATTAAAGTATTTAGTTGTTTTGTCCCAGTCCTCTTTCTAGAAGGCTCTGGCAGAATTATTTATTCGAAAGTTTATGAATCATAAGATCATGGAATCACCAAGGTTGGAAAAGACCTCCAAGACTGTCCAGTCCAACTATCCACCTGCCAACCAGTATTTCCTACTAAACCATGACCCCCAGTACAACAACAAAATGTTTCCTGAACACCTTCATGGATGGTGACTCCACCACCTCCCTGGACAGCTATTAACCATTCTAATAACCAACAAAAATTTATCAAGGCTAAATTATAATTTACTAACTATGGAAGCACAGTATGGACTTCAGCAGTTTTTTTCACTTGTTTTCCTCTCAAAATGTATTTCCTGATGGCAGTCACATTCTTCCACTGTCTACTGAGCAGCTTAAGCTAAGCAAACAAAGTCAATCCGTCTCATCTCATAAGACAAGCTCTTTATGTCATGCTTCTTTGCAGTTATAGCAGTTTTAGGTCATGTTATTGACCAAAGCATGGTCAGCACTGGATACACTGCTCCAGAGAAAAGCTCACTGGTGTCTGTACAAAGTCACCGTAACTTCCCTGAACCTGATGGAGATTCATCCATCACTGAATGGCATTTGCTATTTTCACAGCTCTATTACACAGCTGATTTACAGTCATCCTATCACCAGCTATTACATGAATCTTCCTCTCTCTGCTGATTTCCCAGTCTTTAGCTGACTTTCTCTGGGCTATGAAACACAATGCATTCCATAACTGAACAAGTAAGTCTGAAAAACATAGGAATGATTCCCTCATCCCTAATCTGAGCTACAAAATCCCTGTGATAATTCAAAATATCCTCAAATGAAAGATCCATGAACTACAAACAGACAAAGCCACATTACAAATAAAACTTAATTTAAGCTTAATTAAGAATGCCACAAGAGACAATAGTGAGCTTCCCAGTATACCAATGGTAATACCAATGGTCACAGACTCATCTCTCCTTCTTTATTGCTCTCCATGACCCTAACTAGTAAAGAGGGCCTCAAAAGACCTGCTGCTCTTTTCTGACAAGATATCCATCCTCAACAGAAATTTCCTTTCAGACCCAGACAGTTACTTAGTTCAGCTGTAAAATATTATATGCCTCCCGTATCACCCTTGTGTTTAGTTTTTTCTCCCACTGGTTTCTCTTTATCACTTACTTATGTCTTTCAGGCTTTTGGTCACAACGTTCGTAATTCACTCATTTCATTAGCTTTGAAAGAAATTGAGTTCTCCTTGCAAAGCTACATTTGGCCAGGTGGATGAGTGAAATCTATTAGATTCTTATGCATCTAAGAAGCGAAATAATGCATAGCACAACCAGACAATGTGCAGGGGACAAAAATTCACAAATCTGCAAAAAATACTACTACTGATAAAAAAAAAAAAAAAAAAAAAAGAACTGCTCTACATGGTCTAATGAAGATTGTGGTTTAAGACCAAATGAAAGAGCCGAGATCAACATAAATTAATAGAATATATACATACAAAAAGAAGATTGCTTTCTTCGATAATTCTACTGTGGTAGACCACAGCTGACAGATTAAAGGAAAAGAGTTGATGGCACACCACAACAGGAGGTGAGAGTAGAAAAAGTGGCATTTAGATTTCAGAAATTACATTGAAAGGATCATTATCAAGATAGAAAATTTAGATATTCTGATGACCTTGGTAGAAATTTTGCTCAGTAGATGAAAACTAACTATATGCTTAGGTGTGCATGAGTTATGTTAAATGAGAAGCTTTCTTCCAATGTAGAGGAGAGGTTATGGTATGGGAAAAATTCAGAAAAGGTATCGTCTGCAAAGGGGATGAAAAAACAGCTAATTAGAGTGTCTGAAAATATCTATGGTACATTCCACTCAACCACAAACTTCGTGGTGTCAGGTGATCTATTAACTAAATTGTCAGAAGAGGACTGCCATGCAGTCTTGTATCTGATTTCCGCTGCTGTTAATCTAAAATGAAGGCAATTTGATATAGTTTAAATTTCATTTAATTAATAGTATGTCTTATAGAATGGTCCAGGAACATTTTCCTCTCTGTTAATATTTCAGTTGATTTCTGAGCTCAGTAGTTTCCTTCATCTATATATGAAGCAAAATAACTCAGCTACACTGACTTAAAATATTTTTGGTGGTAAATACGCCATGACCCTTAATGTACCAGACAAGTGTAAGATACTTGGAGAGTACTACTTTACCATACACAATATTAAAAACAATTATGACATCTGGGGCAACAGCCCTTACCCCCCTGAACATAGAAGGCAAAAACCATTGGTTTTGAGTGTTTTCTTCCCACCACTTTTCTTCCTAGCACTGTGTAGCATCCATCACAATCACAATAATTTCACCTTGAAAATTCTTATTATATTAGGTGGGCTAAAAATCAGGAGGCTCTCCAGTGACATGTTTTAACTTTGTGGCTAGTTTTGGAAGGAAGTGATAGGTGGATGTTTCTAGGGCTATATAGGAGTGAAATTCCATTAAGGCTCCCCAGTGATTTCTGTAATGTAAGAATGGACATATGTTCCAAATGTTCCCAATATTTTGAACTCCTGGTAATGAGTGCAAATTGTAAAATAATAAAATGATATCTTCTCACAGAGAGCTGTAGATTTAGCACCATACAGAGAGAAGGAAAGAGTTGAGCTGTAGGCAGAAATAAAAAATAAAAAATGCAGACAGCTCATTCTCACTGCACAGAGCCCAGCTCAAATGTACCATTTGTTTCACAAAATAATATAAGTAAAACCAGCCGAAACTAAAACAGATACTGTAGGGGGAACATCTGTAAGAAAATAAAGGCATTTTTACATAGAAATCATCAATTTAAAAACAGGATTTCTGATTTGCAGTAAGAGAGGTGGTGATATGAGTAGGGAACAGAGTAAGAAGCTGTGAATTTAAGAATGGATTAAAAAGAATAATATCTGGTTTCCTGTTAAAGTAGCTAAATATTGCCACCTCTTAATGAGCAGAGTGACACAATGCAGGAGAAGAGTCCTGTAACTATTTTTTCTTCCCACTAAAACTGTCTTTGCTAATAGAAAACCAAACTTGATTTCCATTGTCAGGAAGGAAAAAAAAAAAAAAAAAAAAAAAAAAACCACATCAATACCATTTCCTTAGAGACAAAGAAATATGCATGTTCAGAAATATTATAAAGAGAATAGGATACCATAATTCAGAACTGTGACTTATTACAGTGATTCGATTGTATGCTCATCTACTTTCTCTTCTTTCTACTTTTGAGGGGATAACAGCCTTTCAACCCAAAATCACAGGATCACCAGGGTTGGAAAAGGCCTCCAAAATCATGTAGTCCAACTGTCCACCTTCAAGTTTTAAAAATACTCAAACTGTCAGGTAACACAGCTTTATACAATCACTTAAGTGGCCTTTTAAGACATGACAACCAAAGAGTAACATCATTCTTATTTTTTTCCTCCAAAACAGTATATATAAATCAAAAAGTATTTGGCACATGAGCTTCTCCGTATTCATAGAATATGTATTCTCTCTCAAATCATGTACACAGTGCTCTTAGAAAAACTTAAAATTTATAACTGGAAAGAGCATGATGATGAAGACAGATAGATAGATAGATTAGATAGATAGATAGATAGATAGATAGACAGACAGACAGATCGATCTTGGATTTTTTCATGTGACTACTTCAGAAGTCAATTTAAACTGCCATATATTTTGTTTGATATACAAGATGTAGTGAAATAATTTCACCAAAGAATATTAAAATTATGTTCCTTCACTGGAATCTCATGGTCTGTCATATTCTTTGAAACCAACTAGAAATATATATATATATGTTATTATTTATGTTATTCTTTGAATTATTTCTTGAACAATGAGATTGTGTATCTTGAGCATTTATACTATCTACAAGAACACAAGTACCTAGCAGAATATACACTCTGAAAGAGTTATTTTCAAAGGCTTAGTTAGGGTTGTACTGAAGTTTTCTCAGAGTAATAACCAAAAAAAAAGTATCTTTCCTGAAGCTATTTTATTTTCAAAATATAAAATTATATATAGTCAAGAGTACTTTTCTCCTGGTAAACAACCTCATCCTTTAGCAGGAAAAAGAATAAAATAAACAAAAATAACCCAAATAACATTAAAAATAGGAATTTGGAAAAAAGTACACAAGAAAATCAGTAATCGTTCAGAAATTATAGGGGGAAAAAAAAAAGATAAAGGAAGAACCCTGAAAGTGTGCCTGATTTCCAGCTTAACAAAATTCAGGCTAATGAGAAAACAGACAGACTATTGGTCTAGAGTGAAGTGCAGCAAAGGAGTAAATTAGGACAGCAAGAGCAGTAGCATAGCCAGCTTTTTAAAATGTGCTATGCAGATGCCAGTGGGCTATCATTTTCCTAAATGAAACACACATCTCAAGCAGCTTTTCTTTCACAGAACTTGAGACATGATTTTTTTAGTCCAGTTTGAGAAATTTCAGTTTTATAGAATTTTTGGCACTATGAAATGCAACAATAAAGCCATTCACTTTGTCAGAGAGATAAAATTATGCTTTGTACATCACCTACATCCATCATTACAGATTTCTATTTTAAATTTAAAATAAAAAATAAACTTTGTTTACAAATTTGAGATTTCTGTCCACCAACTTTTTCTATTTACATTACAGTTATCAAGAATGAAAAAGTTTTTTTTTTTTATTATTTAAATATTTATTATTAATGTGAAAAATAAATTTTAACAGTTCTTTCTCCTTGGTATTTTGTGACCTATGCCAGACTAAATGTCAGTAATAGCTGGCATTTGAGAACCTGTCTCATCTATCTCTTGCAGAAAATGCTACAATAATCATCATTATAGAGGATTATATGAAACTAATCAGAAATTCAGTTTTCGCAAACTTTAGGAATCTCAGGGCTCCTCCTTTGCACGCAGATCTAATGAAAGGCTAGGCTTATATGCAGAGGTGTAGTCTATAGGTCCCAGAAGCCTCAGACTCCAGTTTTTAAAAGCAATGATTTAAGGTAACGATAAATTAGCAGTCAACAGCAAGGATGGAGATTTCTCTTGCCAACAAATTCAAGGATGGAAATTGTAGCAGTGGCTTTTAAATCCAGTGATTTATCTCTGGAAATCATAAAGGTGTAGACTGTTAGAAGCTGACAGCTTTGCTGTGGGAGCTGCTACTGTCTGCTTTCACTACATTTGTGAGGAGGCACAATTAGAACCCTGCGGTCATGAGACTGTGGCAGTATGTCCTTCAGTATTGCTGTCCTCAAAGTTCCTGATTTAGATTTAAAGTGTTAAATATTATCCATGACACCAAAGAGTAAAAAGATCTTGGTTGAAGACATAGACCATGTTGTACAATAACTGAATTCACATAATCTTACTTAAAAATGCAGAACATTTTCAGGGAGGTTTAATAAAAGCAAATGTGGATTCTTGTACCTGGGGAGGAGTAACTGCATGCACCAGTACAGATCAGGAGATGACCTACTGGAGAGAAGTTTTGGAGAGAAGAACATGAGTGTTCTGGTGGACAACAGATTGGGTGTGAGCCAGCAATGTGCCCTGGTGGCCAAGAATGCCAACAGCATCTTGGGATGCAATTAAATGAGTGTATCCATCGGGTTGAGGGAGGTGATTCTCCCTCTCTACTCTGCCCTGGTGAGGCCACAATTAGAATACTGAATTCAGTTCAAAAAACTCCTGTTTTACATGGATTGACAGTGATAGAACAAGGGGGAATGGTTTTAAACAAAGACAGGGAGGATTTAGGTTACATATTAGGAGGAACTTTTTCACTCAGAGGGTGGCAACACAGTGGAACAGGTTGCCCTGGAAGGGATGCCTACCTGTGTGACCTACTGTAGAGTACCTGCTTTAGCAGGGTGATAGGATTCAATAACCTCTGGTCTGCTTCAACCCCAGCAATCCTGTGATCCTTATACATATAAAGTTGGTATGTAAATTAGAGTTCCAAGCAATCTGTATAGTTGCTCATAATCTTATTCCATAGGTGAGTAAATTCCTTTCATATTTGACCTATGCAAGTAAACACCGCTGGCAAATTGAATACTTCTGTTACCATTATGCACATCTATTCAGCATAGCACACAACACAAGAGACAGCTTGTATTTGACAGCGATAGACAGAGCTGATCTTTAACCTCACATGCAGCTTTCTTATATGACTAAGTAGTAAACACTGCAGACTAGGGAATCACTCTGATCTAATTGAGGGCTGTGCTCCATGGGCAGCAACAAGGAGACACTTGAGGCTCACCAAGAAAAACATGCATCTATAACTATAATAACAAGAGAATGAATCTCATCCAGCGCTTCCATATTTCTGTTTATAAATGCCCTTTCTTTGTCTTAATAAATTCCAAGGCAAATAGATCTATTCTACTAGAAAAAAATGGTTCAAACACTGTCAGCCTAGGCAAGTCTTCTTAACAGCACATCTTAACACATGTCTGCAGAGCCCATAATCTCTGCACTACAGATTCTTAGCTAGTACATAATTTTTTGTCAGCTGCCACAGAATTACTTGATGCCACATCTTCCCTGTGCCTTTGACAACATGTAAAGAAAAATAGGCAGTTCAACTTACTCATTAATTGCTAACAAAGAAAGTCATTTTGTCCCCAGGATTGTATTTATAAGTTAAACTAAAAACAAGATATGATCTGAAATAAAGATCATGGACAAGGAATTAACACAAAATTATCTTATTTAAGATATCAGAAAGTAAACTGCTACAATACTTCTAAGGAAGAATGTAGATATTCCAGCACTGTTCCTTCTGTTTTGCTAACATTTAGTCATCACATACTCATAGATTTTAAGCATAACTCATCATTTTATGCAGCTGCTTAGATATTGGAATCATCAGTATTGTCATTTTTCCTTAATGAAGGCATGATAAGAAAGGAGGTTTTTCTGGGGTCATTAGTTTTTCATTAATTTTGAATTCACTGGAATGACTAAGTACACATAGTTTCCGAAAGCTGCATTATTCTCATTATTAACAACTTTATTGCTTATGATAGCGACCATACAAAAAAGTTTTTTTTTCCTGAGAATCTGCAGTCAGACATAGCTTGTATTCAATATCTTAAAGTCTTGCCTTCCCTGACAATTTTCAGCAGAGATCAAATGAATCTTTATTAATCTTTCTTGCGCTTCATATTCAGCAACCTAGCACATTGGTACCAATTAGATAAACTATATTCTGACAAGATTTATTGGATGACTCTAGGGTAGGGCTTATTCGCTAATGACTCCTTACATAAATGGGTGGGGAGACCACTTTTCATTTTTATTCATTAATAATGAATTGATAGACAAAGATCAGAACACCCACACTCTACTCATGCATTTGTAAATGCTAAGCTATGAAGTTTCCATATTGGAAAAGGATAATGACTTAAGGTACTGCAAAATTCTTAATATTTCACAGGTGGAATTTCAAATTACTTATGTTGATTTTTCTTTATTATTATTTAAATGAAATATGGTATTAAATCCTTATCCAAACATACATCTTATCACAGCATCAATATGAACGTCTACCAATCAGAGCTAAATTTCATGGCTTTATAATCACCTGAAAACAGAATCTTAACAATGTAATCTCCCCCCAGGATGAAAAAAAATATTATTTTTCTCGGTACAATCCTGATTGTCCAGTCTGTCACAACACATTATGTATGTCTTATAGGAAGAACAGGAACAATCACATTAATGGCAAAATCTTGCCTCAGCTTCAGCCAGCAGCCCTGGTAGGGAATAGCTGCAGTGGTTAGATATTCATCTTCCCCAATGAATGCAGCAACTTACTCTGTGCTGGGCTGTAGTTTTGTCACTTGAATGTGAAGTGTGCCATGCTCCAGGCTGGCAGACAGCTCAGCTAACCAGTGCCTTGTAGGTAACACTCGCTAGTTCTCCAGAGAGAAGCAGGGAACATCAGGATATTTAGTGTGGAAAGAGCTCCAAAACGTCACAAACCTCAGCCAAGTCAACAAAACAGAAAACTCAAAGCCACTCTTTAATAGATTGGCCTGGATTGGAAGGAATCTCAAAAGCTGTATAGCTCCAATCCCACTTTCACAGGCACTGAACCAGGCTGCCCAGAGCTCCAACCCCATCCAGCCCAGCCCTGAGCACCTCCACAGACACAGCACTCACAGCTCCTCTAGGGAACCTCTTTCAGTGCCTCACCATCCTCTCAGTGAAAAATTACACCCTGAAATCTAATCTAAATCTCCCCTCTGTTAGTTTAAAATTGTTCCCCTTGTCTTGTTAGCGTCTCCTCAGGCCCCACAATGCTGAGCCACAGGCTCCATTTAGTCTGTGTCCTGACTGTTCTTCTGATACATATGAAATGCAGTCAAGTAAAAGCAGCACCCTGAAGACAATAAAGAGGCAGTAGGGTTTGGAAAAAAAAGGGGGGAAAAAAAGAACCAAAAACAAAACAGTGCACCCAGGCGATACTGCATTCATTATTTCTGTCGTAATCCTTTCAAACACCAACATAACCCAGGTGGATTTAAAGAAACAGAAACAATTGCAGAAGCATGAAGTAGAAAAGCATTTCTTACCAGCTACAGGATTATATTAACATGCAAAGTAATTTCAATCTAGTAATCTATGATATATCAGCATTGATAGCTGATCTCCCCAAGTTACCTTACAAACTTATATATCAATGCTAAGAAAATTTTCACACTCAAAAAACTTGACAGTTACAGCTTGTATCATCAGAAATAAATGAAAAATGAGATTACTATGTATTTATGAGGCATCCGATTCAGTCTCATGGGCTTCTACAAAGGCACTGTTGTTGCTAAGTCACACTAAAGACTACTGCTTCAATGTAGCTTGAGGAAAAGATTCCCTTTCAGGCAACCTAGCAAGTCTGAGAGCATATTATCTTAGTGTGCCTGTGTGGTAGGAAATTTTAACTTTCTCGTGTTAAAATAAAGTTGATGCAGAATGACATCAGAGGAAAGTGGGTTTTGGGGAATAGGGCTGGGAGAGTTTTTGCTTGTTTGAATGCAACAGTCCGTAAGCACAATTAACAAAATATATATCAAGGCTATTCTTGTTACATTTATACATTATTTTATTTGCCATCAGAAAAATAATGAATATCTACTTTGCACATTAATTGCAAAGGCAGTTAATTTAGTCTGATCAGCTTGAGGTGAAGGGAGCACAAATTAACTTGATGCTTTTCTCCCCCCACCATCCTCTTCCCCCCCCATTTTGTTTCAGTATAATTGTCCTTCTCTGACAAAACCCCAGTGAATAACCTTACAACCTCCAGTGCTATTTTAATCAAATTCCTTGCTGCTGTATGTGACAAGGTGGAAGGTAGCCTGGGTTTGAACATACCAAACACCTCCGGCTCCAAAACAGCCATTTCCTTTCTTACCTTATTAAAAGATGTGTTCCTTGTCTTTTCACTTTTTATTCCTAAAGAAGGAAAAGAGCAGGGCAGTAAAGCTACTACTTTATGCTCTCTAAAGGCGTTGATGTGTTCAGCAATGAGTAATTGCTTCTTATAGCCTTCTTCTTGTTGGTACCTGGATGCGTATATGTGTCAAAGTATGGTGTAGAGCATGAGCAGCATTGATAATCAGCACAGATCACATAGTGCCCAAATCCCACTGAAAGCCATGGCAAAACAAAGGATGAACTCCTGGGAATTAGTTATGTAGTTCCTTTCCAAAATCCTGAATGCTTTGTTCCTCTATCTAAACTTCTTTGAAACAAAGACTTCATTGCTGGGAAGTCAGAATCAAACAAATATTCACAACCTGAGTTTTGAACCCCAAATCCCTGCACAGTGACTGGTGGGAATGAAGCACTTTGAACTAAGATTCACAGCAGCACTCTTCAGCTATGATGCAAAATAACAACCTTACTGCTGCTGTTGTCTTCTTTTATTATTATTTTCAATTAAGCTAGTAATGCTGGTTGTCCTATGTGCTGAACTCAATTCACTGTGTCGGAATATGTTCAAAACATGTTCCATAAGCTCTGCCATTCCTTGTTCAGGCTGGAACATTTAATCTGTGAGTATCAGACGGCTGAAAACAGAAAATAAATTATGAGAGCATCATGCTCAGGAAGGTAAGACTTGTCTCAGTACCTATAAAACAGTTTAAATTCTGAGGACAATTTAAAAGGTGAGGAAAATCTAAGCAAAACAAACAAAGAAGAGGATAGTAGCATGCTTCTTTTGTTTATTAGTTACACGACTCACCAGGATTTGTGGTTGAATGTTTTATCAAGCAGTAATATTGCTATCATGTGAAATACTCTGCTAAAGAAGGCACATTTTACAATGTGCCATATTGTAACAGCTCACCAGCTGGGTTAAATCTGTTATTGACTAGATGAGACTTTCATATCTGTATGCATCCATTGCAGCATCAGAGAACCTGTCCCCACATTTCCTTCTGAAGCTTTATGTGCTTCCCATTACTAATTAAATATACAGAACACAGTCAGTAATCTCATGCTTGAGAAAAAAAGAAAAAAGAAAAAAAAAAGCCTCATCTCTGCTCTAACAGCTATTTAATTATCTATGAAAATTATTTACTTATGCATTAATAAACAGTTTCAATGGGAGAGAAAAAGGATAGCTGTTAGGCCAGTGACTAGAGAGTGCTCAGGTGCTAAGAACAAAATATGCCTAAGTACAGAAGCTTCCTTCATCATGACCATGGTCAGGATAAGCCATAAAGTCATGTTTTGTATTTCCTCTTCCATTTTAACAGAAAGTGTTCTGACACCAGTTCATAATGCTAAGAACCAACCAAAAGAAAAAACAGATGCTAGAAATCCAGAGATCAAGTCATTCTGTATAATAGACTGCACTGGGGTAGATGTTCTCATTGCCATAGACACATCACAAATGTATTTAGATGTGAAAACACTAGCTATTTATAGAGAAAAATAATTGGATGTAAGCGTTCATAACAGATCACTGGACATTAGTGAGATTCATTAATCTTTGTTTTAATTTTAATGGGAATTCATTTTGTTTGAAGTTCAGAAATGGATACAGCAAGAGCAGAATGCATGTGTTTTATTAGCAGCTGTTCACAGAAAACATTTCCTAATGTCACCTAATGAAGTCAGTGATCCAAGAAAGCTAGGAGAATCATAGAGAAAATGAGTGAAACTGATGATATTTATTAAGCTTTTCAAAGTTCTTGTCATAAGAATACTGTCATTCAACACAAATATTCATTAATTTTCATCCTTCTCAAAGCAGTGACCAGAAGTCAAGTACTTTTAGAGGTGGTGAAGTTGAGAGCAGTGAGCTCATACAAATGAGAATTATTAAAAAAGGAAACTAGTGTTGCTTTGTACCTTACACTTGAACTTTACCTGTCTATGTGTATGGGAACTGTTGAATCACAGCCTGCACCACTGATTGATCACCTGAGGTGAGCACTGAGTCAGCTGCAGGAGCACAGGTGAAGGCAATGTTCCTGTGTGACTGGAAGGGGTGGAGTCTGGCTGCACCTCTCCCAGACCCCATTTAAGTGCTGACCAGCACTGGGAGTTTTGAGCAAGTCTTGACCATCTGCAAAAGTTGAGCCTTTCTTTATTTACTGGTTGTCTGTATGCCACCCAGATAAGCCTTACAAAATATACCACCTACTCCTACTATTATTTTGCGTTACTCCTACTATTACTATTATTATTTGAGTACTATTATTTTGGGTTATTCACCCTACACTAGGAAAAGCTCTCTTTTTCTACGATAACAGTGAGGCAACAAGCCAAGAGTTTAAATGCATCATCAGGAGACAGAGATGTATTCACCTCAATTTATTTGCTAGGTATAGCAAATATTTACTTCAATTTCCAAGTTCTGCATTGCTGCAAAATGATTTATAAGTCCATTGAGTATAAAACCTCTAAACTGTATGATTTGGTTCATTTAAAATTAATTTGATATGCTACTGAAAAAGGGAAAGACTCAACATGGCAGTGATACACACCAAAAAGTTATATTATACAACCTGTTTGATTTTGCTTTCTCTTGAGCACGCTAAGTTGGACATTGATTCAGTTCTGAAAAAAAGTTGTTCTAAGACATTCTCTGCCTTTTTCCTTCTCTCATCAGTTGGTGTTTTTTACTGTAATGAATATTCAGATCTAGATATTCACATATACCACAGCTGATTTACAGACTTCAGACACACATATATCCACACACTTAACTAATCTCAGCAAAAAATGAGACCCACTGTATTTTTAATCTGGCCTAAATACCTGTTTCTTTCTCAGCCTTTCCAGGATACATTTGCTGGCTCTTTCCTTCTAACTCCAGTTTACACAGCTTCCTAACTAAATGCTTATGCTCCACCATCCAGGCACCTTCACTGTCTTAAAACACTGCCCCTGGACTGCTTGCCTCAAAGGTTAAACAGCCTCAGCTGCCTTCACTGGAGAGATTAAGACTCAGTTGTTTCAGGTTGTTTATGAGATTCTGAGTTTGTTACAGAACTTAGAGTAATTGCAAATTTCTAAACAGAACCCACGTTGCATGTGGATAATTTTGCTGCATTTTAACCACAATGAATATTTTCAGTGAGAATAATGAATAGGAATATTTCCTCATCTCTGTCATAAAGCGTTTTTTCATTCATCATTTCATTTATTCGTTCACTTATTCATTCATTTCATCCATATTTTTTGCACTTTAAACTCTCACAGTTGATAGAAAATAAGCATTTTTATCCAATTAAGCATTTTTAAGAACTTTACAGCTGAGAAATGCTGTTTTGGAACACTAAACAGAAATAAAATGACACTGTGTAAGCTAAAGGTCACAAACCTTAGATTTTAAAATATGCACCTACAATTTTACCTAAAGAGGTCAGGGCATTAATCAGACAATGAGCTCTGAAGAAAGCACTACAAAGCATTCCTGGTGGTAATAGAAGAACCAACTCACATGAGATTTAAATGCTTGATCAGGAGGATGGATATTAGAAATAGGGAGTTAAAAATAATACAAATGAGAACTGCTACAACATTCTAAGCCATGTTTTGCCAAAGCAGCAATAGAAGAAGTGTTCTTCACTGTGAATTTTCCAGATTTCTGGAAGTCTACCTTATCCTGAGAATGAATGAAGTTAGAGGGCTATGCAGAGATGTCTGAATTTTGCATGAGACTTTCTATTTTGGGCATTATATTACAAATTCACAGGTAAGTTATTGCATATGTCCTGTAGGAAATCAGAATTGTTAGTAAAAACATCATCCAGATAAAACTTCACTACTTTATCTCTTTTCTCTGGTTTTGTAGTACAAACCCTGTCACAGTACCTTCTAGGAATGTCCAGATCTAAACACAAGTCTGAAACATAGCTTGACTGACAAATGAAACAGAAGAGAAGGAAAATGAAGGATGCCAATATCCCTTGAAATTTTGTGGATGCAAGACCTAGCCCCTGAGTTGGCCAGTTTAGCATTTCAGTAGGTAGGGCTTGATAGTACTGGATTTTAAAAGATACCATCTGCTTTGACAAAAAAACAAACAAAATATAGAAACTGTCAGGCTGAGTTCAGTGATGTAGACACAGTGCCATCAGAGCCAAATCTAAGTGCCAATGCTGCCCAGGACACAGAGACTGCTGAACCGAATAGCTAATTTAGCTTTCCTTCTCTTTGAAAAGTCACAGTAGCTGCCGTTGCCTTGTTTGCAGCTTCTAAGAAACAATCTGTTCCATAATGGCACTGCTATCAGCAGTCAGGTAAAGCATTTTACCGTAAGAAAAAGCACTTGTGCAGTGGACATTTTATTTTTTTTTCATGCCAAAAACAAACAAACAAAAAGAACAAAACACGTATGATTGAGAAATATTATATATATATTCTTTTCTACCCCAGTTTTCATAGCCCAAATAGAAACATTTTACCCCAGACACTTGACACTGACAGTCATTACTTTTATCACTGAAACAAATATAATCTCTGAAGGGAAGTTTCTACAATCTTCATCTTACAGTTTTCCTTATCAGTTGTAGAAATCTATTCTATATTGCAAACACTTCCTACCAACACCTGTGGATTTCAAATTGGAAATTAGGAGCTCTATTTCTCTGCAGTACCACAACAGCAAAACAAAATACCAGCAGGACACCAGATGTGAAAAAGACAGGATTTGGCTCATCAAGAAGGATTTGGGTCCCATCCAACAGTGAGGGAAAATTGAAGCTTCTATGACTTTCTTGAATTCTGTTTTAGGTGAAGTGGCCAATTCGCTGCTTTTACTTACATTTTATCTAAACAAAAGTAGGTTACCTAGATTGATATGCTGTTCAGCCAAAGAAAATTAACAAGTGGAAATTTGTTTCACAGCATGGAAGATTTTTATCTACTCTAGAAGTGAATTCCTTTAATTTTCCTTCTAGCATTGGAATAGAAACACATTTGGAGACATGTAAACTGTGTGACTATTTCTAAGAACACTTTGAATAAACAGTATTTACATAAGATCATCACTGCTTTCTCGTTGCTTAGGAGAGTGAAAATTATCAAGAATGTGCACATTTTTTAACTACTTATAACTTACACGACAGTAAGAACGTATAACTTCATAAACATATGAAAGCTACTGTCATAGCTTTTCCATCTACCATATTCTCTTTCATCAGAGAGAAAATGGCTAAATTACCTTTCTCATCCATGGCAAACTGTGAATAAGAACTCTAGAAGCCACCACATGCTGAGAAGAAAATACAGTCCAGGTGCCCCTGGTTATTACTTGCTGTCAATTTTTTTTATTATTCTAAGAGGCCTGTAAGACTTCATTATCTGATTTTACTGCAGTGCTTTGCTGATAACGAGTAAAATCCTAGGAAAGAAAGCACAGAGAAATGAAATTGTGCACGCTGGGAGGCAGCAGGCTGGCCATCCCAAGAGCAGAACTCTGCCCAGCAGAAAGGCTGGGTTAGAACTGTGGCCAACTCATTTTAAAAGCTGTAAATCAAAACAAAACCTGTACGCTGGAAACAGTCCGCAGATTGCATGAATTTTTATGGATGTGTGGGAACATACATCTTTTCTTATTTTCTGATATCTACCCACGTCAGCTCCATCTGTGACATCTTAGTATAACTTTTCATCTTAAAGTTTTTTTCACTGCATTCTTCTATCTTTCCCTTGAATGTACTTATTTTCTTTTCCAAATAAGACTCCCCACATCCTTTTCCCCTGCTTTTGTCCCATCTCACTCAACTTCCTCCTTTTCTATTTGTTTTTGTTTGCTTCTCTGATCTCAGATTATTTTTACTACACTGAATACAGCCTTGCATTTCTTATTGTCTTTTCCACATCCACCTATATCATTTTTCAGCACTTTTCTAAAACACATAATAGAAAAAAAACAGAGCTTTCCGAAGTAATATTCCAAAACTGAAGATGCAGAGACCTTGAGACAGTAAAAAGCATAGATTTAAACATGATAATAGACAAGGCTCTGTAATTGTGATGTTCATATCATTATTACAGTCTCTTTTCCCCTAAAACAACTCTGCAAGGAGATAACATGATAGAATAAAGTACCCATCATTAAGCCCCAATATGTGTGAATATGGAGGTGAGTCAGAGCATAAATGGATGGCTTATTTGGCTTTTGGCAAGATAATATTTGGCATTCAATACATTAAGTGGTAATCTGCATTGTGCTTATTTAGTTAAGCATTTACATTACATTTAAATGGGAGAATAATAAAGAAAAAGGAGCTCTCAAACCTGCTATCACACTGTTCCACACTTAGGAATTAATAAAATTAGATCTAATACAAATATAATTTGAGGTGCTTTTTTATTACGAAGGATGCTAATAGCATTATCTTCAGTGTTTCCAACATTTCATTTGTAGATGTTTTTATTTCTCCCAGTTCCGGAAATTGGACCACTAAGGCAGTTTCCTTAAGAAATCTCATATATTTGGTACAACAGTTTCTACATAAGTTTGCTTTTCTCACTCACCTTTTGCAGACCCTCAGATGCAGCCCAAAATTTCTGCAGATAATGGGCTGAAAAACAATGCAGCTAACACTGAAACTATAGATCAGGTTCTGACGCAGAATAAACTCCTGTGATTTTAGCTTGTTCATCTTTTTTAAGTAACTTTTTGGGGTTTCATTTGTGGTCCTGGGCCAGTAACTTGACATGGGTGCCACCCAACTCCTCCTTCCCACCATCACACTAGGTTTATTTATTGATACATATTTTCATGTTGTTTGTTATTTCCTTGTGTCAGTATCTCCAGGGGACAGCTGTTTAACAGCTATAGAGGTGTACACTCTTTTGTATGTGTGAACAAGTACATTTGTAATACTACCTAGGATTCCAATCCTCCTTTGAGGACACCCAAACTTATTTATCTTTCTGCAAGATAGTATTTGCCATTTAATATATTAGAGGATAATCCATATTGTATTTGTGGAGTTGTGCTATTTGGAACATTAACTCCCAGGAACATTTATTCTACAGTACTCTAAATTGACTGCAGAAGCTGACAGCAGAATTTCCTGGAGCTTTTGACTGCAGCTGCATTTTTGTTTTACCCTATGCATCTTACTGTACCTTACAATCAGTACTACATATGCTCTTAGCCATACATTTACTTGAATGCAAATGACCAAACTTACTTTTGAGTTATTGTTTTTAATTATATGTGCTGCATTCTACCATAGAAGGCGAGCAAAACTTTAAATTAAAATATTAATGTTTCATAGGCAGCGTCACCTGCTACCTTCACCTGTAAGAGCAGATGCCTCCAAAATGATGCATTTAGTTCATCTCTAGAGAAAGAATAAAAAAAAAAAAAGAGAAAAAACAAAACAAAACAACAAAAAAAAACACACAATTAAACCTCCAAACCATTTCAAGATAGTGATCTCACTTAAAGCACAAGCACCATCTGATATAGCAAGGAAAGCACTGTGGGGCAGAAGAGACACCAGGGGCCCCATCTGGTGCAGCTTGTTTTGTCAGCAAGCAGAAAGCACTCACCCATGCATATGTTACTGCTTACGTTGTTTAACTGGTCAATGATGTTAATTATAATTAGATGTTTGCCGCAGAATTTTATAGCTTGTATGCATACAGGAGCACAGACTTACTTCATTAACTAACTATAGCCTAAATGGAAATATTTCTGAAGCTAATGTTTCTGAAAACTATTAGCAGGATTTAGTAAAGCAATTTTTCCTGTAACTAACTGGCAACAGGAAAACTGATAATGCAACCACGTCTCTATGGAAATTGCTAGATGGAAGACCATCTTGATCCATATCCAGTCCCATGGTTTACATGTAGATAGTAACAGAAAAAAAATTTCTTCTCATAAAGCCCTTGTATATATCAGCAAATTTTGTCCTACTGAAAAGGAGTATTATCCTGTATGTGTGCAATTTTTTCCTTTTTTTAGAAAGTTCAGAATGCAGTTTTTTCTCTCTGGGGCTGACGGGCACCTGCTGCCACAGTTGCTCTCCCATGAGTGGTCACAAGGAGAGCTTCTCACCCCTGGTACTCTGGCAGCTGCAACTTCTGTGCCTTCCAATGTGACACAAATTGAAGGGAAAAGACTGTAGAAAGAGGTCTCTGAAGTTCTGCTGTGCAGAAGGAAACCATTTTGAAGAATGGTGAACAATGGATAATAGAATGCAGAACACATCTTGTTTTGAAAGACTTGGCAAAACAGAGTCACTAACTGCTGTGGCTACTTCTGGTTATATTTTTAAAGCTGATTTTTATTATCTTGGATTCTTGAGCATATCTAGTTTACAGTGGGGCAGCAGAAACTGTTGACTTCACTCATTTGAGGGAGTGACAGTTGAAAGTAGCTGGAAAGAATATGTAAGAGCAGAAAAATATAGGCTGAAGAGGGATATTAGAATTGCGCAGCCACTCTGTTCGGAATAAGGATGCACTGTTGGTGGGGGGTGTAGTGAGAAGCATTGAAAGAAATGTGTCTTCCTAGTCCAGATTAAAGGAAGATGAGTTAGATGTCCTAAAGGATCCAAAAAGTCAGTACAAGAGGAAGGAAATAAATTATTCTTCATGTCAGCAAGCAGCATAATTAAAGGTAACTATCTTAAGGTGTAAGAGGCAAGGACCATGCAGGTTCATTGGATCTCTTCTCTAAATATCACTAGTTAAAACTCCCCGAGGAATGCTGAAGGCTGGTTTATTCTGCCTTCAAATATGATAGATGACCCCTCAAATGTTTGTTCCCATCCCTTTATCCTTATAGATTGGACAAGATAGAGCAGGAGTGAATCTGTGTAACTCAGCCCTACATTATGAGCTAAGAACACAAAAGCCCATGTCAGAAGTGTTACAAGTCAAACATTCAAATGTTAGCAAGTACTACAGCTCAATGCAGTTTAAATTATCACACTACGTGACAAAAATTCCTTTTGACCAAGAGGCATACTGTTTCAAAACAGCCTGCTTGATGCACAGCAGTCACAATAATGTTCTCACATTACGTGCAGCCCCATGACCTACAACTGACATGCATTTTGTTCATGCCACCATCTTCTACTGCTTCCCAGATCATGAATATTTCCTTACAAAATCCTCCCAAGTGTAAACAAAGTAATCTATTTTACCACTGCATTTAAATGTAGAATTTAAAATATTCTGATGAATGCTTAACTTAAAATACACTAAGCCTGACATTGCACAGCATTTTGCCTTGGACAATAAGAAATTATATACTCAGTACCTTGATCCAAATTACTTCAGACAGCTGGACATAGCCCAAACTGCTGCTTACCAAGGACACAGGTGACTTATGTTGGATATTCACATAACATAACAATAAAAAACAGTAGTGTACTGTGGAACACTTGGCTAAAATAATTCATCAGTAATGGATAGGCATGTTCACAGAAAATCTTGGACAAAGTTTTAAGTAGAATTCAATTTTCTTTTCCAAGAAAATAGTATTTACACTTCAAGCCTTCCCTACCTCTCTCTCAACACCTTCACTGCAAATGGAAATAACAAATGACAGCAGCTTCATTAAGCCTGGTAGTTACTATGATCTACAATGTGCCGAACAGATGGGTTAAGAGAAATCAAGGTCTATGTATGTTTTATGTGTGTGTCATGCACAGATACATGTTACATATGTAGAAGTGCAGTATAACTTAAAAAAATCTGAGCAGTCTCAGGTATAACAGGATTGAATATGACTTGTAGGCATTCAGATCTTTCAAAACAAAGCTGCCAGCGTACTGAATATTGAAACACACATTTAGGTGTCAGTATTAAGATCTCTGTTCTGAAAATGTGAGAGTAGACATTCATTTTTTAAGCATAAAATACATATACTAAAATATTGGAATGCAAAGTATTACCATGTTTAGAAAACTGCCTACTTGATAAAATACAAAACTATAACTTAAGAGTGAGCCTAATAGATGAGAAGTAAATAAAAATCCTTTAAACTTTCAGAAGATCCAACACATTCATATTAGGAAAGCTTGTCAAAAACTCTGGAATACAAACAAGATCGTGGCTCGGTGTAGTCAACCAATTTCTGTTCCAATTTAAATATTTTGGTTAGAGGTCTGATTTTCTGTTGAAGTCAGTGTAATCCCTGTCGGAAAAGCAGTTTGCTTATTCTCCTCTCCTTATGCTCAGACAAAGTAGCTGTGCCAGCAGAAAGTACTGCAACAGTGTGATAGTCTGCTTGATAAGATCAGCCAAGAGGCGGTGCCAAACAATTTTTGTGTCTGAAGAAGTCTATAGGCAAAACTGCATGTTTACAAAGCTTAAAAAACCTCAAAGAATGTAAGTAGCTATTTTTCAGTAGGTAAAAAGGCAGTAAGTTTCAAATAGTCTGTTATTCATATAATTTTTTCCTGTAAAATCTGTTAAATTCTGGAGTATTTTGGTTTGACTTCCTAGATCTGCTGTCAAATAGTAACAATCATGATGTAACAAAGAAAGTAGAAGAAATGAGAGCACTTATTTATTTCTTCATGGCCTCCTTCAGGCTTGTCTACACTAGAAGTTTGCATCTCCAAAGAGCTAATTACCAATTGATTCAAGGTAAACATGTTTTCAAGTGGTGGCCTGGACACTGTCCAAACCCATAAATTCTGTAGTCTAGAAACACTCTGCCTGAGGTCAACTGCAAACTTGGACGATATTTTGTTTGTATGTGTGTCGCCTTACCTATGAAGGTGAAATAACTAGCTCATACTGACTGACAACGAGCAAACCTAAAGCCAAGAAAAAGTTTCCAGTGGTAGAACATGTTCATTTCAAAGCAGGGAATGAAAAAACCCTTCCCTGCTTTTCGTTATTTTGCTGTATTTTTCAACATGATAAAGCAGAGAAAGAGAGAAATGTCAGCAACTCAGGAGAACTCATCATTAAAAAAAAATCTGCTTCTCACCCACAGGTGATGCTTAGAACTGCTGTAATTAGCCCTGTAGCTGTGCTGGCCACGCAGCAGTCACAGCACCAGTCCACCTACCTTTACCTTCCCTCCAACTTCAAACATACTGAGGGCAAAACCAAAGTCTGAGACAATGTTACTGCTGTACCAGGCAAGAAGGACTGTCTAGTTGATGGTTTTATACGTTGCTTTTCTTCCTCAACAGGGTAAAGCTGCTTTGCAAATCTAAATACAGCTTTTAAACATACCATTTGGTTGCCATCCCTGTTAAAATAAATTCACTTTTTAAAAGGCAAAGATGCTGCTCATGGATGTAAACTTTTGCATATTTTCTGTTATCTTTTATGTTATTGTCAAAATCCTTTTACACACAGTTTTCGCTTTCATTTGTAGTAAAACTCACCACCTCTAAAAGAAAATGAAATAGAGCAAAAAAGCCCTAACATACATATTTTGTCCCTTTTACTTAAAATCTCTCCAATTCCTTCAAGTGGGGAAACAAAACAGTTTGGTACTTTGGTAATATCTCACCCATACTTTTTAAATAACAATACTGAAATGTTAAGTAGATACCAGTCTTCTAGTATCCTACTCTTTGAGTTCACAATGGTCTCAAGTTGTGCTAGTGGAGGATTAGGTTAGATATCAGGAAGGACTTATTTACAGAAAGGGTTGTTAAGCACTGGAAAATGTTCCCCAGGAAGGAGGTTGAGTTACCATCCTTGAATGTAATCTTAATTTAAAATCTGTTTGAATGTGGTGCTGAGTGACATGGATTTACTGGTGGGTTGTTAGAGTTAGGATAGTATGATTAGGTTGAGGTTGTACTTGATGACCTTGAAGGTCTTTTCCAACATGAGCAGTTCTATAATTCTGTGATTTTATACAAGCTTAAAGATATATACACATACACATCATCATGTACTGAGGAAGGGTAACAGAAAGCTAGAACTTCCCCACTACTTAGAAGTAGTCTTAAGAGTCCTTAATTGAAAGTCATATGCAAACAACATCTCAGCCTAATAAGTTCTGCCTGTAGCTTTCAAACACTCTGCTGCAATTTTTTTTTTTCCCTGAATAATAAACCATCTTTCTATTTAACCAATTGTTCATATGAAATTGTTACAGCGTTTCTCAACCTTCTCTTTTCTGTTAGAACACCACAAGATCCTGCAGTAATTTTTCATGGGCCACATGTTTTTTCATCTCTTATTTCTTGTTATTAACCCCAGATTTCATCCAGCTTTCCTATCTCCTTCACAAAAAGAGATCATAGTTATTCAATTTTTCAGCAAACCATGTTCATGCTGCAGAGCAATGACAACACTGATATGCAAGAAACCTCAGGAGAACAAAATGGTGGGAAACAGTGTGGGAAAGCAGATGTGACATGACCCAAGCACAGCAATTTCTATTAGGATGATGACATCACACCACTGATGAAACAATTGAATGGGTTTCATCACTTTTGTGAACTGGAGTGGTTTTGGTTAATCCAGTACAAGAGCAATGACAACATTCTTATATTTGAAACCCTGCATATGAAGAGGAAGTGACGTGCTGCCCTTGAAGAAAGAAATGAATGCTGTTACAATAGTTTATCTCATACAAATTTTTCACTAAAATAAAAAGACGGATGTAATAGATAGATAGATAGACAGACAGACAGACAATCAAACAAATAAATAAATGCGTGGCATCACCATAAAAAAAACCAACACCTCAGGGTACTTTGTAACATTGTAATATTTTCTTTATGTTAAGTGGTGAACTATTCTTATTACTTTCATTTTGTTCATGTTATACAAAAAATCTTTTTCTCTACACGCATTCTCTGAGCCCAGACCAATGTAAGTACTTCTTAAAATAGATATGTCTTAGCAGTTATTTGTAAGGTATTTTTATATGCTTCCACTCATGCAGTGTTCTAACTCATATCAGAGTTTGTCTTCTACAGAAATGACCTTACAGAAGCTGACTAGATAATAAGCCCATCAGGTAATAAGAAAAATAAAATAAAATAAAAGGAGGATTCGGATGGACATGAACATAATGTACATGCATGAAAGAGCCTTAAATTCCCATTTATATTCTCATTCAGAAATAAAGTGCCCTCAATTCTCTCTAACTTAATTGCCTTCATCTTGGAGGAAAATCACTGATAGGGTGATTTAACTCTTGTAGTTTTTACCTGGACAATTTAGGGACTGGAAATAAAGAGAAAGAACTTCAAGACCTCCATACCAGGAAGAATATCATAACTATTTTTCATTCCTTCACATTTTAATTCATAGATTCAGAGTAATTTCAGTAAAATATGACAGTTCTGTTCAGAAGCTTAATTAGCTAGGGACTGAAGAAAAGAGATCTGAGGGCTGAAATAAGGGTAACTACACTAATTACACAGTTTAAAATAAAAGCTAGAAAACTTGTTACACCAGCTGTGAATTACCCCAGGTAATCAAATTCTTGGAGTTTTATTAGTGTTGTTGCTGCTCATGTGTTCACCTTGGTTTGTTGAAGCATTTTATTTCCACTGGAATTCTTTCCATAATTACCAATACTACTCTTCTGCTTTTGATTTGCGTGTGCATGCTTAATGCTATCACATTACTTCAGGAAAGAGGGTGGGTGAAGATATCCTTATTATTTTGTGTCATCAGGAGCAGCATCAAGGTTTCTCAGAGAGCAGATATGTACCAGTACAGAAGAAATTTGGTGGCTGGGGGGGGGGGGAGGAGTCTGATGGAATATGTTTTCTCATCTGTTTTGGCTCCACTGTAGCACTTCTTCCATAGACTTATCAATCATAGAATCATTGAATAATTAAGGTTGGAAAAGACCTCTAAGATCATTTAGTCCATCTTCTTGCAGCCTGAAAGATGTTGTGGACAAGGAGAATAAGTAAGAAAAACTGAATTCTTTACGAGATATTTCAGATCGTCACTAATTATGATAAAGTTTTGTTGTTTTCTTTTTTTTTTTTTTAAGAGGATTCTTTTCACCTTTAAAACTTTCTAAAAGTTATTGTGTCTTATATATATCTTACAGCTCTTTGAATCTGCTTTGTGACAAGAAAAGGAACCGAACTCTTTTAATAATGGTGCATTATTAAAATACTAATGATTTTGCTGTTAAAAAGTGAGCTTTAATGATTATAACACTCCTCTTTGATCACCAGAGAATGGTGATTAATCTCAGAAGAAAAAAAGTTTTAAGACACAGAGATCTCTCTCAAGCCTTGAAAGTGCTATAAAAGCTCAGGGACAGAAGAGTAAAAAGGGAATAGAAGACTGCAGACAATAGGTGCAGATGCTTTATTTTTATCCCAAATGACTCCCCTGCCTAAGTAACATTGAGGCAAATAAAGAAAAATATAAAAAATATATACTTTTTTGACCTCGTCTGCTTTTTGAATTCTTGATCTCTTCCTTCTCTGCAACAAATTTAATTTCCTCATTGAAAATAAACCCCTGACGTTCCTTGTCTGTGAAATCAATGCCATCCAATCACCATTTACCTCACTGCCAGAGCAGGTCTGAGGCATCTTATTTCTCTTTATCAGAGCTACCTCAGGAATGACCCCAGGCCTGAGATTTCTCAGTCCAGACTGTCCTTCTCCAAATACGGCCACAAAGATCCTCATTCACTAGCTTTGCTGAAAGCAAGAAATGACTCATATCAAACCTGAGCCCTAACCTCTACTTAAGACCAATATCCTATTTATTCTTCCATCTTTTCTTGCTGATCCATTTACCTTATATCATGCTTAATTCAATGCAAATAAAACATAAATGCAAACACTATCCTTTATCTCTAGAAGATAGAGCTCTTCCGATTTTTTTTTTTGAAAGACACACGTACAGAAAATCTGAAAAATCAAATGGCTTTCATAAAATTGATTCAGAAAGGTCTTCTGCCTCCTCCTCAGCTGATTTGCTTTTCTTTGTCTACTGTGGGACTCATAGCACAGAATTTCAAGGCTCTCACTATTCAGATATCAAAGACTTGACTCATGCAAAAATTTGTTCCTTGTAGGTTTTTCTCACCATTAACTTTGTTACTGTGAACTGCTCATTGGTTCTCAGTACATCTGCCTGTCCAATAACCATATACATCTCAGGAGGATCACATGCAGCTTGATTAAGAAAATACCTGACTACAGCTGGTCACTCTCACTGGTCACAGGGCTCATGAAGTCAATATCCAAATTCCTCCCACTACATGAACCAGAAGGATTTCAGATGCTCAATACATTTGCAAGTAAAAAAAAATGTGTTAAAAGACAGAAACAACTTCCCTTGTTCACCTCTGTGGATGTGAAGTGCTATAGCAACTCACTGCTACAGTAGATTTTCAAATGAATCTGAATATATATATTTTTTTCTATTGTGCCATTGTCTTTCTCTACTGCTATTAGCACTTCCACGAAATGTAACATAGCACTGTAACACATTAAGAGATGCTGTTACAGCCATAGTATCACAATCCATTGCTGGATGTGTTTACAATTGTTGCGTGAAAGAACTAAGAATTTTTTATTTTATTACTTTTATTATTTCTACAACGCAGCAGAAGGAAAAGCCGATTAAAAGATTTATGCAAATATTTACATGACACACAATGTTGCAGCATTAAAGTGTGAGCTCGCTCTGCTTACAAATCTCTTTAGCAGTTAAATCTTTTCTCCCCATTGTTATTAACACAACTTTTAAATGGTAGCTACAAGATCTCATTACAGTGCCATCAGCCTCTAATTGGGCATCCTCTGCCATTCTTCTCTCCCTCCTCCTATTCTCTCCCTCCATATGCCTTTCCTTTCTAGTGATTCATGTGTAGGATGTCTAATCCATTTCCTCACTTCTAGTACTTCTCTACATTCTACTCTGTGAATCCTCCCACTTGCCAGCTTCACACCACACATCCTTTTTGTAATCTCAGCCCTCGTGCCCTTTCTCTACACGTACTCGTGTTTGGTTCAGTTTTATAAGCGTGCTCCTTAAAATTCATGTTTCTCCATAAGTCTGTGAAATATAATAGAAAATTACGACCAGCATCCCAAGTAGCATCAGAACCAATATTACAGGTCACATATAACCAGACCCAGATAGCAGAGCCTTTCTTCTTTCAACTTATAGTTCAGTCTTAGAAAATAAAAAATTTCTCATTCATTCACTATAATATGAAACAAGCTTAGTAGTTTAACTGTATGCACAGAAAAGAATATATAAAACCATCACTGCTAAATATCTAACAAAACACAGAGACATAGAGATGGAAAATTCTTCCTGCACACCGGAAGTATTAGATTAAGTAACTTTGCACCATTTTTTTTACTTATTGATAAAAGGAGTATTTCTGGTTCACAAAGCTACAGCTAAATGCAGCTAAAACTGTTCAGATATGAACACATAAAAATAGAAGGACTTGACCTTGTGCTATTACCAGGAAGTTTGTCATGGACTTCATACTTAGGATTGAGCTCTGAATTCCTTAATGCAGAGTACAGCCTGCTTTGTGTAGGTGTACTTTCAGTGTTTTGAAAACTGAATGTAGTATGACAGCAACACACATTATAGGAGCAAATATCTTAAAATGGGATTATGTCTTAAGAAATAGTATTTTTCAGGTGCTATAAAAAAGCTCAGAACAGCTTGGGCTTTGTATTTAAATAAATAAATCAGCAAGTTATCTAGGAGGTAACACCATGCTAATACTTTGACCTAGAAATAGTCTCAACTAGAATTAGGATGAAAGAGTAAAAAGATACAAAAAAAAAAAAAAGTAAGAAAACATTTTTATACAGCCAGAATGTGTTTGATTATCTCTTTCCATTCTGTACCAAAACGCAGTCGCTAACAAGCACAACAAATACATAAACTGAGGATGATCAATTAGGAAGGATGCTAGATATCTCATTAACCTAACAACATATGTCAGATAATTAATAAAATTGCCAACAAAAACTGTAAAGAAATAACTCATTAAGGGCAAAATATGAATTCTGGGAAAAAAAAATCCAGTCAGTTTTTCCACCATGAATAAATCAGTATTGCTATATAACATTACAGAGTTAAGACTCTTCTGGACTCCCTCCAGTCCTGCACTTCTACACTAAAATATATAAGATGATATCGCACTGGAAAAGGGAACTATCTGAATAAGAATGGTTTGCAGCTAGCAAATAGATGGAAAATCAGTCTTTCTTTTTCTGTTCCATCCCTCCTTGCAGAATCAAAGTGCAGGATAAAATTTTTACAATCCCGACAGATAAGATTATCTACTGACAAGCTGTGGATTCATCTAGTAAATCCTGCAAAGAATATACAAGTGAATGTATAGGAAAAATGTCTGCTGCTGGCAAATTTGAAAGCTTCCAGTTCTTTCAGATCAGAACATGCAGAAAAATCAATTTATACATGAATTTTTATCTTACTTTTAAAACAACACTGCAGTCAGATCAAGTCAAGCTTACCATCTGCTGTGGGTAGACATACAGCTATATTCAAGAATTACATTAGAAAACTTCTTAGTAAACTTTACATGCAAGCTGTTCTTGTCAGAATTAAAGTCGTGGTGATCATGCATCTTAATATTCAATCAGGCTTTAAACAAAGAGTGACAAAAGTCCACATATGGATGACAAGCTGTTCTACAGTAAATATTTTTGTATTTATTGAGAAGGGGCTTATGGCAGTTTAGGATGTGTTCCACCAGGCGTTTCAGTTTTAACTGCTTACGAACAAATAAAACCAAAATAAAATCCCTTTTCCAGAATCTTCACTGAAATTTACAGTTTTTAAATTAACTTGATCATTCCTATTTAGCTGCACTTTTATTTCATCATTTGCTTAAATTTTTTTCCCAGCTGGTGGCTGTTAAGAACAGAAGATTTTTAGTACCCTGCATTTTAAGCAAGGCTTTATTCCCAAGTGGTGCTGAGCATAACTATGGAAGAGAAAAAGCAAATACCATGTGCTTTTATCATTATAGTTGACCCTCTGAAGTAGATTAAAAATTCTTCCACTTTTTTTTTTTTTATGTAATTAAACTTGCTAGAGCCAGTCTTCACATTCCTGCAGCTAAGGGGATGCAGTAGAAAATGTTCCTTTTCCATGTACTCCAGTTACAAACACATTTTACAGAAAAAAAAATAAATAATCTCATGACAAGTAGGGAAAAAATTGGTTTTCCATTTCCAGCTCCATTTTGAGAAGTCAGAAGTCACACATTCTTATTAATACTGTTAACTGCTTGCTACAGATGTGTTACCCATTTTAGTATAGCAACTATGGAAGTAACTCAGGACAGCAGTGAAAAATCATTCTGTAAACACCAAAATGAAAGAGATACATTGTATGCAGTCACAGATAAGCATACATCCATATAAAATCAGCAATTCCCAATGCAAATAAATAATCTTACCCTGAGGTTGGATCAGCAGCTATGGCCTTAGGGTTATTGAGGTCCAGCTCAATGAGTGTAATGCACACTGTCCCATTCTGGTTGCAAACGAAAATCCTATCACTGACATGATCCACAAAGTACAAATTTCCAGTGATCCAGTCAATTGCTATTTGCTGCACATCTGCCAAAAATAAAAAAGGAGGAAAAAAAAAAAAAAAGAGCTCAGAACTGCAACTGTAATACAAATAAGTGAAGTGAATCACTAGCTGCTTCACCAAACAAATGCTCTACTCAAAGAACTCAAGCTGTTTTTACAATGAGAATGTGTATATGGCATACAATAAGGAATTCAGTTCCCTCTGGAACTTGTTGGATGGAATTTTTCCTTTTTACGTACAAAATTCTCATTGTAACTTCAAGGATAAGAAAGGTGGACATTTGTCTGTAGTTCTATTCAATATTTTACATTTTGTCTGTGGCACTTTTAATGATAATATTCAAAAGCAACATCAGTGAGTGTTGGTGCAGCTGTAAGAGAGGGATTGGAAAAAGCCCATGGATACTGTTTATAATAGGATGTTAGATATGAGTAAAGGGAACTAAAAACTGATTATACATACTTATAAATCCAATCTTATAAATCCAAAAAGCTTTTGTGTGTTTATTCTTATCTAAACCACTCCATGTAATAGTAGATGTGTGTGTACAATGAATTCACTGCCATTATGTACTTTTTCTTGTAGTTCAACACTGTAGTTCAGTCAATTGTAGAGCAATCTTCATGTGCTTTTTTCACACCTTCTGTTTTCTGTATTTCTATCGTCCTTTACAAGGTTTTTATTTTCTCCCCACTCGAAGGAGATACTGTCACTTCTATCACATGTATCCTCTATTACAAAATAAAAACTAAACCTGACTCAGAAAGAAATTCCAGTCATTAAGTTTTTGACAATAACCAAGGGTTTATGAGTTATACATTTGCTAAATACTTAAACTACACATGGAGACCCATGCAGTGTCCTTCAAAGTGCAGATAACATAAGATTTGCTCAATAAAATATCAGGAAGGCATCAGCTGTATTGCATCTCAGCCATCCCATTACACAGTTCATTGCTGTCTCTTCTATTTCAGATTTCTTCCCTTCTGCTATTCATTTTTCTTTTAATTCAAAGTGAATATTATGCCTCTCTCCTTCTGATAGCTCCTATTATGAAGACATGCTGAGCCAGAATAAAGGAATGCTCCATTTAGTTCAGGATCCAACCTCCAGAGCTGGCCAATGTCAGGTGCACCATGAGATATATGCAAACAGTACAGAAATATTTCATACAATGGGAAAGTAAACATTTTTCTTTTTCCTTGTGAAAACAAATGACAGGACATGCTTTTAAAAATGTCAGAAAACACGTAGTCCCTCTAGAAGTCAGTAAGTTTAAGCCATTTCCACTTCCTATTTTCAGAACTTGGATTTTGAAAATATTAGTTAAAAAAAAAAAAAGAAAATTACAGAAAAGATTCAATTTTAAATGTTCAGAGACTGAAATTAGCTATGAAATTCTTGCAATATGAGTTCTGGAAGGCAGCTATGCTTTGGGAAGCAGAGAAAGAGCCTGCTGCAGAAGGAAGGGTTAGCTTTTCTTTTTCATCTAGTTTTACCCAAGTTTCATACATGCTTGAAAAGCAAGATGCATAACATCTTGTTATATCTGTTAACAAAACAGATCACATCTCTAAAATGCAGACTTTTTTTTTTTCTTCAGTTATTCATTAACAAGAAATGACATTAAACAGGTATTTATGGTACACAAGGAAATTAATTGAAAGTCATACTTGGGTCAACCATTTGCATCCAATATTTGAAACAAAGTTTGCTCAGCAATCCAAGAAAAGAGAGACGCCCAGAAACAATTTAACAGAATAACCCCTATGTCACAGACTTCAAAAACCATTTGTTGCTCTTAACTCCTATTTTTCTGCTTTCCCTTCCCCAGAAAATTGTATTTGGGAAGAGCATAGTACCAGCAGCACAAGCTATTTACGACATAAGCTCGTTGCTACTGCATTCCTTGTAAAGATACTCATTACAAAGTATGTTATGCTAGATCACAGTTTCCAGAAAAAAAGCATAGTAATTTGTATTTTTCTCCAGAAGCCTACATCATGAAATGGAGGAGGTCTCTCACTATGCAAAGAACATATTCCAACAATAAACGTTCTGGTTGCTCAGTGAAATGTAGTAATTGACTTAGACATTCAAAGCACGATCAAATTTTCATTTAACGGTTAATCTAACACAAAGATGTTGAGTATTTTAGACTCCAGTGTTGTGCTTTAGGTTTTGTCTTTTTTATACCATCAACTCTGCTTTGCGTAGGACACATCCAATTGCTCACAAGAGAAGTTTAAAAAGAATTGCCCAAATCTACTCCTCTGTGAAATCATACCCCACATGAGAAATTCACTTAGCTGGCAGCTTTTATGAATCAAACCTTTAATCTCTATGGTTTCAGTAGCAGCTATGCATTAAATGTCTTTGAATGCCTCCACACAAGTCAAATGCACTGTATACCATAGAGATAAGGTTTTGGTTGCACTGGGGACTTGTAAAATATATAGTTATGTGCTCAAGATGTCAGTGAATTTATTTCACACTTGTTTCTGGATTCATATATTAAAACCCAGAATGTCTAGATGGCTAGTCTGCTCACATTTTTAAGGTAATTAATCTTTTTTTTTCTTATATTCACACAGCTTCAGAAATCTCTAAAAAGAAGTGCTTCCTCCTGAAAACATGCACATTTAAGTAATCTTGTATATATTTTTGAGGATTTTTCACTTTTAGTAGTATTTTCCATTAAGTATTTCTGCCAAATGTTAACAATGTTCCTTTAGTACTTTCAAAAAACCAGAATTTCTTCTCAAGGACTTAAGAAAGAATTGCTAAGATGTCACATCAAATAAATACTTCGAGAGAAAATAGCAATTTCATATGGGGGTGGCCAAACCTTCAAAAGGAACTGGAAATACATGTCTTGACCAAAATCCAATTTATTATAATTAGAACTGATTTGACTGATGGTCAACTTTCATTTTAGATTTCTTATACATATCTTGGAAAGCTCACATTTTAATTTCAAATAAGGACTGGCACAACAAGATTTCAGTTAATAAAAAAGAGAAAAAAAGTTCCATAGTCTTGTGTTTGTCCTACTGCTGTAATCAAGGATTCAACACAAGCACTGCCCATTAACAGAAATAAAGAGATTATTTCTTTTTCAAACCTCAAAGAAAAACTTGAAATAGAAAAATAAGAATGTTTTCTCCCTATATACATTTCAATGTTTTTTCTTATATTTAATGCAAGAAATGATGTAAGTAAATAATACGGGGAACTGGAAATAGGGAGTCTTTTATAAAAACCTTTGAGTGAACAGAGGAGTTATTCTGAAGGAAATATAATTAAAACTGAAAGTGTCCAGTGTGCTCCATATATACTTCCAGCTAATAATTAAAAAGACAGATGACTTCTCTGCATTTCAAGTGTAAGAGCTTCCACTGCATTATATATTTATATATATATATTTAAATTTTTCCTTGCCCTGAACATGACTGCAAAGAGAACATTCTAAAGGTCTTGGAAATCCATTTAAGACTCAATGAGCAACAATTTCATTGACAATTGCTATAAGTTACTTTCATGAAAACCTATATTTTTCACTTAGAGACAGAACTCACAGTCTCAAATTTTCTATCATCTACAGTAAAATATCTGCATAGGTATCACAATCATGAATAATCCTTTCTGTCTGGGCATGGTTTTGGACCTTTTAAAATTATGTATTTTTCAAACAGCATTATTACAAATTTTCTGCTTGCATTTTCCCAAAATTAATGACTATAATTGGAAATGCTTTTAAATAACATTCATTTATGTCCCAAAGTTATTTTTTTCTTTTGCAAAAGTTGCTCTTAAAGGAAGTACTATTTTGATTTAGGAAAAAAAAAAAAAAAGAAGTTACTGATTCTTCTTTACTAGCCTGTGTATGTCTCTTCTGAAGCTATATACCATCCAAACTTCCACACAGGAGTTTCATGCTCTAGCATGGAACTGTGCTTGCCTGGGGAAGATGAGGAATGGGGAATCGGTATGAAGTAGTGGTCCTGCCTTCAAAAAGGTAGCAATCAATACAAGTGGGCCATTTCCTGGCCCCACAAACACCATCTAGAAACCACAGGTAAAGGGTGGGTGGTAACTGCTACTCATACTTCGTCAAAACATTAACTGTTTATTTTTCAGGTATCTTTCCCCACTGTAAGGAGCAGCTCATTGCTGTCACAGGTAGCCAGGTCTGCTAGGAGCCACTAGTTTAATTCAGTCTACGAGAACTGACTCAACAAGCAGGGGAATTTTGAGGGCTGTGCAACAGTTTTTTGGATGGCTAGCCATATGCTAGGGGAATATAAATGCTTCTGAGAAGTGAGAAAGGATTGCTCCAATCAAACCTTCAGGAGCTTAAGCATTCCTCAGGTGAGCATCCTACAACATGTAAGATGTCAGCATGGTCCCTGACAGCTGTGCAGTACAGGAGAGCCAGGTCAGTGATGCTCAAGTGCCTCGTTGTCAGAGGAGTCACCTTCAGTCCCCTGTCCAGCAACAGCCTCACAGACATTTTCACACCTGCTTTCTGTACAGCCTGTTGTGTCACAAACTGTTTGCCTCTGGGGCTAGTTTTCATCACATAGTACGACTTGAGAGTTAGCTTCCCTATATTTCAGCTAAGGAAGCATCTTCTGCTTTCTGCTCAGCACAAAATAGGTAAAACAGAAAACAATAATAATAATAATCTGGAATCAAAAGCCATGAGAAATGAAGTAACACGAAAGTAGTTAAAAAATGGAACAGCGTATTTGAGAGATTTTGCCTCACCTTATGTTTTCTGGATCTTCAGGGTGTTTTGGTTTGTTTGTCTGTTTGCTTGATTGTTTTTTCCAAATATATATACATTTTACTTCCCCATGACTAAAAGAAGCTTTGCATTTTTTATTTTCTATTTTTCTTTTTTCTATCTTTTTGCTGAAATCTGAGATTTTATAAAGTAAAGCTATGTGTAAGCAAATGATAAAAGTGCCAGGCATGTTCTGTATAATTTACTACCTACTCAGAGAAAAGAAAAAGGAAAAGAAGATAAATTTTCATACTTACAATGCAACTAACAAATTTTGTTCTAAACAGCAACAGAAAGAAGTTTGAAGATGGGCTTTTTTATCAAGTTCTGTGCAATGAGACTAACACTCTCAAGTCTTTCTTTTATAAAATCAGCCACTAATAGTGTGACCAGGTAAATAGTAGTTAAAACACACTTAAATGACAGGCTGTGGAATATGCTTCTGCTCTTACCTCTTTTTTGAGAGTAATGTTCCTAATTAGCAGCCCAGGCAGCCTTGTACTAATACAATGGTTGGATAAAGTTAGATCAGCATAGGTTTTCCTGTGCTTCTCCTACTGACAGCAATTGGCCATAATTGTGTCTGCAATGCCATTTACAAAAATATATTTTTTATTTAAAGTGTCATTATCCAATAAGTTAGACAACACTGGTGTCTAAACTTTAAACAGACATGTCCTGAGTGATTATTGTATATGTTTAAAAATGAAAAATCTAATGACAAATACCCGTCTAACTTTTCCAAACAGCTCATCTTCAAATATCTAATTCCTTTAAAAAAATCAGACAGCGGTTGTAAGGACTATAATGTAAAATCTAAGACATATTAAATTTAAATAAGCACTTCAAGACATCCAGACTGCAGGTTCTTCAGAAGAAAAGAAAGCATTTTCTCTTGTTTGCTGGGTAATATAATTTAAATTTCAATAAATTGGGTTACTGTCAAAAATACAGTTGGTATTCTTCTAACACTAGAGGATATTAGAATATAATGGTTTAAAACCTATAAATATGAACATTTGGACAATAGCAGCTTCCCCAAACTGAAGACTTTTAAAAACTATGATCCTATTATAAATATTATGAATACTTAATAAAAGCATCCTGACGGCACCTGAATTCATCTAGTCTCTCAGAGACGCCATCTCTCCAGTCACTTGGAAATTAAAGGATTCCAACTACATACAGAAGAGAACATGCTTAAGTTTATAATTAAAATGTTTAATACTGTATTTGTTTATCATTCTACTGGATGCAGTCCACTTCTCAAGAAGAGAAGGTCCAGAAACTTCACATCATTTTGGACTCTACAAAGACTGTGGCACAATCTACCATGGTTAGTTCTCACACCTGTAGCATTATCCTTTGTGCACTGGTGACAAGATATGCTCATACAAGCAAGACTTACGGGCTCTTGCAGCACAGCAGATAGCTATGTTTATTTGCTATTTAGATAAAAACAAATAAAAAATCCCACCTGATGGCCCTCTTTTACCTACAGTTTGTCTTGCAATAGTCCTGTTGCACACTGCTTTTACTTACACAGAAGCTAGATTATTTTAGGGTGTTTTTTTGTGGTTTTGTTTCTTAGGCTGCTAGGAGGCCTACTCCCACAGGTGGAAGTTGGGTCAAGCAGTTAAGACACATTAGTACATGGGTTGAGGTAGCACATGGAGAGAGTAATGCATGTTGAATGATGAGCCCATTTCTCCCATTGGGAACTCTGGGATCTGCAGAACAATAACAGCAAAAACCACTCTTTTTTTCTTCTAACAAATTCCTGTTTCCTGAGAATTGGAGGAAATGTTCTAATGGTGGATCCCAGGTATGTTCAGGCTCTGGGCCTTTGCCAAGGTTTTTACAGTAAAGAAGCAAAACTTGTTCCTAAAATTTTTGGCTTTTGTTTTAACCTATGTTATGATTCTACATCACAATGCGTCATGTTTCTAGAATGAGTAAATTAAGTGAAATTTTCTGGTATTGGGACACGAGCCAGAGGACTGGCTGTGATACCAATAGGGGCAGATGTGCAAAGCAGAACTGTGAAACAATAAAAGAATGGCAATATGAATAGCCCTGTTATTTTAATCCTAGGGATTCAGATTTTTATAAGGAAAGAATATTCTGCTGCCAATCTCATGTCAAAAGCAAATAAGAATAGTCAAAATACCTAACTATTCTAATTTCTGCATTACTGAGTTTCAAACAGATTTCCAAACAATTGTAAGCTTGTAATGGGGTTCCAGTAGCCTGTATACATGCTGAACAATAAAGACAGATTTATAGAGGTACATAGCTATAACAGTTTTCTTTTTTTTTTTTTTAACTGCACATTGAAAAGCTTCTCATAAATCTACTGAGACTGTAAATCAAAAGCATTTATTTACTTCAAAGCTGTTAAGTCATCCACAGTTAAAATTAAAGTATAATTCAGCTGCAGTAGGCATGTCATCAAACACATGGACTAAGCAAACTGCTGTAGATACATTAGGCCCTGATACTCTTTTCATTTAACTATCTCTATCAAAGGCAGAAGTGTACAACTTTCCACCTTTCTTGCTTACCGCCCTCATTAAGCACTTCATTAGACATCCTTCGATAAAAATAAGGTCACTTAATCATCTTTCTAGAAGGATACTAGGCAGTAGAGTATTTTAATTCTAAAATGTGTCAAAAAAAAATATGTATATATATATATATATATAATTACTTCTGCCATACTACATATATAAAGAAAATGACTTCCAGAAAGAATTTGAACAGTTTACTCCCAGAAGTGGACAACAATGCTTTAAGGAACACTTTTGGGAAGATAATATAGAAGTAAATGAACCGAGTCAGCTCTTAAAGAAAAGGTTGGGAAAGGAAGGAAACCCAAATTGCACATTTGCAGAAGGTGAAATTTGGCAGATGACACTGGTTCAAAGGATCTGGAGTATGCTGTAGTGTCTTGCAGGTAAAATGTAGGTCACAATTTTATAGGACAGTATCATATTCAGGCCAATATTGTTGCATTTAGCAATGTATGGTCTAGATAATCTGACTAAACAGTTCATGACATGACCCAGTGCAATAAATCAATCTGTTCCTTTTCAACAGTGAGTACTGTTACATTCAATTTGATTTTAATCATAAGGTAACACTGACCATCGATTATTCCAACATATACAAGAACTATTCTTATTGGGCTCTTTACCTTCAACTCAAACATACTAGAAGAGGAGGAGAATACATTATAACTGTTTTGCTAAAATAAATCTTTTTAAAAATTGCTTCTTAAAACATGCTAAATTGAAATAAGCACACTGAGTACAACTTAAATCCAGCTTGATAATTATGACATATAGAATACTATGAAAAATTTTAAATATCTTCAATTAAAAAAAAAAGACTTGAACAGTTAGCAAATACATTATGAGGGCCCTCAGTGCCACACAATATCTCTGAAATGAAGTTATATCATGTAATTTCCTAATTGAAATGACCTCTCTTTTCAGGGCTACAAAGGATAGAAAAGGAAATTGTTTCTTATTATGCTGCTTCTTTTTCCCTTTCTCTAGAAATAAAATTATTCAGAAAGGAACATCACATCCATGGGTAACTATTACTACAATGCAAAGAATCACTGCCACTACTTGATGCCTTGAGTCTGCTTGTACTTTTGCAAAACACTCAAAGCCACTGCATAGCGCTCAGTGATGTCACAAGCCTGGTGTTACAGCTTGAAGAAAACAAGCAAACGAAGCCCTTCATGTCTATGAACGTTGACTGCCAGCTGTCTGTAACAGATATGCACTCATGCCACCATTATCTTCCTTTTTGCCCTATTTGTCTGTTTCTTTTTTGCATCCAATTATTTCAATATCAAAAATAATTGCCTTTGAGAAGAAAACTATTTATTGTATTGGACTTGACCAACATTGCCTAACTGTCCAGACTTAAAATACAGACTTATTTCAAGTAAAAACAAAACAAACAAAAAGCCTTCTTGCTAACTTATTTCATGTAATGCAAAAAATAAAAATAAAACTGTTTCAGACTTCTACTTTTTTTTTTTTTTTTTTTCTATTTTCATACATTTTCAACTGGACATCAGGACACTGCTTCTTTTTTGTTTATTTATTTCTATCATCATCGTTATGACAGTGGTGGAAATCGAAGTACTGAACTGCCTGACCATTATTTTAAAGGAAATAACAAAATAGTTTCCCATGAAAATGTTTTCTAACTCACTCAAACAGCTTTTGCTTCCAGTAACATGACTTACACCCAGTGCTCCTAGATTTGCATAACTGTGCCTTCAGAAAACTTCCAGCCTTTTTCAGAACATTTTAACAAGCCATTGAGAATTATATGGGACCAAAATCCCAACTTTTCTCAACTACAGAAACTTTGCATACTCTGTGCTAACTACTTTTACATTGTACATTCCCTATCATTTTAACACTTCTCTTTTTAAGCCTCTCAGCATTGCTTTAATGTATAGAAAAACTGTTACTCTCATTTTACAGATAGAGGGGAAAAAGCAAGATGGTTTTCTAAATCTCATCCAGAAAGTCTCAGAAAAAAAAAAAAGTCTCATGACTACAAGCATACTGACTTTCTTCCTAAGTCCCTTCTCCTTCACAGAATCATAGAATGTCTTGGGTAGGAAGGGATCCAAGGGATCATGAGGCTCAAACTCCCCTACCACAGGCAGGGCCACCAACCTCCAGGTCTGGTACTAACCCAGGTCACCCAGGGCTCCATCCACCTTCACAATCAGCTTGTTAGTTTTGCTTACATGGTGTGACAGAGATTCTGTCCAATTAAACATGTAAAGACGTTTGGAACATAATCATCAGTTCAAGAACTGTCATGGTGAATACCTAACTCAACATATCTAACAGCAGATGTTTTGTGACACGTTGATAAAATGTAGGGTGTCAGCTAAGTGCAAATAGACCAGTCCTCCTGTATATTACCTCTCCTCTTCTCACTGAATTCCTTACAATGACTGGAAGAATTTTTTTTTTTCCAAAACTAAGAAATCTATATAGCTTAGTATTAGCTTTAGAAAAAGTGATTTATTTTACTTAAAAGATCTCTTGCATGTAACTTTTCAGCTTCAGTATAAGTACTTTAAGTACTTCACTAAAGCCACAACTAAAAATTGTAAAGCAAAACTAAAATTTTATTCAAAGTAACTATCAAATACTGAAGAGCGTAAGTTTTTTTCTTCCACTTTATATGTATAGTAATACTGACATGATCCATAGGGTTTTCTCACTTCACATTCTACTGAGAAGGTGAAGTCAAAAGAAATATTTTAATAAAGTTTGCTTTGTTCTAAGTAAAAATCCTCAACCTAAATTCTGTGGACTGAGAGAAGAAAAATATTTTCATGAACTGGATTTAATACTTTTTGAGCGAGGCATTTGTTATGTCATTCAAAGAGGGCAAAAACTGGGGAAAACAAACAAACAAATATATGTTAAACCTCAAATCAGAGGGTATTTTTAAATCGCCACGTCCACTGCAGTGCAAAGAATAATCACAGTTTTATCAACTTTTGCAAGCATAAATTTCCTATTTTTTTTTTTTTTAAGAGATGAAGTAGTATGTAAAGTACTTTGTGCCAGGGAAATGTCTTTGTGCTTCTCCATCCTAGTTTACAGTAAACAGAGAAATGACCAGGTAAGCACTGAAAGCAGACTAACACATAGGACGAAGCGATACAGTTTATAGAATACCCTGAAAAGTAATGACAAAGATTCTGCAACTGGTTTCAATTTTATCAGAGGGATGGCTTCTCATTTCAGTTCCACTGTGTTCATGCAATTTGTTAATCACTTATGAAAAGCATGATCATTATTTACCTTTACCCTGTAACAGTGCAAGGCATTAGATCAAAGTTTGAGTTGCAAATCAATATGATGATGGCCACTTCTTTAGTATAAAGATAAAAAAAAAAGTTAAACTAAGTCATTTAAAAATTTTACTGTAATGTTGTCACAAACTGATTTCTATGACCTCTCATACAGAGAAAAGTCTTAAGGTGAGTGAAGGACCAATTTTAATGACATAATCCAAAGCACATTAGGTAAAGACAGGTTTCTTGACTTCTTGCCTTTTTCAGCTGATTTCAGTTGTCTTTTTTTTTTTTTTTTTTGGGGGGGTGGGGAAGGAGGGGGAAGGATAAAGTCTGAATTAGCTATTTGCATTAATTAATTAAGTTATTATATGTAAGTATGTAACAAATTTACTGTCAATTAGTCAAATTGAAGTAACCTGATTAGCATCCTGCGTGACATGGAATTACAAAGAAATATCTCTACTTAGCAAGAAAAGACACATCATTATAAACATGACATCTATAAATAAAATAAAGTACCAATAGAACATGAACAAATTTCATGCATATATAATTAGCTGATGGTATTTAATACTAAGTTGTTAATTAGATATTTCCTGCTGTGGAAGATAGCTTCAAAGAGCATACCTACACTTAAAGTCTTGATTTCATAGCCAACTCTGCTGAAATTTCAAGTTTACAGCTATATATCTCCTGAGTGTCTCCTCTATCCTTTGAAGTAAGGCAGTAGACAGGGGAAATGAGAAATTAATTGTTGTGAAGATGGCATTACAAAGAATACTACCAGTGAGTACCATGTAAAAAAAAACAAAATGAAGCCAGCAGGTTGTGCATGGATGTTGAAGGCTTATGAGAAAGTGTGTGTCTAACCACATAAAATATGTATTATTTAATTTCATGTTACTGAAAAGTGTCAGTGAGGTACAAAATTTTACTGTCTCACAAGTAGTATAATCACTCAGTTAAACAGAGTTCATCAGCAATATGTTTGATAAAGATAAATGTATTTAGTTACTGATATTTTGGCTTCCCATTTTGATATATGAAGTAAGTCTATGGGAAATTGCCAGCTTGCTCTCTGACACTTTGCTATCAAGTCTGGGCCGGGATTTAAGGAAGACAAACAAAATGCAATTATGTCAGACTATTAAGAAAGTAATGGTACTAAGATGAAAATCCTGAAATGGTCAGCTAGCAAGTTGATAACAGGGAAAAAAGGGAATTTGACAGTGTAGAACTGAGAATAAGGAAGCGAAGAGATGTAGGCTTTGCAGACACTATTTGGCACACTATCTAAGGCAGAGTCCAGGAGTTTAGAGAAAAATACAATGTGATAAAAAAATTGTACTGAAAAATACCATTGAGATAAGAATTAGCTGCCCAGAGCATTACTACTAAAAAGCACATAAAAGATAAAAAGACATCATGCCAGCTTAGATAAGAACAGAGGCAGGGTTTTGAATGATATCAATAGAAGATCGATTGTAGAAGTTGGCTAAGTAACAAAGGTTGAAGAAATAGCTGTATTATATCTGACTGAATGACTAAAAAAAAATCTACTCTTCTAAATTAACAACCAGTTAATAAATAGCTCTTATTTTGTAAGAGGTTAAGTGCAGGTAACCTAAAGTTGGAGGGAAGTCCTACAAATTCAGTAAATCTGTTTTGGAAGATTTTGCCTGAAAAATTCATAATACAATGTTACAGGGACACTATTCAATCCAATAGCATAAATCCTCAAGTCAAACTGAATGAACTATATCCAAAAAGCACCAAAAGCAGACAGATGCTTCACAGCTAGCATTTATAAATGCTTAATATATGCATGGCCCTCTTAGGATCTCTGATATAAAAGATTATAGCCTAACTTTTGTGCAAACCATCAAGCATTGAGACAGACACTTCAATGTATGAATACTATTAATAGGAAAAGACATGCATTCCAATACCCGCGGTGGTCAATGGAAGATATCCAGCTGATGGCTCATGTTGGAACACAAATCCCAGTCTTCAGGCAATCTCTGAGCCTGTGTCTGAGAAAGGCTGAATGAATGTTTTCAGCAAAAGATGTGAACTACCCTTATTCTCCTAGTAAACATGATTATCATCAAAAAGGCTACGTGTAGCCAATAATCAGAAAAGATTAGCTGGGATTTAAAGAGAGCAGCAGAGTGATAAAAGGAACTTCCAAAAGCTTGAGTCTCTGAGGGAGTCTTATCATTACAGGGTAAAAAATAACAGTACATAGAGGACAGTTATCAGACAGCACTGGTGCCTGCATTAAGCAAAGACCATGCCACACCAACAAAGCCATATCACAAACCAGATCTAAAGTTCTCTGTGTCCCACTCCTCCAGAATGAAGAATGCACTCGCACAAAAAAAATCTCAGCAGCAGAGACTTCTAGACTATGTTACTGTCCATCAAGATGACCCCAATTATGCTCTGACTCAATTCCTCAGAGCCCCTGAAATACAGACAGAAGAGGAAAAGGTTTTCAGCTTTTACTAAAGATTTGCACTGGTAGGGAAATGCCAAAAAGAACACAGAAATTAAAGGAAACATAGAAACAAATGGCATTCTGGAAGTCATGAGTGAAGATTCATGAAAGATGTAATCTTACACATATGTCAGTGAGGAATGTATATCATTGCCTAAGATGGAGCATAAACTTGGTTCCCCCTAAAGGATCAATAATTTCACTGCACAGCTGGAATATATACCAGATAATCCTTGCAAGTCACCTGTAAAAGAACATGAATAACAAGATAATGTAGTCCAGTAATAAAAATAATGTTTCCAGAGTAGTAAAGAGGAAGGTCAGCTCTAAAGAACGGTAGGATCTCATGAGGCAGTAAAAGGAGATGGGAAAGTCAATATGAAAAGGGGACACTCTTAAAAATATTTCAGTTTTGTGTATTTAATGATGGCTTTATCTACAGCAATATATTGCCACATATAACAAAAAAGTCTTTGGACAAACTAAGGAAATTTTTATCCCAGAAACTGCGTTTCTTCACTCCCATGGTTTTGCAATTTTTGTTATCAGTATTCCACATCATAACATCATGTAAGGCACTGGGAGTTAAAGAGTAAATGCTCCAGTTCCATGCACTGCTGAATTTCCAGGTATCTGATTCTCAGAAGAGAAGAGCTACATACTCCAGAGGACTTTGTGTTCCTTTTTTCCACTCAGAGGGAAAGATGAAACTTCCAAGACTGTTTCTTTTTTGCTGCTCATCTGCAGTAGGAGCACCCTAGCTGTCTTGCCTTCAGCTTTGGAGCAAGGCCTTCAGTTTTAGACACTCATTTTATTTGATTTATTAAACTCAATTCCAATTATATTGTATTATATTGTGTTATTTTGTATTCCAGTATTGTATTTAGTAAATTAGCTTTCCTCCTCAGATCGTTGCTGCTGCTTTGTTTTTAGGCCCATCTCCCTGCCCTCTCCCTTTTCCCCTTCACCTTTCCCAGGTCGTGGGTCCATGAGTCCTCCTGCCTCAGTAGTTGCAGAACTGGGCTGAACCAGCCCGTAAACCACTGACAGTCCACTCTTGTCAGAATTGCACTAGTTCCAGTGTAAGATCTGCCTGGGCTTCAGGTGGATACAAAGTATGCTGTGATATTTCTTTAGGACACTCTTTCCATATCCCATTCCGGTTCCAATCTGTATCAGATGCTCTGAATACTACCAAAGTGTGATTTGAGATGGAAATAACCTTTATCGTGATGATTTCTCATTTCTGTTCATCTTCTCAGAGGTCTGCATGCATGGGCTGTCTACCACAGAAGAAAAAGAAAAATCAAAGTGTACAGGTATATGACAGCTTCTCTTGACTGTCTGGAGAGAAGCTCAGGAGCAGACTTCATATAGGAACAAACACCACCTCCAGATCTTCACAGTTGTTCTCCTCTTGAGTAAGTCAAACTTTTCTTTGAGTTCTAATGAATATTTATAGGAACGTCAAAGGAAGGTTGCTGACAGAAGCACCATACTTAGTGCTCAGCATTTCCTTCAATGACTGAGACTCTTAAATGCCAGGATAAATGACTGGAGGTATTCTGAACGACACAACACTCACAGTAGGTGTTAATCACCACTAGGAAATGTTTAGGCTTTGGGAGGGGGAGCTTTGGGGCTATATTTGTTTATGTCTCCATGATGTCAAAGCACAAAGAGTCAAATAGAAAAAATGTAACACAGAGTATCAAAGGCCTTCCTAGTTCTCATGACAAGGAAACATGACTCAGACACCAGCCAAACATACAATATCATGCCCTGAAGCAGTACCGTAGAAGAGAGTTTTCTGCAGAATAGTAGCTAAAATCCAGGCCGTGCTGCCTGGTGCTTGTTTGGAGAGAGAATAAGGTGCTTGGTACTTGCTATGATGAAGGGAAAAATAATGCTTATTTAAATAAGGAAGAAGGAGATTCTATCACCCAGAAAATTCTGTTCTTGTTACTTTCCCATCCTAATGCACAAAAGCATTAGCGTAGGATCACACATTACAGCTTTGGAAGGACAGAAAATTGTGAGAGACTTTCTACTTTCATTCCATTAAAAAGACATTGTGCTGCTTTGGTCCTCAAGGTAGCACTTTACATAAATAATTGTTCCTGGTAGTCCTGCTGTACTGACTGGAAAGGAACTATGAGACAGTGCAAATGCCAGGGAAAATGCCTGTTATATTGCTGGTGTGTGCACAAGCTTGCCTTTCCTGAGAGTCTTCCCTGAAAGCTTATTTAGCTCCAATGCTACTGATATAAATCTGACTAAAAGGAAAATTTTCAGCTTTACATCCAACAACTTCTGGTCTTGAGAAGACAAAGTTAAAACAACATGTCAACACCTGGTCATGGATAAGTCAAGAATGCTTGTGCCACTTTACCATGTCTGTGGAAAGCTATTCTTATTTAAAAGAATAAACCTACCAATCAATCAAAAAAAAAAAAAAGCCTTATAAATGATATAGTAATTCTCACAAGACTGAAACTGGTGCTCTATAACTTGCTGGCATTCCTTGCGCTCTGTAACTAAACACAAGGAATGTCAACACTGCCTCTGCTGCAGCAATGAAACCCAGGGGCAGGAGAGCCTCTCTGCCATCTTTAAAGCTGTGCAAATCAGTGTACAGATGATGCAGACTAAGTCAGCACTGCTTTTCAAAGGAATTCATCTGGGACACCTGTGTGCCAAAATGAAGTTATCTTGGACTACCTTTTGAGGGAGAACGCTGGATACTAAAGAACTGTAATTTCTTTTATTTTGTGAATCCAAAGCTTTATGTTCACTACTTAGAGCTTGCACGATATGCTTTGCCTTGAAAGTGAAGTCATTTTCACAGTCCTCGCTTTCCAAAAAGTAGCCTTTCATCTTAAAATAGGACCTGTATTCTTTGTTCCTAGCTACAAGACTTACTTGCCTTCATTGAAAAAGCACTTTGAGTATGCCCACTTCAAGCAGACCCAATCACTTTGTACAACTGACCTTTCCACCAAATTCTGTGTCACGTGCAGATGACATGTTTTCTTCTGTATAGTTAAAGAGAAAAAAAAAAGGACCAGATTCAAAGACAAGGATAAAGAAATTCAAAATTTCACTAATATCTTTTTTTTCCTCACTTTCTTTTGCTTTAAATAAATTTCAGTATGTCGTTTTTGCAACAAGATGATAAAAAGGTTATTTGCTATGAAAACCAGACTTTGCATTTTTCCGTGAGAACTCTATGGTTATAACCATTTTTTTCGGCTTGAGCTGCCAGAGCAGTTTACGCTTTCACTTGCAATTGAAAATGCACAGGCTGAAATTCTTCACCAGGAGGCAAAATGAGTTTATTCGCCTCATCAGATGCAGGTACTAAGCAATGAAGAGAAATAGAAGAAGTTGTATGATGGGTAACAGGGGATGAAGGGAAGAAAAGGAAAAATTCAAGATTAAAGATCAGTTTTGCAGTAGCCACAAAATGACCTATACATGTGTGCAGACATATATAACAGATATAACAACACCAGGCTCCTCGCAGAAATAACTCCAGATATATGTCTGAAAGGGAAGAGATTAACCAGGGGGACAATTTCTACATCAGTGAGGAAAAAAATAATACCTGTAACACACAATTTCTGATTGAACTCTTGGAAGTAATGCATTTCCACGAGAATTTCTATTCTTCATTTAAACAAGACAACAATTACGCTGAAGTTCCAGAAAAAGTCCACAGGCTGATGTGTACTAACACTACAAAAAATGACTACCTCATTAATTCCAGGCGCTGTGTTCTTTTCAATATATATTCCACGACACACAGACTTACTCTTAGAAACAGATGTGCTGATTCAGACCCAAACATCACAGAGGTTACAAAGTACAGAATCACAGAATTGTTGGAAGTGGCTGAAAGAGAGCACCAAGTCCAACGCCCCTGCTAAAGCAGGAACCCCGTAATAGGTTAGGCAGGTAGACATCCAGATGGTCTTGAATATCTCCATAGAAGGAGGCTACACAACATCTCTGGGAAACCTGTTCCAGAGCTCTGCCGCTCTTACCATGAAGGAGTTTTTCCACACATTTTTTGGAACTTCCTATGTTCAAGTCTTAGGCCATTGCTCCTTGTCCTACTGCTACTTACTATCAAGAAGAGCCTGGCCTCATCTGCTTGCTTCCCACCTCCCTTCAGATATTTATAAATATTTATCATTAAGTTTATTCTTATGCAGAGAACAGAAGCTGAGAAAAGCAGGAAAAACTACAAAACAGCATTAATATCCACTTTGATGATGAAAATTAGTGACAGAACAGACACACACACACAGTTCAATACAAATAAAATTTTGCTAAGGACCGTAGTTAATCTGATTGCTCTTACTAAAAGGAAAACAAAATAAAATATCAATAATAGAATGAATTTAAAAGGCACAATCAAATATTAACACCAAGATCATTAGAGCACTTTGACATGTAGAGTATGAAGAATCCTATGAAATTACAGTATCAAAAAACCCCTCAATAAAATAGAAAGCAGACAAGATCAAGTACAATTATATTTTGCATCTAGATTAAGAGAGTCCTCTAAAAGAAGTAGAGTCACCGTGAGTGGTAAGACAAAACAAAACTAATAAAAACATGTTCTAATTCTTTCATTCTTTTCTATTAAATTTTCTATATACTAAATAAACAATAAGGAAAGAGGTTAAAACAAATAAACAAAAAAACTCTCCTACTCTACAGAAATGATTGCATTTTACAGCAGCTATCTTGATAGTCTCAAGCCTAATCTCTAAGATATATCATAAAATTTATGATTTGAATATATATCTTCAAATACTTGTGATATATTCAAATACTGAACATGATGGTCAAACAGTTTGAGGTCTGTTCAGAATTCCCATCTGACAGAAGAAGAAACTTGATTTACTTTTTTTACTGCATATTGTTTTGCAATCTGTTCACATGAAAATGTGCGAGTGCACATCTCCTTCAAAAGATAACAGCAGTCCACAAATTGAAAAGATGATTGAAAAAAATGCTATAATTCAAGGTCAGTATTATGAGTTGTTGTCTTTTTTTTGTTTGTTTGTTTGTTTTTTGTTTGTTTGTTGTGGGGTTTTTTTGTCCAGTTACGAAATGTTTTATTATCAGGAACTAACATACCTGTGATACCTGACAGTGAAAGGGAAAAGCATGTGTATTTCTTTCATTCACTATTAGTACTATGCCAGTAGTAAAACACATAGAATCTTTACGTAGCACCACTTTGCCAAAGAGAAAACATTTTATATTTTTTTCTTTTGCACTGCCCTGGTTTTGTAACTTGTATATATTATTTAAACTACAAAAATGCACATTTTTAAAAACTTATCATGCATCCATATAGGGGAGTGAGAGACATAAAAGTGCTACAGTATGAGTTTCAATATTTAATGATTTAAACTATTGTCAGCAGCAAGCCACAAATATCTCTGAGGTTTCCAGCAGTCATTCACAAAGACAAAGAGCACGGTTTTGCTAAATGACTGTCAAATACTTACTGTGAAGATACTGCACAACGTTTATTATCCACTCATCTGTTAACTTCCCAGCTTTTGTTATCTTTGTACATTTCAGCTGACTTGCAAGATCCCTTGATTCAATCCAACAAATAGTGTCTTCTCTGTAGCTATAATCTAGTGTCAAAATTGAAGATCCTTTTCCAGGAGTTCGGGCAGACACTTTGCTTCCATTCAGATGTAATACCTCGATTGTTTCAGAGTTTGCAATCAGAAGAAGAGGAGGTCTACCAGCTGGCTCTGAAAACAAATCAGAGAAAATATGAAATGTTATCTATCTTATGAGCTTGAACAAAATTTTTAAAGGTTCTTACCTGCATGCTTTAAGAGATAATAAATAGGATTTGTTTTTATTTTCATAACTATCATATATTTCAAATGACTACTGTATTTTATCTTGCTGTTCTAATAGTTCACATCATTAAAGAAAATTAATTACCCTACCCCACAGCTTCTGTTTAATTCTGTACAGCATTATTGCAACATTTTTCATGCCTAAGTCATAAAAAGAAATATATTTATGCAAATTACTTGTATCCAGATTATTGACAGTTTAAAAGAATGTAGGCCATGAAAACCTGAAGAATTTATGAACACACATACAATGGTAAGGTACGTTTGTATCTGAATCTTTAAAATGAGATAAAAGCTGAGTGAATGGCTTCCACAACGCAGAGCAAAATAGCAACAGCACCAAAATCAGTCAACTTAAAGCAATGCAACCTGGTTACATCGTGCACATGTTGCATCTAATACTGAGCAATGTAAGAGAGGAAGCCTTGAATCTGCCTAGTAATTGATGAAAATACTTCGAACAATGTGTGAATACTGAAGGAAACCCATATTGTGAAGGATATATATTTTAAATATAACATATTCATTTAAGATGAAGCTACAAGTTAATGATTTAACAAGTCATCCAACTTCAATAGTTTTTTATGCTTAGAGAGAAAGAATTCTTGTTTAGTGCAAATAATTTTTGCATTCTGATGAGTGCTACTGAGTGCAAAAGCAACTTGTTTTATTTTAGGTGTATTCTTCATTGCTTAACAGGCTAGAAAATCCAGGGCTGGTGTGAAATTATGCATCTGACTCAGTCAAGTGTTAATTAAAATATATTAATCTCAGTATGGTGAGCAGTTTGTTATACGTGGTTTCACTAGTGAAATAGATTGTCATTTTTTTTTCTAGACCTAGAGTACTGTATTCCATTGGTTTACAGTCCCAGCCAATGTAGAAATATCATGGGGATATCTATATCAAAACCATTAGCCTGTAGGTTGGCATTTTACTTCACACAGTTTTCAAAATTTTGCTAAGCAATTCCAGGATAAAAAAAAAAAAAAAAAGGAGAAAAAAATGCATAAGTAAAAGGATTTTAGAAATAGGATTTTAGAAATTGCTTTATCAGCAAATCTGATCAAAGAGAAATGGGAATTTACTGAACACACTGCTCAGTGAATTCACCGAAATCCACAAAAGTATGTGTTAAATTCTGTTCTTTGATATTATGGCCTTTGATTTAAACATCTCTTTGCTAATATTTTGTTTACTCTATCGCCTAAGACAATTCTTTTCTATAACAGACCTAGCTCTCTTTCTAAAATAGATTTCATTATTCTTTCTTATTGTTTTTCATTCTATAACATTTACCCTACTTTTTCAGCATCTTTTCTCTCCTCAGTAAATCTCGTGGCAACATCTACAAAACTGCACTTCTGTAACTTACTACTTTTCTATTTTACTGACAGTCCTTCCTTGTCTTATATTCACTATGACCATTTGCATTTACGCAAGATTCAGAAAACTTTAAATTTCTAAAGATTTGAACTGTGAGAAGCACCCTTTTGTAAACAAGACACAAATTAAGGTCCTTACCCATGCTTTTATTTTTCCCAGAAAATAAAGTTATGGGTATTTTTTTAATGAGAAATTTTATTTGCATTTTTTTTTTCCAATTATACCCATTTACAGTCAACTTTGTTGACTACGTACATCGATCTTTTCCCAAACTTTATCCTTTCTTCTAAACTGCTATTAGAAGAAGCAAAATAGGCTTATGAGTTTTGTCTCTGTCACCCTGGTATAAAACGTGTATTTGTGCCTATATCTTGGTACATTTTTTACATCTAACAGCCCTGTGATCTGCTGCTTCCTTCCCACAGAATGCCATCATTCATCTCTCAACCAGATCCAGTGTGAAAAATTCCTTACTATCATTGTTGCTTTTGAACTTTGTATTAAATACGGTATTACAACTGTCTGCAAATCTATAAAGTCTTCAAAAGAAGCAGATACTCAGGCACTGTTTGAGGTTAAATAGCCAGCATGGTTGTTTAGTTGTCTGAGGCTGATATAGAGAACCATATCCTCTCCCACACTGTTTTAAACTTAGACATTGGAAACAGTAACAAGGACCACTAAACTCCAGGGAAAGGTTGTATTTCACTATTAATGTCTAAGAAATAAAAGAATTCTGCAAAAGAATTAGCCCTGAAACACTTGAGCAACAGTTATAAATCAAACATTGCTCCAGTACTCGTGGCACTGCTCAGCAGCCACAACAAACGTTAAAACACATATGTACTCTTGTAGAATTTATCCAGAAATCAGGTTATTGAGCTCAAAATTCCATTTCTCAAGCAGTCTGTACATGAAATAATTGAATGAGTAGAATCAGTTAATTGTGCTTTTTCACTCTAGGGTAGGTGACCTGCCCATTTCATTTCTGCTGAGATAAAGATCGATTTTATGAAAAAAGATTTCTTCCTCCTCTCAAAAACTACTTGTCTGTGTCTCAATACAGGATGCACAAAGCGCAGGTTAGTGGAGAGATATAAGTTGAACTGAGCTGGAAGCAGCTTTTCAAATAACTGGACTTCATGTCTGTTTTTCGTTCCAGAGTTTTGTTTTTGCCATTTTTATAGAAAAGATAAGAAAGATAAGAAGTGAATAGCTCTCTAATCCAGGAAAGTTTCATGATTTATCCCTCTTGACTACAGTGAAAGCGTCTTCCTTTGAATTATGCTTAAGATAGAGTAGCAGAAAAGATAAAAGCCTTATGTTTCCCCCCCTCCCTTATCTTGTCTATAATACAGATCAATAGTGATGTCATAACGTAACAGAAACAAAGGCATTTTGCTCTGCTACCAACAGTTCTAGTTCTGTGGAAGGAAATCTTCAGCAATGCCAATGCTTGTGGACTGGTTTATTGTTTTTGTTTTTTTCCATTACTATAATATGAAAAGGTTAAAAATGATAAATCAGTGTTTACTAGCAACTTAAGAACCCTTTCTCTGAAGTCTGCATTGTAAATTGGAAGAGCTTGGCTCCTAGCAAGATACATGCATTGCATGCAAGTGTGACAAATATTCAGAAGTGCTGAATAAAATACAGTCACATTTTATTTTGAAACTAATTTTCTGTACTTGAACAACATATCCCAAAATGGACTGCTGCAATTCTAAAGCCTCAAAGCATTGATTTACAAAGTTATACAGGAAAATTATGTTGTGAGATAAATTTAAGAGTAATGAATATCAGAAATAGCTTTTAACTTTAATCCCTATCACTTTATCCTTCTTTATCTACACAACAAATGTTTCTTATCGCACAGTATTTCTCTGTAGATGGTCAATGAACAAATAAAATGTATCAGGAACTGTTGCAAGATAAACAGTTCTTTTTTCCCTTAGCTAACGTTTTCCAATTCTGTCTTTTGTTTCCTTTAAAATTCTTTTCATCCAATGCAGGCCTTGCAGTACAGGCATAAAAACTTTGCAAACAAAGAACTTCTAGAATTCCATTCAGCAGGGCTATATTTTGTTTCATTTTCACCTCAAAAGTCATTAACTGCTTCTTTATTCATAAAAGAAAGTGTGGTTAAAAAGTATGGGGAAAAAAAACACCATGGTGTGCCTCTAGCTGTTTTGATACCTATTTTAACAACCTTCCCAAAGGTACTGCGCAGCTAAAAGTTTCAAGCTCCAAAGTTATTTGAGCTGAGGAAGAAGATGCATAATTTAATGAGGGATATACCTTTCTACCTTCACAGCCAAGCATTTGGCTGCCTAAAGGGTAGAAAAATAGCAGCTCCTGCAAACTGTTTTGCTAATTGTACCACCCCACATGTTAAAAGGTTCAGGGTGGGCTCTGAGGCTGTGAAGGAGCCACAGGCTGCACCTGTAGTGCTGCATCTAGGTTTGGGACCCTCAGCATGAGGAAGACCTGGAGCTATTGGAGTGGGTCCAGAGGAGGACATGAAGATGTTCAGAGCACTGGGACACCATTCCCATGGAGACAGGCTGAGACAGCTGGGGGTGTTCAGCCTGGAGAAGAGAAGACTTCAGGGAGACTTCACTGTGGCCTTCCAGTGCCTAAAGAGAGCTTATAAACAGGACGGAGAGCAATTTTTTACATACAAAGATAGTGATAGGACAAGGGGAAATGGTTTAAACTAAAGAAAATTAGATTTAGATTAATGTTAGGAGGAAATTCCTTATTTAGAGTGCACTGCTGCCCAGGGTAGTACTGCGGACGACTCATCCCTGAAGGTGCCTATGGTCAAATTGAATAGGGCCCTGGGCAGCCCGAGCTTCTGGATGGAGAAGTCTGAAATTGGAAAATCTTTGAATCTCCTTCCAATCCAAGCCATTCTATGATTCTATGATTTTCTGATATCACCAGAGGCCACAACAATCATCCCCCGGTTCCTGCAGGACACTGCTCTCAGACACATCTCCCTTCCCCTGTACCTTGGTCATTGGCCCTCCATCTGATAAATAATCAGAAACCTGTCACTCAGCCTACAGAGTGAACTAAGACATGGCACAGGGCTTGTAGCTTGGTGTGGCTGTTGTGCTGTACCTGGGACAATGAATGGCAATTTATATTCTTATCAAATCTGTTTTTATTAACATCAGAAAGTTTTACGCAATGCTTAAGCTAACCCAAAACTCAATAGCTTCTTAACTTTCAAAACTTTTACACACAGAACTGAAAATAATTTAGTTTTGTGGTTCTTTGGTTTTGTTTTTTTTTTTCCAAGTATTTGACAACTGTTTTGTATGTAGACTGAATGGATAGCTTGTTCTTTCTATCCTTATTCTCTTTAGGCTGTCAAAGGAAATTAAAGGGAAATTAAAGAGGTTTTTGTTTGTTTGTTTTTTTCCCAAGAGCTTTTTTGCTTTTTCCTTTAGATATAGCTTCCTGAATTCTGTTCTACTAATCAATCCATTATGCCTCTAACTGGATGTCATGTTCCAGCTGAAGACTTCCCACTGCTGAGTAAGGATCTGGAGTACTTTAAACATCTTGCCAGTCATAGCCTCCTTTACGTACCAGGATAGTATCTCTTCCCCTGCCAACAGGATGTCATTTTCTAATTTTTAACTCGTGAGCCATTACATCTTTCACACTTTTTGGCGCAATTGGTCCCTAGTTACTTTCTCACCTATGCTTTTTGTCTTTTGTGTAAGACAGCACTCTGTTTTTGTTTGTGCTTGAACCTTATCCTACAAGACAGCAATGTGTGAAAAGCAGTTCATATTATCAGTGAAGCTATGAATGTAACAGTAAGGCTGAAGGAAAGCTAACTCCTGGAACATGGAAATGTCACTATTTTCCACACTGTAAGCTGGGTGCAGTGAAGCAGTGTAAGCTGATATAGGTCACTACAGCTCCTGTTGCTTTCTGTGACATCATTACTGTGGCAACAATTTTTTTTTTTTTTTTTTTTACCTCTGTGCACTGGGAAGAGTTCAGCCCAATTGTTCATAATTGATAATTTAATTCACCATTATTTCAAAGAAAAGTTGTGCTTATGCACAAAAGCAGGGTGAGAAGCAATGCCTATGTCTTTGCAGCCTCCTGATCTTACTAGCACTAACTCACAGTGATTATTTTAGTTCACTGAAAATAACAGAAAAAATGAAAACAATCATAAAACAGACATGATAAAGAATCAAGACAGACAGAGGGGTAGGTCTTCTCTGTTAATAGACATCCAGACTCATTTCATCAAGGCCACCAAGACATTGACAGTTCATTACAACACTGAGATAGACATTTTGCTGTATACAAGAAAAGAAGCTCTATGGCTCATCTCAAGTCCAATACAGGCACCATGAGAATTTCCTGATCTGGGATAGAGTTATTGATTTTTTGCAAGTGAAGGAAGAGTGCTACACTTTTTATTTTTTATTTTTTACGTTTTATGGACTTTCTTATCTCACAATACTTGCCAGTGTATTAAAAAGAATAGCTCAGCTATGATGTGGATCAATTTAAAACTTGATACTAGCTGTAGCAAAACATGTAAGTCAGAACATGCATAATGATGCTATTACCCTGAGGTATCCCCCCAGAAAATGAACAGACTTTCAAATTTTATGATGATAAACTATCTACAAATAAGACTCAAAAAGTATGTAACAAAAACAGTTGTATACTTGGCTCTTGAATCACCATGGATGTTGAAAACTTGCTCAAGAAAGTGTTGGCTTTTTTATATAAGAATGTTAAGTTACCGTGCTGAGTAAGAAAACACTTTGTGCAACACTGCTTCCTCTAATACAATTTATTATTTCCTCAAATATCCAATTTACTATTACTAATAAAAACATGCACTAAGATGATTTTAAAAAAGTTTGGTGTGAATATGCATATGGTGAAATTCACCTCCTGGGATATAACAAGGACATGGCAATCTCATGCCTTTTTTCATCCTAAGGGTACAATTACCTCATGATCATTTCCTCTGCCTTCTCACTACCTCTGCTGTCTTCCCAGAGTAAATAACTTGTTTTGTCTGAGTGAGGAAAAATGTTTATTTATGAAGAGGGAAACTGGGAACTGTTCTAATTTTGGCTGAACTGAATATTTCACTTCAATTAATCATAACCATATAATAACTTATAATATTTTCTTTGGAGTATTGTCATAGCACAGAAGAGGCTGTTCTAGAGAAGTTATGTGGCTCTGTAATACAGCAAAGGAAAATCCCTTCTACGTCGTACTTATCTACATAGGACCAGTACAAAAAATATCTTCCTTCAGGTAAGGAGATATTGAAACTTACCATTTTTGGCCTTGCAAGATTTGTTATCAGGCTGAAGAACATAACCCTCTACACAGCTACAGGTATACGATCCATCTGTATTTATACACGTTTGGCTGCAGCTTCCGTACGTATTACATTCATTCAAATCTAAAGGGACATTAATTGAATTAATGAAATTTTGTTTAAAAAAAAAAAAAAGAGTTAAAAAAAAAGGAATTAAAATTATAAGAAGAAATTTTGATCCATTAGATCACTATAGTATGGTGATGTACACATTCCTCTTCCCATGTCATGACCTTATTACTGATGTCAGCTGTTGGAATTACACTAGCAACGAAACAGAAGGTGAGAATTTCTCAAGTTAGGATGCTATTTATTTTTATAGCTAAAACCTTCATATGTTCAATTAACATCCAATGTCTACATCTTGTTAGAGAGACATCTGGACTCTTGTTCATATTAGAGACCATTTATATTTAAAATTACCAGGGACTATGAATGAAAACACTTCAAGGGAGGAAATTGATTATCCCTCTCAACCTATTTGTGCTGGAAATGTCTTATAGTTCCTTAAATGAACTGTCACAATTTCTATATTAAACTATCATCCACTGCATCAAAAACTATATATTTCTCTAATCTGAAGAGCAGCTTTCTCAAGTAGGGCATAGAGACATAATACTGTAAAATCAAGACATGCTGTTTAACAGTGGTTGAGAGTTTAAGTAATAAACTGACATTTTAAAAACTGCTGTTGAAGTTATTTCCTCAGACATATTTTCAATCACAGAACATGACAACCATAGAGCAAAAGAACTGAGAATAAATTACATTTATGAAGAATCTGGTTTAGCACTGTTACTTGAAGAGAGGAATGATTGGGAGTGAGCAATAGAATTCCAATCTGCTTTCAAAAAAAAAAAAACAACAAAAAAACCAAGAATCAAATAACTGAACAGAGAAATAAAAAATATATTGAAATAATGTATTTTAAAAATAGAAAAGAACACCAATTTCAGTACACATTTAATTATGCCAGAATCACATTCCCAGCTAAGTTGTCTGATCTTCATTTATCAAATTCTGATCTAGATGCGACCTTATGGACATGAGGCAAAATGCTGTAAGTTATACTGGGTCTCTTGGCAGTGAGGTCTGAGAGTGGATTACACAAATGAGCTGCCAGTTTGGCTGAGCAAGGTGAAAGAAAAGGGAAAGACTTCCTCCCCACCTCCTCTTGTTGAGGTTGATTTCTACCCAGCAAGTTAGGATAGCTACTGCTGGGGCACGTACACAGGAGTACAAAAGAGTCAGCAAGGAAATCCTGATCCTCACTGTAAGGAACTCTTTCTTCTTCCTGACTCCACAAGCCTGTGCTCATTTGCTGATGAACAAACACCACTGAGGATGGAATCCATGCCTACCAGCTTACTGTTGGACTCCTTGTATGGCTCCAAGACAAAAGCTGGTAGCCCACCAACAGCTCTTTGCTCCTAACAGCCATCAAGGAATCATTAAGCAATTTGTGCATCAACCCTACAGCATCCCCCTTGTTTACCTGTGCAGCTTCTTCCATCACTGCTTGTTTCATATCCATCTCCACAGTAACACTTGGTGCCATTCCTGGTAATGGCACATTTGTATTGGCAATTCATCTGCTGGCATCTGGGTAGCAGCTCTGTAAATAGAATTATTTAGAGCAAAACATTACTAAATATTATTTTTATTATTGCCAAATAACAAACTTTAAACATATATGTGTGTGTAAGTGCACATCTCAGGAAGGAAATGCAATCACCATTCCTGTTTGTTGTTGTTGTAAATACACTTATGACACATTACAGGTGGCCAAATACTTGCATTTGAAAATTGGATTTCAGCAACATAATAAAAAGAAACCAATAACATTCCTACCAAACATTGCTCGCAAGTATACAATCGAGGCATACTGTTGCTTTGCTTAAATAAATTGCAAAAATAAATATCTATCAATCAGATTTAAAGCAATGATACGGGAGAGGAAAAAAAAAAAAAAAAGGTACCAAATCTCAACCTGTTAGATTATAGTTATAAAAAACAGCAAAGGCTATAAGAAAGTTTTCAACATTTATGTTGTTTGTATTTGTCATATAAATTGGTTGAAAGTTTGTTTTGATTTACCAATATTTATATAACTTCCACATCAATCAATGGACATACATTCTGGTGGAATAATTTCATGTTGAACCTGTACTGTTGAATAAACATTGGACATAATATATGTCATTACCATTGAAGTCCTTCATAGTATGCATTGCTTAAATCCAGACCACCAATACAAGACGTGATGTTAACAGTCAGAAGAAATATTGCAGAAATAAATGTTATGTTTTCCACCCTGCAACAGCATGAAAACAAACTAAATAACCACTTCTCAGCCTGAAGCTGGATGAAGTGCATCAATTAGACTGCTAATCAAAAAAGTGTTTTGATGAACAACATTTTTCCCTACAGGAAAAGGATTATAGAAAGCACTTGTAAAAGTTGATTCCAATAGATTTCTTTAAACTATATGCAGATGAATCAGAAAATAACCAGCAGATGGACAGTCCTTCATAGGACTGTCTTAAAGGGACTGGGAATGTCCTAAAGAAAAGGAGAAGTCCATCTGATCAATATTTATTAAGTTCTACTGGAGGTTAGAATTAAAATTAATATGAAGAAGAGTCAGCATCAGCATCTGAGAACTGAGGTTTCAGTTCTGGAACATCTTCTGGTGACAAAATCAAGCTGACATTTGTGGATGTGTCTGCTCCCCAGAGTTGTACCTTTTTTTTTTTTTTTTTTTTTTCCAAGTGTCACAAAACTATCAGAGGAAATTCCCTAGTATTTTATAATCTGCATGATCTATATACAGAGTCTGATAAACCATCCACTGCTCCAATCTGCCCATTTTCCAAATGGTTTGTGGGTTATTTCTCTCCCTTGTGTCCCTTTATCAAAAGGAAGGTAACAAATTTTGGCTGTAGTTTGATGTGTTGGTTTCTTCCCACTGGTCCAGTCCCTAAATCAGTTACATTCTTTCAAGAATAAGTCCCATTCAGAATGTAACAAGAAAAATTCCCCTGTGGTAACCCTAAATGGGGCTAGCTGGAACCAACACTGACTATATAGTATCTGTTTATTTAACATTCTATCTGCACAAAATCAACATATACATTTCATTTTCTAAGCAAACATGGATCAACCATTCTTTACAACCTATAATTTTCTTCCTCAAATATTTATCTTGTGCTGTACAGCCAGTAGCTTTTACCAGATGATAACTATTTGACTCACAAATGGGACTTGGCTTGTTTGTACTCTTTCTCTAATGGATACAGATAGCCAGCAGCTTAAGCTGGAATAGTGGGACCTGTACACAGCCAGTAAAGGCTACTGGAGAACAGCAACAGTAAATTGGCAAGTGAGATCCATTAAAGGAAAGTGAATAAAACCAGCTGATGTGCTTCTTTCCTTATAAAAACTGTTGCTATCTACATTACAGCAGTGAAATGTAGATGGCTTTTAATGACAAACCCGTTGCATTTTCTTTACAGTAAGTATAAACCAAGTACTCTGTGCAGATAATTTCTGCCAAAAATATTTCTTGTTGCACATCTCATCACTCATTCTTTCCACACATTTCTATTTTTCACACTGTCTATCACAGCTTTGCTGGTGTCCTCATCCCATCTGCTGTGCTTTCAGAAAGGGCTTCTCCAAAAAGGTATTCTGCTAATTTCCTCCCCTTGTGCAACTACTTACACTCGCTTTGGTACAAATACCATCTGATCCTATTGATCAAGTCAGAAAATATTTTCAGATTAGTTTTCTCGAATGACACATTTCACGATTCCCTGTCAATAACGGTTTGAGGCAGTTAAAACTGGAACAGTGAGCAAACTTAATTTTTGTTCTTGCATTTTAGCCAGCAATGACAAGGAGCTTTACACTACAACTACTTTCTCTAGTTCCCCTGGAGGGAGATGACCGGACACTCAGCCAGCCGGGAGCCCTTCAAACACACCAGACTTTCCAACAAATCTGTTTAAGTAGCAATGTCAACTGCCATATGCTTCTGACTTCAAAGTAAGATTTCTTCTCCACTAAATTATCAGCTAGATTATTACAACAGAAACTGGCCTCCATTCACAGCTCCATTACTGCCTGAGTGAGAGACATCTTCTTGCCCCAGAACATTTTTGCTCTACTGCTGATCTGCTAACCGTGTCAGGGGAACTCACAAATAGAAAAGTACAAAGCATTACAACAACACCAAGGGTAAATAAATCTATGTTCTATTTTACTAGCTCTTTGGGATTCGTCACTTTAAGTAAGTGATCCTGAAAACCTTTGGATAAAAAAAAAAAAAAAAAAAAAGAGTTAGCTTGCCTCCGGAAATGTTTGAAGAATTGAAGGACATGCTTAGGAAGACAGCGTGTGCATTTATGGCTTAGTTAGATTTGTAGCAGGCTACTTGGGAAGAGGAGAATAGGCAAAGAAAAACCATAAAGCAGTGAACACAGATATATTTAACGTTCCAGACTGGAAATTTGAAGGAATAAAAAATCAGGACCTTCATTTCTTGCCCTTCCATCCTCGCTTTAGGATAAAGTAAAATTCTCCACCCATTTTGGTATTCCTTTCCCAGTGTGAATTGGTTTACCGAGTACACAGGCGGTGAAGAATGAGCATCACCAAGCTTTCCACTTTTACCACAGCTACAGAAACCTCTAAATTTGTCAAGCATAATATTTCTACTACAAGATTTAAAGGAAGAAGCTAAACTAAGGGAAAACAATGGAAGAAAGCTTCATAGCTCATAACAAGACCCACAATTCAAGACATGGAGCTGCAGAGCAAGGCATGAGATTTGGAGAAATACAGGGTAGCAGAAGTAGTTGTGAATGCCTTTTGGATGATTTATTTTCCCCAGGCCCAGGGTGTACTGCCAGCACTGATTTAGGTCATTTTGTTCAGTGTTTTCTTTCTTCCACAGGAGACAAGCAGGGCTGCATTTTTTTCTTCTTTATGTACTATGAAAGCCTCACTGAAGCTGGGTTCCAGCTCTATCACAAAAGCCACCTTGCTTTCTCAAATACACCCGGTGTCAATGTCATGCTTACTGACTTTCATATTCTTCTGACTCTCAGGTATCCAGTCCCACAGGAGAGGAGTCAATCAGGCAAAGATGCTGCTGATTTCATCTCCCTTAACGTGATATACCTCTGACAATGACTCAGAGGAGAGGTAAGCTTTTTGGACAAACTGCTCCCACAGGATTTCACAGTAATAAAATCCTGGCTTCATTTATTCCTTCTGTGTTCAAGGAAATAGTCTGCTTATCATAGCTCATCCAAGATGTATAATACACAGAACTGTCCTCTTTCGCATGTCTCTTTAATAAATGAATGAATGAAGCAGTTAATCTGCCTATCATTTTTGTCAGTTCCTCCTGAACTGAAATGGGGTTCACAATAAGTTCACACTAGGTTCTCAAGCTTATGTTTTGGCTGTTTTCGTTAACAAAAAAAGCATTTCAGCTTGCATTGTCTAAATACTGCATATATTTTCACTATAAAAGTTTGTTGAGCACTGGAATTCATTTAAGAGGATGCCTCAGTTAGCCTTCCCACAACAATATGCATTTAAGTGCCATTATTTTTTGTGTTGTTTTGATGGTAATAAGGCTTTTTGGCTGTAGCAGGTACCTAATTGTTTCATAAGTACATCTGTAATATACAAATATTGTACTGTCCCTTTTGTAACAATGCTGGACAACTTCCTATTACTCTACACCAAAATTAGCTGAGTACACAATGTTGATAAGCATCAGCTATATGGAGTCAGAGTAAGTGAAAACAATTGGCTGAAGCTTATAGCTCGAAGTTCAAGATAGCATGCTGAGGAAATAATAGAGCCTCTGCTGTCGATTCAGGAGTTAACAATTTGAAAAAAGGGAGTCTTGTAAAACAGCTCTTCAGAGAATGGCTCTGAGCTACTAGTGCAATGCTGCCTAGGAAAAAGCAAATGCAGCTTTGGGAACATCAAGATTAACATTTTCCATAGAGAAAGTTTTGATATTAAGGACCAGGATACCAGTGATTTCTAATCTTTGTGGCTGTAGCCTGATGGATACCTTGAGGACAAACCCAGATTTGAACAGACCCAAGGAAAGGCTGCAGGGATTGGCAGGGGACAGAGAGCTATGAGTCTGCCAGTCTTTGTGTTCTCTGTATTGGGAGATGAAAACTATAAGCAATCATGGCTGCTGCCTCTGAATACATCACAGGATCAAGAGTGAGAGAAGAGAGACTATTTAAGCTAATGGGCTATTGGCAAAAGTACAAATGGGTATAAATTGCTCATTAATAACTTCAGGCTGAAAAGAGATGTTCTTAACTATTACTGTAATCAGGCTCTGAAACCCCTATCTGAATGGAAACAACAAAGACATAAAATAAATAAATTCTTTCCACATGGATTATGATAGACTCATGAAAGACAGCACATGGAAAGACCCCTGGAACACCAGACACCGTATTCATGACCCAGGAGGTTTTTTTCTATTGCTGCAGTCCTCAAGCAACACAGCATCTAATGCTAAAATATTGCTTCTCAATTTGGAACTGAGAGTAATTCTTTTTTCCTTGTCTCTGAAGCTCCCCAAAGGAAAACTTAAGGGAGCTTGTTGCTGAATTAGTCTTCTAATTGTACTCTGTACATACCCTTATTTCTCTTAAATATTTGGATTCTTTTTGGCAGCTTTGTGTTTCCTGAATGTACTCAATCTTATCGCTCCATTATTCATTGTTTTTATGATTCAGCATTCATTCACTGATGTCTAGACTATCCTTATCACACATAGACTGTAAGCCTTATTTTTCTTCATTTTCTAAGTTTTTGAAGTGCAATTCTTTTACTTATTAGACTCTTTAATATAATTTACCCTAAGGGTCTTTTGTTTGCAGGTGTTTTTTTTTTTTTAATGTTCCTGGTTGTTGTTTTTCTTTTTTTTTTTTTTGTTATTGTTGATATTACATACATAAGATAAAGCTTCACACTTTGCTTCCCTGACAGAAAAGCACCATTTGATTGATAGAATTCAATTGCTGCACAGAAATAATACATCCTGTTTTTATCTTACATTTGTCGGTCATTTTATTAGTTTTGACTATCGTACCATAAAAATATGACAAAAGTATAATGATCTTTGTCACGCACCCCAGGCCATAAGTCTGCTATGGTAGATATACTGCTGAGAAAGAGAGATGGAAATCTGAGATCAGATTCATAACATTATACTCCCATTATGGTGACCTCAACCGAAGTTCAGAGTAGAAGTGGGGATCAAATTCCAAATAACATGCACTGCTTGGAGGGAACAGAAAACCCTCCAAAAAAAAAAAAAAAAAAAGATGTTTGCTCCTAGACTAAATGCATAGATAAACATTACCTCCACATACATTATGTGTCAGGTCCAGCAGCAGACTCTGCATTGGGGCATCAAGTCACCAAGGTTTGAAATGACCTACAAGATCATCCAGTCCAACCATCCACCTATCACCAGTAAACCTAAACCACGTCCGTCAACACAGTGTCTAAACATTCCTTGAACACATCCAAGGTCAGTGACTCCTCCACCTCCCTGGGCAGCACATTTTAGTGCCTGACAACTATTTCAGAAAGGTAGTATTTCCTAACATCCGGACTGAATCTCACCTGGCTCAACTTGAGGCCATTCCCTCTAGTTGTATCACCAGATCCATGAGAGGAAAGGCTGACTCCCAGCTCACTCCAACCTCTCTTTGGGTAGTTGTGGACAGCAATAATGTTGCCCCCGAGCCTCCAAGGTCCTCTGACCTCACCAGATGAGTCCTGCCTCCTGGTTTGTGAACAGTAAGCTTGGGAAAACACATGACTAATGCTGTTTTCTATTAGTCCCCAAAATAACTCACCCATCTTAAAAAAAAAAAAAAAAAAAATAGCTGGAAGTTAGGAGCCTTCAACATTGAGACTTTTATAGATAAGTTCTACAAGTCAATCTCCAGGTGCCTAACTACAGGGATCCATTAGGTAGCACAGGATTTCTATACTGTGCACAGATAGAGCAAAAACCACCTTGAATGGTTGAACAGCCTATAGCAATTGCAATCCTTGGGCATAACAAAAATGCTTTTCCTTCATAAACTGGATGGCTCATGACTACACTTTTCAATTCCAGAGTGCAGAATCTTTCTCTAAGGCTTGGGTGTTAGGCTCACATTAATATTTCCAGGACATAAGCAGGGGAATTATATTTGAGAATGGTACTTTTTTTGCGGTACAGAGCTGTTTCTGATTAAGTGCTACAAGTACAAAGATGTCTTGTAAACACCAGGCAGCAGCTTTAGTCATCTAAGTTGTCATCTCCAAAAAAAAAAAAAAATCTGAACTACACTATACAAAGCCTATCCCCATCACTACATGTCTCCCCCAGTTTGGGAAGCCTTGGTACAAACTGCCGTATGCTGACAACTCAATGTCATTGTTCAACTTAATATATTATTTTAAACAGACAAAATGTATTTGTCTGTTTTTATGATTGGAAGAAAATTACACATGTTTAACAAACTTCTTGTCTGCTCAAAATCAGAAGTGCCTTACTGTCATTATTGTTCTATGAAAATGGTAGTGTCTTGCTGAGTAACAAGTGATTAAAAAGATACTATTAAAAAAAGACAGATTTATTCTTCTGTCATTTCCAACCTAATTAAATCAGGACAAGGCAAGGAACATTGGAGGAAGAACAAAGCTTAAATAACAAAACCAAACCTTTCAAATCCATACTCCATTCAGTGTTCCTTTTCAGAAGTGAAAATATCCACCTTCCAAGTATTACCTAACAGTATCCCTGGACAATATTCATGAATAAATTTATATTTCTATTCATGAATAAATTTATATTTCAAGGATGTACTACTGAAACTTCTTCCTTCCTGAATCTTGACCTACAACATTTGGCTGAGCTTCAAAACAATTTGCTTTATGTAGCGTTCTTCAACCATAGCATCACAAAACATTTGAAAAGATGAGATCAGCAGGTAGTAGGCATGTAGTGAAATATTAGCTTCACCAGTGGAAATGGCTCATTATTTTGACCTTTTGCTGTTTTAGTTATACCTTGGCTGTCATACACGTACATAAGCATAAGCTAAGGAGAAGTTCACCTGGGAGAGTTCAAACTGGCAAGTGATTTCATGGCTGAAGGGAAGAGACAATTTATATGGCTATTAATCTGAATGTAGGATATAGATATAAATAATGTATATCCTTCAAGAATACATACATTTAATTTTTATAAACCAGTGTATAGTTTTAGTTACTTTCACAGTATTGAATACATACAGGTTCACCGAGTTACTGAGAATCATCATTAAATTATGCGTGTCTAGTGAGATGTCACACACACTTACAGGAAACCTGACAATACTGAACATATTCATTAATAAATCAGAAGCAAAAGCAGTAACTAACAAAGTTCATGCGTGGTGACAAAGACTAAGAGGATGGATAAACCGCAGAGAGGATCTGTGGTGGCCCAAGAGCAGACTTAGTAACCTAAACCTAGACATACAAAATGCATTTACAGACACAGCTCCTGATTTCTCAGCTTTGTGAATAAGTTGCATTTCTGTGCCTGAGGACCACTTGGAGAGATGAAATCCAACTTGGTTACTGGATCAGAGCAGCCTCTGGAGGAAATACAGTTCAGTGATGTTCTGGGGAGGAGGTTAGGAAGCTTCTCTAGGGAGCTCCAGAAATCTAAATATGGATGAAGAGTCTGTCCCTGCTAAGGTAGGCCCTTCTCCTGCACTTTCCTTTAATTATTCACATTCTAGAACTATGAGTGCTATTCTTCACTCACCAGAAAATGCACCTGAAAATAAGAAAACATATTTTCATTTTGAGGATGGCTAAAACACTGGGACTGGCTGCCCAGAAAGTTTGCGGAGTCTCCATCCTCACAGGTACTTGAAAGCAGACTGGGCACAGTACTGGCGGGCACCAAGGTCTGGGTGACCCTGCTTCTCCAGCTGGTGTTCACAGAAGCTCCCTCCACTGAGATCTGCCACCACCTCTTCATCCTGCAGCAACCTGAAGCTCACAGCAGGAAAGGGGCGCAACTAGAGGTCATCTTCTGGAGGCATGTGACAACAAGAAGAGGATAAGGTCAGGATGAGAGCAACGTGGCAGGTGAGAGGGTGGTGGGAAGTCAGAATGCTCCTGTGAAAGCAGCTCTCGCCTCCTCTCCCAACTCTCTCGTAACCTTAAACTTCCCTCCAGCAGTGACAGCTACACAGAACTGGCAGGACACAGGAGGCCGTTCATTCTTGCACAGTAAATCTCCATGTCTTCAGTCAAAGCATACAGCATGTCACCTTCGAGACTTTTGCACTAGTCAGCTATCTACTTCGGCAATAAATAGAGCTTGTTCTGGCATCGAAATTCAACAAAAAGCAAAGTCACACACTGGGGCAAAGGAAAATTATGCTCTAGTCATCAAATGAAGGAATAAAAGGTATTTAAATTTCACAACTGATAGGCACTCAAATGTAAACTCCCATGTGATGCTGCATTGTACAAATGTTGTTGTGAAGCACTGTACGGTTAACCTTTGGATGTAAAAAGCAGTATGCAGCAGTGGAGGAAAAATAACACACTGACAGGACTGATATGGTCAGCCAAATTACAACACAGTTTCCTGTCTGCAAATTTGACATTACATATCTTAGAAGAGGGAATACAAAAGCTTATTCTGATGAAAAGATGTTTTATGCTTCTGCTTCTTGAGTATCGCTCTCTTTTGACCATCAAGTACTTGATTTTGTTCACTCTAATATGTATATACTCCACTTTATTTCACATTTTGCTGACATTACTTTTCTATGTGCTGAAACATACTGCTGTTGCATCTCAGGAATGTTCATTTTTTTTAATCATACTTCATATTTACTTTTTCATGTAAAAATATATGCACATGAATATCTACATATCAGGCACATTATCTCTTTACTGTAGGTATTTCAGCGGTAAGAATTTTAGGCATTTTTAAATAAACCAAACTTGAAATAAAAACTACTCAGTGCAGGGTCCTGGAAATGTTAACGAGTAATGGAAACCCCAGGTGTTCTGCTGTGCCAATAACCCAGCACATAATTAGAGTAGGGTGACCAGCGATGCCTGTTTCTGCATGTGACTTCAGTCATCTTGCCTAGCCACTGGATACGAACGACTTCTGAGAGGAAGAAATGTGACTGTTCATGTAGTTCTGTAAATGCTTAAGATATCCAGCTCTATTTAATGGAAAGTCAGACCACAGTGCCTCATTATCACTGTCCAATGTCTTAAAACACTCCCTTTTTGATGACTGATACATCCAGCCTCTTCGCATAGATCCTCTCATTCGAAAACAATCATCTTAATGTAAATCAACTTTAAGCACTTAAATTTTCAGATAAAGTTGCTTTATGGCATCACGTAGCATGATTTAATAGAAATCTTCTTTGCTGAAACATACTGCAGTACTAAATTCATACTATATATCCCAAAACTTTTTGTAGTTCAGAAAGAAATTCTGATGAGTCTCCAGTAAATGTCATGGAAATGTTTATGCCTTGAAATATTCTTTACTGAGAAACCATGTGATGAATGGTTTTTCATTAAGACTCTAAAGTAAAAGTTTATTTTCTGATAACTCTTCAGTGAAGACTCACAACTGAGACTACTGTTAGTTATAAAATGAATTCCATTTGCCTTTTTATGCTAATCAGTTCTTACCATAAAATAGATGAGGATATTGCACTGAATGCTTTTAACTGATGTATTAATTGAAAAGAAATTATGGAGAGTGCTCCACACTAGCAATCTTTCTGCTCTGTGAATCAAAGGAGAAACTATGTGCAAGACCTCTACAGCTCTCAGAGAGATGGAACTCTACAGTAGCTCTGAACACTTTGGTGTAAAGAGCAGCACTTGTAACTGGATATAAATCAGTCCTGGACCAGTACTAAGGGAAAATGGTAGAGAGCAGTAATCCCTTTCCCATAGTTCAATAACAGCAACTGATACTATGTGCACAGACCCAGATCATCCTAAGAGTTCTTAATTCATCCAATCTCAGTCAATTTTCTTGTACAAAATGCCTCAGCTGAAATTCTTAATACTTCAATTTTCAGTACTGCTATCTGTACCTAATGAAATCGATATGAAGTGTTTCATTTATTCCTAGTGGCTGCTGGGCTTGGACCTTATGCCATCTTTACAGTCAGTGAGGTTTAAGTCATTCAGCAAGTTGAAAGAAAGTAATATTTCTGATGCTTTCTACAACTTGGAAGACACATTTGAAGGTGCTATAACCAATCATGTGGTTTAGATTGGCTCCCCTTTGCCTGCAGTGTAGGAAAAAACCATGAATGGTCAATGAATGCCTATTGATTCTCCTCAGATTAAGCAAGGTTAATTGCCTGCTGCTCCTTGGCATCTTTTTAGCCTTTCAGCCAACACTGATCACTTTCTGATTACCTGTGGTGAGATGCACATAGATGGCAGAAAGTTATGCATTATTATACAGGGATACAAGTTACAAAAGTCTTATAAATACAGATAACTAAATGCATCTTCAAGACTGCATTATCACGTAGGGCATTTATCTTGCCTGTTCCATTGGATACTCAGCTACTAAAGATCAAAATATCATTAAGCAATACTTTTCAAGAACTGCTTTTACTATTATCTAGCTGCGTTTAGATAATACTGGCTTCTAAGAAACCAAGTTTCAGTGCAAATAATAATTGTAGACATTAAATGTTCTGGAAATCAATGGCAAGAGTTAAAAGCAAAAAAAAAAAAAAACCAAAAAACAAATCTATAGCTGTTGTTGAAACAAAATTCAGAAGTAGAAAAACATCCTACTGTTCAGGTTTGCTTATATCCCAGGTTACCCTATGTACATGCATCCCTGAACAGCAGAGACCAAGATCAGGTTCATGAACGTATGTACAACTCATGTTTTGTCATGCACTAAACCCACCCAGACAAGATCTGTATTTCTATTCTCAACTCTTTTGTATCTGCTCTGTCTTCAGAGTAAATTGCAGATAAGTTTTTCATTATATTGTGAATTAGAATGAAAATATTTCAAAAATATCAAGCCTTTACTAAAAATAATATTGGTGAGACGTAAGTCTGTAAAGGCTGCTGTGAAAGGGTGGTATTCACAAGTGTTTTCTCACTAAGAGAAGATGGGAGAATATACAAGCAAGAAGTAGAGGGCATTTAATTGGTGTTCAATTCACTGCAGTGAGGTGAGATGGCAGTGTTACCAGATTGACTCTTAAAGCAGCAAAACAGGATGTGAAGGACACTTCACACAAGCTTTAAAAATGTACATGACCTGGTCGGTTGAAATTCTCAGTTGTGTGTGAAATAGATACAGCCTGGAAGTTGCAATGCCACATTCCCCTTATGTGTCACACGAAGACATCTTAGTCCTTTCTGGAATGACAATTTGTGGAGATAAAGGATAGGGTTAGCCTGTCTTTGGTACATTGCATCAACTAGCAGCACTGATAAAATGGTGCAGTAGAGCTGGGAATAGCATGGGAGTTTTAAATCATTCCAGGTTAGCAAAAAAAATATTACTCTTCCTAATACTGGAAAAAAAAAATAGCTAGCATCTATATTTACTTTGCTCCACTCTCAGTTATGTGGAAAAATATAATTAAATCATTTTGAAAGACACTCATAATAGCTTTTTCCAATGTCCAATTTCATGCCTCTTCATGGAAGTAGTACCTCAGAAATTGCTTCTCTTCATGAATACAACTTCACTTGACAGATAAAATCCTCAAAAAATTGCCAAGCAGAAACCTCAGGCTCACAAGGCACTGCCTGCCTGCCTGCCTGGAAGCTCAGCCAAGGACTTAGAACAATTACATAAAGGGATTGAACAGCAACAGATCCCAGAGAACCAAGTGTGTGACTCAGTAACTGAACTTTTTATGTGTACAGTGGAAGCCAGCGAAGGATAAGAGAAAGGACTTTAAGCTAGAAGAGAATTAAAAGGTATCAGCAAGCAAAACCTACATTCAAAAAATAAAATTCTTATTCAGTAGTAATTTTTTTCTGGAAGACAGACATACAGACTTCAGAACTATAACAGTATGTATGTAATAAGTGGCACATCTTTTTCAGAAGCACTATTCACAGTGTGAGACATCTAAAGAGACTAAACCTGCAAGTTTTCCTTTTGCAGCAAGCGGGGTTGGATTGCAAACTAGCATCTGGAGTGTGTTTGCCCCACTGGAGGTGCAATGCCCATGACAAGTTCCCCAAGGAACTTTACATGCCAGAGTCTAGAAGGATTCACAGTTGCCAGTGCTCACACTAATGTTGCAAGGGAATTTCCCAACAACTTACTTATCAGAGCATTATGAACCTGTGAGTCTTGTAGCACACTTTTATGGCAGCGTGTGGAAACACAGACATTTTATAAAACTGAAAGATATGCATCCTACATTCTCAAAGCCTAGAAAATAACTGTGATTTACAGCTGCTCTCCTGATGCCTGGGAGGAGCTGCACAGCTGGTGTACACTTGGTGCCTTGTTGTCATCTCACCTTGTAACCAGCAAGCATTATTTAGCTGGAACTTTTCTGGAAAAACTAAATATCCTAAGAAAGCCACTGAAAATATGAAATTATCATATTTTACCATCTTATTGTTAATGTCTCCTACCATTTAACCGTGACTCATCTTGCCTCATTGTTTTTCTTATATCTTACCCAACTAACAAGACTTTACCCCTTGGCAACATGTAATTGATTCAAAGCTGCTGAGTTTGAAAGCAATAGAAGCACAAAAATTGCTTTTCATTCATTACTCCATTTAGCTGCAAGTCAGTGAACTATCTAGCACAGCAACTCCATGGCTCAGAACTGTGCATCAGTATTGCTCGCATATGCTACTGGCACAAATAATACATAGGAAAGCTTAATCTAATTTTTACTAAATCTTTCCATAGGAAAGTGACAGCTGTTATTTTTTTTTTTTATCATGAGATCTGCAGCTGTTGTTTCAGTACTTCCATTCAAGCCTCTACAGCCCCAAACAATCCCTTCCTTGAGCCCATCCTCTAAACAAGTAACTGGTAAGCAACATACTTCAATGATGGATCTTCTCAGCAACATATATTTTTCATTGGTTGGGTAATGGTCACATTTTTATGCAACTGCATTCATCTTTACATAAAAAGAGGACATACACAAAGAGGAAAATGATCAGTTTTTCATAGAAGTCATTGCTGCATTTGATTTGTAGTGACAATGTAAATGAATGCCATTCTCACAGCCCACCTCTTCAGTTTTGTTATCGGATGCATAAGAATAAAAAGCTGATAAGTTGATGTATCATGACATAAAAATTTTCCATGCCAGTTCCAACATGCCATAGCTTTAGATTATTATAGGCACAACTGCAAAGCATAACATAAAATGAGCAACTCAGGTGATGTGCTTTAGAGGTTAAACTGCAGTACAAAGATCAGCCCCTACTTCTAGCTACTGAGAAAAAATAGGGAATTGCCTTGGTGTTTACAAAAGGGCTTCATGTATGACTTGAGCATTTGGCTACTGTATTCTGGCACATTAAAAGTTAACGCAGATTTCCCCTGGCTTCTGGAGGGAGAAAAAAGCAAAAGTGGGGGTGAAAAAAGCATCACTTTTTTTTTCTCTTGTTTCTATTTCCAAAGCTTCTGTGCATTTTTTAGAGACTATTCTGACTACGCTCAAGACAATGAGCAGTATAACAGGTTTGGTGGTATCAGTGTTTCTCTCTAATTCTGTGTTGATATATCCTTCTCACAAAGAGCATAGTGAATTTCTTGTATCTCCCAGAATAGCTTTCCACAGCTTTTTCAAATAGAAACATGAGATGTGTGTAACTGCAGATACTCTCAGCTCATTCCACATTTGAAAGTGAACAGGACTTTCTCCTCATGAAATTAACATGCTGGACTTAGTCAAGAGAAACATGTTTGTAGCTGTTTTTTGCATCTCAGCCTCACAATAACCAATTTTTGAAAGATCAGGTTATGCAGAAATAAAGTAATACAACAGTTGTGTACATTCTAAATGCCTTATATCAAATCATTAATATTTAAATATTATTAAACTTAGGCCTGATCAGAGGTAAAGGTAACACTGGAATAGCTGAGCAAAAATTAGAAGTCATTTATTTAGTGACTCTTAATAGAAGTATTAAGCACATGAACTTCAGCACCATCTCTACTGTAGAAACTCTGAATACATGATCTCTTGTGAAATAAAAAGGCAATTCAAGAAAGAATGAATTAAAATGTCTGGTACAATTAAATATTTCATGGAGAAAACAAACTGAAAATTAAATTGTGGAAGTACTTTCAGCAGTAGATAAATTTAAGTGCGCACAGATCAACTCCACTTCTTCTAATCCATAAGAGATATAGAAATTTTAACAGAATTTAGAAGAAAAAAATGCAAAATTAAAAAAAAAAAAACATGGCAGCTGCTGAAAGCATGTCTGCAACTGATTGATTATAGTTTATGTAATGTAGACATACAATCAATGTATTTGTATTACAATATTCCATGTATTTATATGTTGATCTCCCGGAGTAATAACTGGATCTCCCTCTTTGAGCAGAACAAAACCTACTTAGTCTTACGGCCTTGAATGTTTTCTTAGTAAATAATTCTTCTTCTCTAAGTAAAACCTTTATTCCAGCTATTTCTTAAGTCAGTTGAATTTCACAGGCACTAAGCTTTTTTTGCTTCTTAATTCCAGCTGCTAGAAGGAATTGATTTCACCATTCCTCAAGAAAACATTTAATTTATGCATATAAATCTGAATTTAATTGATTAATTTACCTGCCATCCCTGCAAACAAAGAAAAATCAGGCCTGCTGAAACAGACAAACTATTTATGTTGTGTTCTTTCCCAGGCTCATCAGTACTCAATGGCTTTGGAACAAATGGTAACACCCCTTTCTATCGAAGATTTGATATTTACCTTCCCAGGTTTCTGGGTCTAGTCCTTGCAGCAAGCAAACTCTTCCTTCTCTCTGATACTTCTCACTTGTGCTGTGTGCTCCTCATTTCCTACCTGCCCTGTTCACAGCCCAAATTCTCCATCTGGAACATGTTCAGATGTTCTCCCAATAGCACTGTTTACTCCTTTTTCCAATGTGTCTCACCATCCTCGGCCCAGCATACAGAACAAAGGCAAGAAACACAAAGGGTTTTTTTTTTTTTCCAACTGCCTCCAAAAGTCTCTCCAGCTAAAGAACTAATACACAATAATGACACAACTGTGAAAAACAATTCCAAAATCACATTTGAGGGAAGAGACTTCAGAAGGCAAGCAGGCATTATCTTGCAGCGCTGTTCCTTTCCCATTTCTGTTAATGAGGCTGTAGGGTAAGTCAGAGCAGCAAATTCATTATCTAACTCTTCTCAGTGTTGTCTGACTAGAGCTATGCTATTAATTGATGCTGTTTAACATATATCAAACATAATACATTTCTATTATTGTTTTTCACATTGACTAATGTGAGTGAATGTCCTACCTGCAAGAAGCCTCCCTCCTGCAGAAAGCAACAGCTCTCCAGGCAGGTAACCACCTGTCCTGCCACTATCCAAAGCACTGCAAAAGCAGTTTTTCATGATCTGCAATCACATTTTTTCTTATGTAAGTCACCGCAACAATTCAGAGGGCTAATAAAGCATTAACTACATCACTCAGCAGTTCTTTCATTTCCTTCTGTGAATTGATCCATAATTCTCACAAAACTCAAAAGGAAAAGACAACTACAGCAGTCTGCAGTGATTAAACTTCAGTTCATAAGCAGCTTGGATGATTTCATTGGTATAGAATTACAGTTTTTTGTATGTGCCTCCCTTTTACTGTGAGACAATTTGCTCCTCTGCATGGCAACAAAAGAATTGCAGGTTTTCTTTCCCAGTTTTGGTGGTAACTCACCCTTTTCGTAACCCATTTCATTATGTTGTCTCTTCCCTAAAATTCTCCTTTCTCCTAGATTTTCCCCATAGTTAGCTATGTACAGACACAGAATCACAGGAACCACTGGAGGTTACCTAGTCTCACAGCCCTGCTGAAGCAGGTTCCCTTCAGTAGGTTGCATAGCAGGGAATCCAGATAGGTTCTGACTATCTTCAGAGAAAGAGACTCTACCACCTCTCCAGGCAGCCTGTTTCAGTGCTTTATGACCCCACAGTAAAGAATTTTTTCTCATCTTGTTAAGAAACATCCTATGTTTCAATTTGTGCCTGTTGCTCATTGGTTTGTCATCTGGCACTGTAGAAAAGAGCACGGCCCCACACCCTTAGTTCCTGACCATTAGTTTATTTATCAGCATTGATAAGATTCCCCTCAGTCTTCTCTTAGCCAGGCTAAACATTCCTGGGGCTCTCAGTGCTTCTGTGCATGCATCATTTTCAGGAACATACAATATGGACAAACTTACAATAGACAAACATTAAGAAAATACAATCTTGAGATGGATCTGCATTTTAAAGATAGTGACATAAACGGAGAGTTTGTGTTTCAAAATTAACTCCCTTGTAAAGAAATGTGGCTTTGCTATTTGCAGTACTATAGAAAGTAAGTAAAATATCAGAATTCCTCCATGTTCTGTAAAGCTATGCTTTAATGATCTCCATTAGAAAAGGATGGCATTTACTTAGTCTTACACTAAATGTTGCACCTTAAGAACTATACTATAAACACATGACATAGCTACACTATGTGGAAAAGGAGTTTAAAAACTTTGATTATACAAACATTTGAATGTACATAATTACATCATGCATATTTTAGACATGCAGTTTCAGAACTCTCCTCCAAGTATAACTACTTAATGAAAAGCCAGACTTACGTTTGCCTGATGGAACATACACTGAAAACCTAAACCACAACACAACTGAATTAGACAGCGTGCATCCTAGCAGTCACAGCCAGTTTCAAGTTATGTCCTTTAAGTAGCTGATGAATGGACATTATTATAAAGATGTCCATAAGACAGGTTTATCAGAGGAGCCTTGGATAAAATAAAGACTTCAAACACTATTAAAATTAATGAATTAGGTCAGGTCAGGTAATTCATCACCTGAGCGAATCGGAATCTAATCTGAGGCATCCTTTAAAAAAAACCCAACATATTCAAATGAGGTACTGCTCAGAGGCAGGTTGTGAAGATAATCATAATTTAAATGAGAAAGTGCCTGCACAGTTTTAGCAAAGCCTGACAGAGATTCTATGCAAAAGCAGCATAGTAAGCAAAGGCAAATTTCCACAAATTAATTTGACCTTGATGAGAGGCACATATTTTTTTATCAATCAAACTTAACAAATATTGACTTTAGGCATTAAGCAAAGACATACATCAACAGTCAGGTTGTTAAAACAGTTGTCAAGTTCGTTTTCCTGCTCAAATCAAGTTTGCTGATAAAGATCTAGCTGAACTTAACCTCTTTAAAAAACTGCACTGCCACATGAAGCAAAAGACAGATCCTTCTCTGCCTGACAGCTGCAGGAAAAAAGATGTGTTTCACAGGCAAACTGAAATTCAGAGCCACAGGGCTCAACCAGATAAACACCAATGGAACCTGGTACAACTGCAACTCTACAAGCCCATGACTGTGGCCTGTCCTTCTCCAGCAACACTAGCAATATTTTGACCTGTGATACCAATTTCTTCCTAAGGTATCACTTCTGTCAGAAAGCCAATAGGCAACACCATTCAGGAGGCATGTTATAGGTCACCAGCTAGATGGCTTTCCTGAAAAAAAGCCAACACAACACACAGCAACTGTTGAATTTTGGAAAATCTGAAAGGTGAAAAGACACTGAGTGGTACTTCCTTCATCCTTTGTGGGACTACTGGCCCTTACCAGAAAGGGTGAGTTGTAGTGATAGAAACTGAGCCTTCAAGCCACATCACCAACTATTAAAATGAAGAATCAAATGTCACTTTAGGAATAAAAAAGTTCCCAATGCATTATCTGAGTGAAGACTACATAACAACCCTCAACAAGCAGACAGAAGTCCTGCTCTGCAGAGTAAGGCAGGAGTGCCAAGCAAATGCCAGGTATCCCCCCTAGGAAAGGCTCTCTGCCCCTGGGCACAGATTGATGCTGAGCTTCTCTCTTCTCCAGGATCTAAACCTCCTCCAAGCTGTCAGATTTCCCAGAAGAAGGGAAGAGCAGGAACTGCAGTAGCAGTCAGACTCCAACCAAACACCTTCAAACATCCAGTAAGGTGAGGGTGAGATAAGATTTGAGGAGCACACAAAGGCTTTACTCTGTACTACAGCATTCATACATCTATTTTGTGTCATATTCTGCCTTCACTGAAGAAACACCTTCAGGCATTTCACAACTGAGTTGACATTTCAATTACGCTGCATTTAAATAGATTTGGTTGTGCTGAGTCTTATTTCTTGCTATAATATTTTCTGTTCTAAATATAGATTTAAAGAGTTATTTATTAAGTCAAATTCTGTCAGGAAATGTACCAGGGAAGCAACAAAGCACAGAGTCACAGTATCTACCTCCTCCTTTTTAAAATTCTTTCTCTCTCCTTTTTTCATCTGCTTCATGACTTGAGGCCCTGCACAGAGAGCACCGCAGTGACAAAAGCAGAGCTCTGGAAGGAATTCTCAAAATGGGGACAGCATGAGGAAAGGCAAAATAAGGTTTCTTTTTTACAGCTTCCTAGAACTAGCTGTAAAGTGAGCTGGAGATCAGCCTACCCACTGGGATGGCCACAAAGGGTGCAGACTAGCATGAGATGCCCACAAAAAGCTCAGAAATGAAATTCAGTAACTTCTCTACAAGCCATGAAAATGTCAAAGCCTTTGCAAGCGGAGTTTGCAGAGCTCTGTTAAACAGCTCATACACAGCAACACCTTAAGATCCTGAAGGCTTCTAAAATACTTAATAGATTCATATTCTCTGAAGAAAGAAGAGTTCATTAAGTCTCTTATTTTTCCTCATTTTCCAGAGCACGGCTAAAGAAAGTAAGCAGTGGCTAATTCTGAACTTGCTGGATATGAGGGCTTACTTTAACATTTTTCTAGTTTTGGCTGTGAAACTCTATTGCTCCATTGGTATTCTGCAAGTGACTGAATATTTTCCAACATGTATTTTAAAGATTTGTACTCACTGCTGTTTATCCAAAACAAAGTAATGGCTTTGAATTCTGTTGAAAAATGTACCACAGTACTGGCCAAGTTTTTACTAAATCTCCTTTTATGAGAAATAATAAAACAAATGCAAATAATTATTCAGCTACTCTCTTTTTTAATACACCTAGAAAAATAAGAGAATGTGAAGGTGATCTCTTAAGAATATATCCAATACCCACTGTTACCTTTAAAATCCCATGCTGAAGCATCATTGCCAAAAATAGCCTCTTAAAGGTGACACTCATATGAAGGATGTCACAAGTTGCAGAAAGAGCTGCAGGAATATATAAGCCATATCTACAGTGCAGCTACAATTTGCACACGTATTTCATTTTCCAATGTAATAGCCCTTCTTTACATGAATCTCTTTGTTTTGGGGAACATTTTTAAGTACATGCAATTACGCATGTGAATTATTTGCCTAAACTCGATTATGGGAATGTAAGAAGTATGTAGGGAAAAAAAAGAATCTGGAAATCAAATGAGCAAGAGAGCAGTGCTGTCTTTGTCTTGTTTTGCAAGGTAAAGAAAATGATATTTTTGGCTGGAATTTTTGTTTAATAAAATAATTTCTCATAGCTCCATACGAAGACAGTAATAAACAGATGTTAACACATCTGCTCACAAATAGGCTTTCACCTGTATGTACTTTTTACAGGTCAACAATCAGTAGAGTTATTTTAATGTATCCTTATGCACTTATTTCTACACTGATCCCCAGAAAATATAATTTCCACCAGTTACCTGCCTTCCTAAAAACTGCTCACGCACTGACTGAATCAGAGGAAGCAGAGGAGAACCAATCCTTTCAAAAATATCCTGAAGTCTGACTGTGCTCAGCAAGGGCTGGCTATTTCTGCACATGCAATACTCATCTCTGACGTGGTTCACCTGGCTGGGCAGAACATGGCACCTCAGAATTGCACCAAAACTTATCCATGGCATCTCCTAAGAACAGGATGTTCACTACAAGGACCGTATGCTGCTGCTTTGGCTTTTAAACTGTATGCTTCTTAGTAATGTTGAAGCCCCAGACCTGATTGAGATTTTGGAGCACCATATACATATATATCACTACAAAAGTAAAATCTGACAGAATATTTGAATAGAAAATAGGAGTTATTCTTCTGGTGATATAAAAGCCTGTGGGGCCTAAATTAGATACTATTTGTACATTATATTGTCAGCTGTAGTGAATAGCTTATTTCATTTTATTTTTCACACTCATTCCTTTGGCTTGTCTCTACAGAAGGCAATCCAGCTACAAGATATAGAAGAGCAGTAGCTTGCTAGCTATTGGTGTAAGAAATATTTCCACAGTTTTGTTACAGTCTTTTAAACTTGCTTTATATGTGTGAATATTGCAATCACATACAGGAAAAAGAAACAGCCCAGAACTGTTAAACTAGTACTGAAGGAGTTCAGTAAATTTAGTTATATCAGCACATCCCACTTTCCACCTTTTTAGGGGAGGTAGAAGAGTTTTTATGAACTCTTAAGACAATTGAGGGAAACTTGCATTTTTCATAGAAGCTTCAAGGAGAAAAAAATATATCCTGTTTTCCTTCAAAAATAGCTTGCAATATCAGTAACAGAGACTAAAACACAACTGTGATCTCCCCATAAGACTCTCCACTACAATTTTTTTTTAATTTTAATAGGAATAATTATTAAAAATATCAAACCCAGGATTGTTCTACAGAGTCATAACTATATCAGAGTTAATAATTGATATTACAAAGTTAAAACTGACTAAATTTAGAGATAAAGTTATTTTTCTCTGTCATGGTTGGCATTAAAAAACCTATGTATGGTTCTGAGGGAACCCAAGAACCATAGTGATGACAAAAGAAATATGAGGCTGATTGAGCTAATGAATCTCTCTCTGCAAATACACTACGCTATTAAAATTATCTCCTCACTCTGAGGTTAGACTGTGATGGTCCATAAGCAAGTCTAGGGAACATGAAATTACTCCCTGTTGCAAAATACATACTGGAGCACTCCCTTTTGTATCAGTTTACTCAAGTATAGGTAAAGGACAAAAGTAACATTTGGGTTTCCACCATGTTTAGCAAAGAGGAACATGTTCCTGAACTTTTGTCCTTGTGGAGCTCTTCTTGTCTCCATTAGGCATAACAAGCTGCAATATGATGACAATCACACTAGCATGAAAGTTGGGATTATGAAGAATTGAATCCCTACTACCATTATTTGCCATTATTTACTCTTGACCCACTTTGTTCATAAGAGAGGAGACTCCAGTTGACCTCTAGAATGCACTCTAATGTAATTATAATTTGGTGCCTTAAAGTAAGGATAAAGCAGAAAGAAAAGACTATTTCCTTGTGAAAATGAAGCACAATATCAAGCAGGGCTGCACCAATTCAGAATAGCAAAAACAGATCTTTACTTCGATATAAATGAGAATAAAAGTGATGGACTACTAACAGGGTTCCCAATTAAAATCATACCAGCAAAATCCAGCAATGTGTCAACCAGAAAGAAATTCAATTGTTCTGCAGACCCAGGCTACCTACCAGGTTTAACTGTCAAAAAATACAGCTATGTCCAAACCTCATTCCAAAAATTCGTATGGAGAACTTCTAAGAGGCCTGTATTATTTTATTCACTCTTTACAATGCATAATGTTCTCTGAAGTGCCTTTATTAGTTCATTCAGGGTTTTAATAAATTGAGAGACCATTCAGGATCAGAGATGTACTTTCTTTCAAGCAGTACCTCCAAAAACCCTTCCAACGTTCAGAAGTTCAAACCAAATGCTGACTATCACAGTGTGCTCTTCCTGACCTGAATATTTCAAATTCAGAGTTTCCTAATGAAAATCTCCCATCAAACACTTTTTTATTGACAATGGCCTGCTCTTCAGAACAAAGAGAACTACACCTTGAGAATAAGAAATGTGTATCTGCAACCCTCCATGTTTTATTGACTACAAAAGTTCCGACTTCACGCTTTCTCCACACAAAAAAAATGATAGAAAAAGCTATGCCATTAAAATCATAGGAGAATCAAGACTGCACTATGAGCCCATTATTGCTGCTAATGAGGCTGATACCGCTGCGTTGAGTTGCTCTTTTGCTACTGCTGCTCCACAATGCAGTCGGCCTGATGAACTCAGATCTGCATTGTCAGACATCAAGAACGCAGAGCAGGAAGGTCACAAAGTCTATATGGCATTCTGCACATTGGTAAAGTTGGAAGAAGAAAGATTGTTTGGAAGAGAGAAAGTATGCAAATTCATCCCTTTCATTAGCAAAATGTATCTCAAGTATAGTTGATTTCTGGAAAATAAAACAAACACCACTCCTCTGTTCCACCCAGGTGTCTGCAACAGCAGTATATTAAAACTTTCCAGTACCATAGCAATGTAGCAGGAGAATGACTTAGAGGAACCTTCAGAGCTCTGTGTCACAGCCTTCCATAAGAAGCCTAAGCTATGGTACACACAAGCACTCACATCCTCATACTGTGCAGCCTCCACTTCAGCAGATCATGCACTTTAAAATATGACAATCATAACTTCATATTTTCAGATGGTACCGTTTGTTACAGAATGGATGGCTGCTGTGTATTTTATCACCTGCATATGAAAAATTTATAGACGCTCCTGAAGATGTTTCTGAAAACTCCAAAACCTCACTGTCAACTTTCTGTTTAAAGCAGCTCACTTAAAAGTCTCTTCTCCAATGTACTAATGCATTAGTGCTCAGTATTGGAAAGTGGGATGCCCAATAGCAGCAAACAGCAGACTTAACTCATAAGAAGCATGCACAAAGTAAATTAACCAAAGGAGGCATATGGGAAAGGGAACAGTGCAATTACTTTCCTGTGTTCATTAGTACAGTGAGACGGAAGACACAGTAGTATGGCTATCACTGCATCAAGCCAGTCAAGAGACATAACTTGACACTATGATCTGATAAGATCATAAAACATGATATGAAACAGAAGATTATCCATAAACGTATGAAAAGTCTACATAAGATACCAACATTTCAGCAATTTCCTCAGCTTTGGATGTACCTTCCACTATCATGTAAACCACGCTGTGTGCACTGATATAAAAGCATTTTTTCAGTTATGATAATTACAAATGAAGTAAAATGATTAATCTAAGATCATATGAAATTATTCAATTGCATTCTTCAAAGATGAAGACAGCAAATATAAAAGGTGGAAATATTGATAAAAAGCTGTGGAAAAGCCAAGAAAAACTGGAAAAAAAAACAACCCAGAACACTGAAAACCCCAAGTTGAGAGTCTTGATGACAACTACAACTGAAAAATAAAAAGCTAATGTATTTTCTTTGCATCTCTTATAAAAATGACTGTATCCTGTATCTGTAGATAAAATCTTTTTTTCTATAACAAAATGACATTCAGAAAGTCCTTCAAGAAGAACAACTAGCTGCAGCTACAATATTCATCTTTATATTTTTAAAAAGAGAGAAGATGACCTGATTGAAAAATGCTGGTCAGCAACAATAGCTTTGTCCCACCTTTTATTTTATTTTATTTTTTGCAAGGGAGAGAAGTGCCCCCTGACTGAGAAAAATGTGGGCAGATAGTACATTCTCCTAATCACTCCCAGGTAACAAGCCCCAGCTAAGCTCTACCAGGCAACAAGCTCCTTATTTGCTTTCAAAGAAAGGGAAAGAGGCCTCATTTAGAAAATTTAGAACTTGGATTTTTTTTTTTTTTGCCCCTCCTGAATAGAAAAGGCAGCAAAATTGGCCAATACTGCAGGAGCTCTTCATTGCTATAGTTCCACTGTGCAACAGGATGAGAACTTGGTCCCTCTCACCCAGGAAACAAACACAGAATAATGATGGGCTCTTCATCTCAAAAATGGCCAGCTTTGCTAATTCTACAGTTGACTATTAATAAACTGATGTGCTGAGCTGTTTAAAGTTGATTGCAGTGCAGCATGGAAGTAATTCAGAACAGAACATAGTTTGATTCTCATGTAAAATAATGAAATCTGACCAAAAGGAAAGAAAAAAAAAGAGAAAATAAAACAAGGCCAACGGCATAATTTGAGCTAGTTCGATTTGTCCATGACAGGCAATAACACATCACAGAGCCTAGGGTTAATTTGGATTTCATAACATAATGAATGGAATCTGTCAATCAGAGAGGAAATGTGTTAATAAAATCAAATCAGGTACAAGTGGGGATTAAAATTCCTCTCTCTGCATATGACTACAGTGGCAAAAGGCTATCGTTCAGAATATTAAAACTAAAAGATGCTGATAAAACAGCTTAGCATGTTTAGTAGCTGGTGCACAAACATGATAATCATTTCCACACTAAGCACAGAATCAATACAGCGAATTACTTCCAAATGCCTAACAGAGTGTTTTCAATGTCACCAAGAAAAGTTCTGTCTCAGATCTCAGAGCCTCTCTCTCTTGCCAATACATCTCTCCTACTCAGTTCCCGCTGCAGTGCTTCTGTTCTTTCTCTGAACATCTTCTGTCTTGTTTTTTGACATCCTGCTCTGCATTTCTTTCAGTTTCATCAGCCGTTATTTCCTACCCATCCTCACTCATTGAGTATGAACACTAGGGGGACCAGCAGAGTTATGTTTTTTCTTAGTCTGCTCTATCAAAAAAAGAGAAGTCTAGTCCAAAAGGCCTTCTAATTATAGCTAGCATCACTGAATAGTTTTTTCTGCCTCCCACTGAACAAAAATAAAATCAATGACCAGTTTCTATTATCTATCTTCCCAAATTTAGTATTCAGTAATTCTCCCATTATTGTGTGTCCTGTAAATAATTACACTTTTCTTTTTACCTTTAGTGCTCTGTATTTCCTGGCATAACTTCTAGGCCTAGCAACAGACTCAAACATTAGCAAACAAAATAACAGCAACAAAACCCAACACACAATCTTAGCTTGGAATACAAAAATTTCTTTTTATAGATTAGATATAATCTCTGGTAAAAATCCCTAAGATGCTCTATGAATCTTTCCTTATACAACCATATCTTTCCACTCTAATGATTTCTTCCCTCCTACATCTCTGTTTAACTGATTCATATTGCAAAAACAAATAAAACTTTTTTTTTGAGTACCAAAGGAAAGCGGGATAAGAAGTTCATGGAAAAATCAGTGTGAGGAATAATGGAGATGACAAATGTTCTGATATCTAGGTTTGAACAGCATTTTTTAAAGAAAGAATATGTCCGCTACAAGTATAAAAAGCTTATAAATCAGTAGAAGCTTCTAACTAAGTATGTTTCTCTAGCTTGTTACAATCAAAGGAGGAGCAGTGCTGACCAACTGTCATCCTGTAGAGCACATAAGACTCTACAGAAGATCCCCTAATTCTTTGGAGCATGGAGGCTAATTCACTCAACAGTAGCTGGAACAGAAATAATGGCTGGCTACCACTACTTCACATCTACTTGTTAATGGGCTCTCAGCAATCAGATGTGAGTGTTGCTCATCACCTTCTGAGCAATGCCATCTGGTACAGAGTGATGGCATCCCACCCTGCCAGGGCTGTTTCACCTTTTAGTATCTGCCTGTGGCCACGTATTTAAAACTAATAACATCATTCTATGCATACAAAACAACTTGGATAGGAAAGCTGTTTCATGTGCTCGCAGTCTTTCATATTTTTTCATATTCTTAAGTTTTCTTTAGATTGTCCTCTGCTTGTTTAAATTTTGTTCAAATCTACCCAGAATCACATTATAATAACTATTCCATACCACAGAATAATTACCTTCAAAGATATAGTAGCAGACATGGCACAAGAATAGAAGTGAATAAAGAGACTGTTCTCTGGGAAGATCCAGCACACAATTTGATATATAGTGCGGAAACAACCATTTCAGCAACTCTAATCATAAGACAGCTACCACGCACATTTGTTCTTAAATCAGTGTTCATTATTGGTATAAATCCTCTACAACTCTCTACAATGCTGTTTTAAAATAAGAAGTAAAAAGTATGATTTTACAGCCAGCAGCTCCCTTCTGTTGGGTCATGTGTGGATGTAAGAAGTTGAGGCAGAGATGGATTAGGACAGGGATGGGGAGAGACTTAAAGAAAAGAAAGGACAGAGTGAACAGTCAGAAAAAAAAGTGCAGATGGTAAAGGGCACATTTTATCTATATGTTTAATGGCTGTGCACCCCAAGGTGTAATAGCTGCTTGATGGAATGCCTCATGATGACACGTGAATGTTATATAGAACATCAAGAATTCTCATAGGAATCTCCATTCCTACAATTTGCAGATCTGGGACAGTGGAAATGCACCATATGACAGCTTTGCTCCTCTGGGAGTTGTGCAAAAGGAAAACCTTGAGAGTGCAGCAAATTGGCTTGGACAGGAGCTGGTGCTGAGCTCACATGCACAGCCACAGAAGTTGCATAATGCAAATGAAACTAAAATCCACAATTCCTGCAGAGTGGCTCTTTTCTGTATCTTAGAGATGATTGTCACTCATCTTGATGAGAAATGTTTTGCTCCTCATGGCAAGCTGTTATTGTTTTATCCCTATGTATTTCAGGCATGCTGAAAGCCAAGACTTCTATTGCCTAGCTGCTATCCTGAAGATCTCTTCCTACATTGTATTTTCTGCCTTTTTTCATAGTTTCATTTATGCACTTGGCTCTAGCCTAGTTTCATGCCCTGTTTTTCCAGCCACTTGCTCAGTTGCCATTAAGTGCTTTTTATGTAGGTAAGATTTTTCAAAATATGAGTGTTCCCATTTCACACTTGGTACACAAAACCCTGGAACAAACAAAAATCCCTGGCCAAACTGAAAAGCAGCAGGCAGCCCTGCGTATTGGCCACATCTGTTATTACCAAGTTGTTCACAATGTGTACTTTCATCTGGAGAAGGGGGGGAACAAAAATTCTTTGCAACATTGCTACACCCTGTTAGAACAAATACTTATAGTTTTCCTTGCTGTAAAAACAATTCTTCTGATAGTGCCACTCAAATAAGTATCATCAAATATAACAACTGTCCTTTGTTGTGATATGGTATTTTAGCTTGACATTCAGTAATTAATAATCTTAAACAATGCTGGTCACAGTTGAAGGTCCTCACCTTCAGGTGTCAAGGTACTATGGTGGTGACTGTAGGAAACTCATTTTCCTACGGAAGAATACTATCACTTGTTACTGACATTTAAGTTTCTATTGAGACACCAATTAACACTTCCAAAAATTAATTCTCCAGAGCAAATAATTTAAAATGTGTAATGTGTTACTTTGTGATTACTCAACATAAATATAACCTTATTATACATATTACTGTATTTTGCTAGTAATTGAGGGCAGAATTTCCTATGGCTGCAATTTACCCATTTTTTTGATGGTCCACAAACCAAAGTAAAATATAGCTAAATCTCTCTGGCTCATATTAAAAAAAAAAAAAAGCATTAGAAATGTGCATCTAGTAAAAATCAACAGATATTTCTTTCTTGGCTATATCTGAATGCAAATCAAGGGCAGATTTAACACAATCAGATTCCACACTTTCAGACTTTTATTTCAGGAAACCTCTTTTTCACTTGGAACTATCCAATGATACTTCATGGAGCTAACAATAATTAAAACAGTTATGTGGTAATTAACATGTGATAATAATGAAAAGTATCTATTCTAGTGGCTTAGTGGTAAAGAGAATGACATTCAGATCACTTTTTGATCATGCTCAACAGCACTACACGGAACAGAGCTGCACTCCATAATTGCCTGTTGATGATGATATTTTGTTGGCACAAAATAAGCAGGGGGCTGAAGAAACCAGGCTTCTGAATGAAAATACTCCAGGAAGTCCACTTTTCCAAATGTTAAAATTCCTGCCCATATTTTACAACTTTTAATTTAATGATTAAAGATAATTTTCTTGTCAAAGGGAAATAGGGAAATTGCTCATCAAAACTGTACTACAGGGAGAAATCCTAAACTCAAAGAACGATAGATAAAAGGTCTAAATATTTTATCTCCACTTCCTTAGATTCATTGATAAAGAAGTCTGTGAGTCTATCATAGTAATTGTAAAAAGAGTGCTTTATAAATAAGAAATAGCTGCTCTGTAGCACCGTGCACATAACAGTTAAAACTTCCCCACAATTTATCAACTTCAGTCAAAACCTAAGACTTGTCTTGGTAAAACTACAGGATCACAATCTATTACTTTATAACTGGCCATTAACCACATTGAGTGAATAAATATTTACTTCCATACTGTTTCTGGTATATTAACAGATGAAAAATAAAATATTCAGTCGATTTTATTTTTTATTCAGTGTTTGTTTTGTATTTTGTCTAAGTTATCTGAAGATACAAACAATCAAAATGCAGGTGGGTCTGAATGGAACATAATGGTTAATTAAATTTACGGCTTATACACACATCAATTTGCCATTTTTATTTTTCCACTCAAATTCCATCAAGCTTCAGGTAATAAAGAGTGCAAACTAACATATAGCTCTCTCTTTTGCACCATACAGAACTGGAATATCAAAGCAAGGGGTCTACTGCTTCTAATAAGAAAAACACCTTTTGAACTCCCTTGGAATATGAAATACAACCTCAAAGAAGCCAGACTTTTCTAACCTATAAATATCAAAGACGTGTTTTACTTACAAAGATCACTGTTTGAAGTTTCTTAGATTGATATACATACCACCACAAATTAAAATTCTTACAAATCTGTTTTAATGTACAGTACCACCTTAAAATTTCCTTCCCCTACTTAAGTAATACAAAAACATAATGCACAATTTTTGCTAACAGATAGCGATGGATGCCCCCAGAATACATCTAACTGATAATGTTTTGTGTACTTACCTCAAGAATTTGTTTCTATATGACTTTTACCCTAACTTCATACATCATGACATACAATCTTTTTTTTTTTTTAAGATATCAAAAACAGCTGATGCCTTTGTTTATTCGCCATCATAATGCAAGAATAAGTGAAATAATTACATTTCTTATTGATATCAGGCATACACAAATTTAGCGAAAAGGGCTATATCTCTACTGCTATAATTGTCACTATTACTTTAACTTTGTAGCCATTTTCACAGCTCTGACTGCATAAGTTTCTACTGACTAAAAATAAAATGCTGTATCTTTCAGAAATTCACGCTTATTCAGTATCAGGATCATTTCACACCATCTTAAAGGAAACAGAGATAACCTTCAAAAGGTACCAAAGAATCTCAGAAATTATTGCAAAGTTAAAAGCTAGAGAGACAAGGAAATCTAGGGATCAAAGCAGCAGCAGAACTCCCACTTGTGTAGTACATGTGTCCTACCAGCACATTCCAGATGTGGGATTATATTACTTACAGGAGTGGCTTGTACATTTGTCAATAGATGAGGGAGGGAAAAAACAATAAAAAGATTTGTAGGGTGAGAAGATTAACTTTTCAGTATCTTTCTCTGTTCGGCAAATTACCTTTATACTTCACAAGAAAGATAATTTCTCCGCAATTTGAAACCCAAATAGAAAGACCAGAAGCATTGTTTTCATAGCTCACTTAAACAGTTACATTCAATCAGCTACTTTATCTGAAGTCAGAAAGAAATGGTTTTGACAAGTATTAATAAAACTTGCATGCTTCAGAATGCTGTGCTAATAAGACTTGAATTTGACGGAAGAAGTTCTCTGACCTCAACTAAACCTACATTACAGAGATGTCACATACAGCACTCACTGAGGGTAAACATGCCTGCCAAAAAAAGGGACTGATGTGCATATATATTGGATACATTTATTAGTATGCTGTTACACTTCTATTTTCGAAATCATTTTGAAACCATCATTCACTTCCTGAGGATTTTTGTAACGTAACCTCAGTGAACATATGCTGTTATTTATTATAGGCTCCAGATGCGTGCCACCAAGTATGGTGAAATTTATAGCCTTCAAGAGTAATTAGTAAGTGGATAATCAAAATGAATAAACCGTACACAAGCAATTACAGCTAATTGTAGGAAGATATTCATTATTGTTAAGAACCTCAAAAATTATAGCAAAATGTATGACTGTTTGTCAAAACAACTGTCCAGAGCTACACTGTGTGAGTCCCTGAATTCAGCAGTGGCAGTAAGTTACGATAGCAATACTTCTGATTGTCACTAACATCCACACCTTTCTGAGCAACATGAAGGAAAGACAAGGTGAATGAAGAGAAAGATTTCCACACCATCTTAGAGCCTACTCCATTTCCCCATGCCGCAGAATCCTCCTAGGCCTCTGAGATAACACAAGTGCAGAGCTCTAGGCTTGGTCTCACCCATCCAACTGCAACTTCCAGCTTGAGCAGTGCCATGTCTCAAAGCATGCTTTAATGGAGGTTGTACACCCTTCAGCTGTGAGGTACTCTAAGACATCTGATATGGATTCCCCCTGTGCCTGTTCCTGTTATAACCATTCATCACATTAGTAGGAGAAGAGAACTAACGGACAAGATCACATTCATGCTGTTATGGAGGAAAACGTATGAAAGATTTCAAAATGGATTCAAGAAATTCACAAGGCAAGGCAGAAAAGGGTGATCCAGATGCAAAGTGACTCAGGAGCTGCTAAACTTAGGAAAACTGAGAGCACATACTCCTAGTCTCTTCACCTGCCCTATTTCTTATATGTTTCCCAAAGCACTGTCTCCTGGCAGGGAATGGATCCTTTGGGGTGAGGAATAGAAGAAAATGTTTCTCCTTTGCCTCATAATCCCCCTTACATTTACCTTTCTCGGTTACTGTACATAAAGCTATTGAATTAGCCAATAAAGGCCAAGTATTAAAGCTATTATTTCTCCACTTCCAAAGTTACACTTGAGAATAGAAGGCTTGGAAGAAGTTCTGCTTGATTCTTTGGGGAAAAAAAGGCTTATTTATAAAAAGTAACATATGCTGCTAGATGAAAAGAAGCCAACCATACCAGCTTTAAAGGCAGAATATTTCATTGAGCAAAAATCAATACATGCAGTATGATTTTAAAATGCTGAAAATTTCAGAACCATAAGAAATACATTTATGTAACTCAGGAGTTGGAAATGATGATCTTTGTGGGTCCCTTCCAACACAGCAAACGCTATGCTTCCATGATAAGTAAATTGAATTATTTTGAACAACAAACCTTCCTAAAATCACAGAAGTATTTGGACATGATTTTTCAGGGAATCATGAAGCCGCCTTTAATAAACCTGCTGCCTTCTTACTCATCTGTTATACTTCTTCAGTCGAACAAGTGAGCTTTGGTTGTCACAATATATATGTGAAAATGGTTATTCTGCACCAAGTAATTTAGACTAGCAGGCCAACTTAGCTCATGCAACTCCTTAGTGTGCACTTAGAGTACGTGTAATAAAAATTCAGTCTGAATTCAAGCAGCAAGGAAGACAACAGAATGATATGTGAATAACAAATGGTTACAAATCCTGCTCTCTGATTTGTACACCACATCACTCTGCACAGGGCTACATACACAGCTGCCATTGCATGGCAGTATGTTTTCAGACAAGAGCTCTGAGGCCTATAAAACCTTAACAGATGAGGTAGATTTTAATTCTTTCATCTAAAAGCAATTTTCAAAGGTGGCTTATAAAGCCCCAAATAACTTATATTTGTTTGACAGAGAAGCAGAGAGAAAATGCTGCAGTCTCATTGATGCTTTCAAAAAGTCATCAAAAAGCTGGAATTTGTATTCTAACAAACATGCCTTTGCCAACTGTTGCCACCATTCCTTAAAATATCACCCAGACAAAATTATCCCAACTTTGACTTCTTAAATCCCACTGCAGACTCATATTATGTAGAACTCAATGGACCTAATCTAGCACTATTTTTTGCTAATTATCCAGTGAGTAGTGCAGCTGTAATTCACAGCAATACAACTGTGCTGGTGGAAGTTCACAGTGCTAAGTAGTGAAAACATAATGATGATGATTAAGATAGGTGTATGTTTTATATTTCCAAACTGCTTTTAATTTTTATATACTTATAGAAGCAATTAAATTTGTTCTTAGAAGGCCTCAATAAATGCCCAAAAGGACATAAACAGAAATATATAAATAGCTGTGCGTTGTAATTAGTTGGAACAACAACAATAAAAAAAAACTGTCAGTTCATTCTCACAGAAAAAAAACACAAAATGTTTTACATAGCAATAGAATAAAGTAATAAATAGAATAAAATAATATGACCTGAGTTGTGAAAATAATCTCTTCCATTGCTTATTCCAGGATGCTCAAGTGAAAGTGAAAACCTGTTTCCCTACATTTTGAACCAAAACACCTTTCAGTAGTGCAGGCTGTTGGGTTTATTTATTGGAATGTAACAGAAGAGTATCTACAAGACTTGAAATACAAATACCCTAAAACTTCTCAGTGTAGAGTCATCATAACTCTCTAGCTCCCTGTGTAGCTTTGGTCCTGCATGGTGCTAAGGACAACACTTCATAACAACATAAACAACCAAAGCCTTGGTGCGAGCCATTACTACTTGGAGCCTCTCAGGCTAGAAGGATCCCAAGGATATTACTAACAGAAAGTTGACTATTTTTGTGTACAGTGATTACTGAGAATTCACTATTTTTCTTCTGTGTATTTACCATTTAGAATTAATCTGGGTACTAGAAACATTTTCTTCTACACAAACAAAATTGTGTACATTTTCATACTGTACTCACAAAGAAATTAGACCTTCTGTAAAGAACCCCAGGCCTATCCATTTTCTCTAATAACTGAATGGGAATGACTACTTAAATACTTAAAGTAATAGCTTTTAAAATGTTTTCTGAGACAAAGCAGCGGTACTCCAACACTTTTTCCTGCTCCATTATGATTATGTTTGAAAACAGGTAGGCAGCAATAATTTAGTATATAACTCCCTTTACTCATAGATCTGAATGTAGACTTAAGACTCCTTTGTATAATTCAAGACTCTAGAATTGTTACATTCAGTATATCTGTCTCACTAAAACCCTCCATTATAGTTTGCAAATGCAAAACAGTTAAGTTTCCCATCCCTAGGGAAACTGCATGCCCTGCAGATTTAGAGTATTCCGTATGCAGGCAAAAGCCAGCCAGAAGTTCCATGCATCAGCTTTTCTGTTGGCCAAGGAAAAAGTGACCTTGTTTTCTGTCCTTCCTAGCAGTCTTGAAAGACATGAGAACAACTCCACGAGAAGCAAGCACTGACAGGGGAATAGAAGTGCTTTTATCATGCTTTCGGGTTGTAACACAAATATGGTCCACAAGTATGTAAATATATGTATGACTATCTACTTTTTGTGTGTGCTTATTTCACCTTATTCCTCATTCCCCTCCTCTCTCCTGCCTTTTCTGCTAGGCAGGCTGTCACTGTCTCTCACCTCACCATGGGACCAGGTGGCAGTGACACATAAGGGGAAGAAGCAGCAGCACCGCCAGACAAAGCAGGAGCCCTGCAGATAATTATGTGTGCTGCTCGAGGAGGAGCAGCAAAACAACTGGCACCCAGCTCATCTGTGACTGTTAGCAGGTGCAGCAAACATCCGTGAAACTGTACTGCACTGGAGGGAATACAGTCACTGGTTTAAAAATAATCTGTCAATAGCCACAAAACCTATGCAGGCTTCAATTTGCTTATCTGTTTCAGCTGCAGTATTCAGCTAGGCAGACTTTTATGTGGTAATGAAGTAATGAATTCACATACACATAGGCATAGAGACCTAAAGAATACCTAGCTTGCATTCATCTCTTGTGGATGTAAAGACAGCTCTGCCTCCACCTCCACGCTCAGGTTGACCTCCTGTCTCTGAGCCCTGCAGAGAAGCTCTTGTCCTCTCCAAAAATACAGACATCCGAGCAAATGTTGTGTGCCTAGTGATCTCATGAATCAGAAGGCACATATAAAAATATGACATGACATCTCAGCACAGCAAAGCTATCAGACATTCTTTTTTTTCCAGTATAATTCAGAATGGGAATTCAGCCTGCAATGGATGCATTGCAGGTGCTGTTATGCACCCACAGTAAGGAAGAATTTAGGTGTAATGTTAAATAAAGAACATTCCTCTTCACACTCACAGTTACATTTCTTGCAATGTTTCTCCATTTGAACCATCAGTTTACAATTTTTGACGCTGTTGGCCAACTGTAACCAAACAAAAGGCTGCAAGTTTTAGAAGCACTAAACTCTGACAAGATTTGTGAGAATCAATAGCTTGGAAGGTAAGAATCATATTTCCTGCCTCCACTAACAGGAAAACTGTAAAAATAAAATGAAAACCCCTTTCTGGCTTGTCTCAGCAAACCTGGCACTCTGCCTGCCAGGGAACACAAGGGCAGCTTGCACAGCTGTGGCCAGGGCAGCAGTGAGGTGGAGGCTGTGGGCTCTCTGAGGAAGCTGAAGGCCAGCAGTCAGCTGGAGGCCATGGGGAATGAAGGCTGTAGTGAAAGGGGTGTTTGGGGGGGGGGGGTGTCAGGTCTGGTGGGAAAGGCTAGCTTAGCACCAAGGGAAATGTAGACTCACTGCTTCCAGTACTCAAACCCTGCTTTTTCCCCTTCTCAGGTGTGTGCTGAATGCTTATCTTGAAGACTTCAATAGCGGCTGCTTTTCCTGCACACTTCTGTCTTTACTCCCAACATAGAATCCTTAGAATTAGAAGGGATTTCTGTAGGCCATCTAATCCAACTCCCCTGCAATGAACATGGACACCACAGCTAGATCCAGTCGCCTAGGGCCTGATCCAGCCTGGCCTTGAAAGTCACCAGGGATGGGGCACCAAGCATATCACTATGCAACCTGTTTCAGTGCCTCACCACCCTCACTGCAAAGGATTTTTAATTATATCTAACCTAAATCTACCCTAAACCTCCTATAATTCTTCCTGCAGTGTTTTGTTTTTGGTTGTCTTTCTCTCACTGGTTTTCAGAGTCCCAGCCCCACATCTTCCTCCAGTGCTCATCCCAGGAATTTTCCTATATCCTGCAGGGTGCAGGCAACCTCTTTTATTTCTTCCCCTCTTTGCTCTTATTTCTTGTCTTCCTCTCTGTAGCATGAAAAGAGACAGAGGACCAATATGTTGCTTCCAGTTTTCAGTCAACTCTGGGAAATTTGCAGGTCATTAAAACTCCTAAATAACTTGGGTTTGCTCTGCTTTTTTTCAACTGCTTTTGCAATCGTGTTAAGATGTTAAAGTGAATATCATTTCTTTCAGCCTTAATGGCTTGGAACTAGGTATTTCTCCTCTATACCAATAGGTAATGCGTATTAGATGTCTCTGATAGCTGTCTTTGTTCAGGGATCTACTTGAAAACAACTGTGACATGATATAAACTTAAGAATCACTAAAAATATTAGCAGTAGTTAACAGACAGCACATAAATCTTGGTATTAACTATGAGCATATAAAGAAAATGAGTTCATTCTATGAACAGGCTCCAGTGCAATTGTAGCAATAAACAGACCTGCTGTAAAAGAGTGGTAATTTGTAGCACTTCCATGACAGCTGTAACATTTCAGGGTTGTACACATTTTACACAGCTGTCTCCAGCAGGTGAGAAAAAGTTTGTTGCAGGACAACGGCCTTGTGCTTCAGAAGAAGAACCAAACTGGGGAAAGTAAAGTGTTTTCTGAGTCTGAGATGAGATTGGGAAGGTCAAAAATGTAAACACAGTCCCACAGTGTCTGCTTGCCTTTGACTTGTAGACATTGCTGAAGAATGTTGTGAGGCTCAAGAAATATTTGCAAAACATTTAAAAATTAAACACTAACAGTGAACCTGACATTATAAAATTCACCAGGAATTAGGCCAGAAGCCTGTTTTTCAGCTATTTATATCTCCTTCTTTTAATTCTCTTTCACAAAAGAGCTACAATTTCTTCATATTTGTGATAGCCTGCTATCTATTTACCAGCTCCCTTAAACAAAATCCTCTTAGTAAATGAGTCTAGCCTTCCCTGTTAAAAACTGTTAACTCTTATCTCTCTGTTGTATTGCATAAATCCAAACCCAATTAAAAGAAAAAAGGTAATTGTGTTGACAGATTATTATCAGTATTTTTCAAGGAAAAAAAAAATGATTTGAAATGACTACAAAGTAAAATACTGTTTACAATTTAAATGCAAATTCTAAGCCTTTAAGTTGAAACTTACTACCCAATTTCTGTGATATTACTGGAAAAAAAAATGTTACTACATTTTGCTTATGGCTTCAGAGAAACAGATACAAAGAAATCTGATAGTCAAAAGACTTTTTCTCTCAGATGCATGAAGTATTCTGCTGTGCTCTGACACCCATCAGGATGCACCAGGAAAGCTTACTGTACTACTAAGAATGATTTATTGTCTGCTACAATCACTGTTGTTTCATATTGTGAGGTCTTGTTAGAATGCTGACGTATTAAGACAAAGTACCATCACCTTCTAAACTTAGCTGTGATAATATATAAAACCTGTCTTGGTGGTCATCTAGCTACAGCACTGTCATCCATAAGAAACAGCATCTTTCATCTTCCAGGAGCTTTTTGTAATACAGAACCTCCGCTCGGAGCCAGCAATTTCTGATCAATCCCAAGCATCCCAAACCACAGCAAAGAAAAACATCTCATATCTTCATCACTAAAGAGAATCAATCCATTGCCCCCACATAATGTAATGGAAAGCACAGCAAAGACAGCAGATCAGCAAGGTTCTAGACTACAGTAAGTGGAGGTTTGTTCAAATGCAAGAGCTGTAGACAATAAAGGAAAAAAGCTGCTTACCTTTAGAAGACCTCAGGTACACAGGGAAGTCCAGCAAAAACAAAAAAAAAACAAAACAAACAAACAAACAACAAAAAAACCCTTGCCTCCACTAGCAACCCTTAAATGAGGTCCAGGAAGGGGTGGATCCCTGGCTCCAGCCCTTTGTTAATTACATTGCAAACACATGAGCTCCCCTGGGTTGGTCCTGCTTTCCCACCAGGTGCTCAATCACTGTTTCAAACTGTGACTTAACCATATCCACTACACCACACCTTTATAAAAGCAGTGAGTTCAGTTATCATTTAAAAAGTTCTGGTTTTAGAACTGACATTTCAAGAGGATTAGCCAATGTGGAAAACACGCATTGCCTTGACTAGGTAGTTCATTTTCCACTTGATATTTAATATCTAATTAATTCACAGTGTCTTAAATATAAGAAATTCCTCCTATGGGTGATAAGACTTATAACATAGTTTCTCAGTTCATTTTTATTTTCTGTTTGTACTTTCATGACTGTTAACTATTGTATGGCGAGAAGATGTAACAGCAAATGATATAACAAACTATAACAAAATACTACATACATACAAATTGCACCATCTAAATAAACTGTGATTCTCTGATTACATGTATATTTGATATTTCATAAGACACTGGAAAATAACATTAACGTCCCCCTGGTTTACTCAGGATAAAACTCAGCCTCCTTGCATAACAAATATCAAAATACAGGTCAAGAATCTCAGAATCACAGAATTAGAGGGGTTGGAAAGGACCTCTGGAGATCATCAAGTCCAACCACCAATCAAGAACTCAAACAAGAAAGAGGAACTCCTATCCCCATGAATTGTGTTGTGAAGACATAGAATGAAGGCCCAAATCTTTGTCTAAATTGCATGCTTATGTACACTGGTTGAAAGGCTTGCAGAAAAAAGAGAAACAGAAAGCAGTCAAGGTGCAGCTTACGTCCATTAGTATGTTAATGAAGGAATGGGATAATAAGCTTTCTGTTTTGTTTGAATTTAGCAATCAGACTGCTACTGCTTATGTATGAGTATATATTTAGCAAAATTAGCAAACAAAGCTAGCAATCAAGGAGGTGAAAGAGATCATTCCATACATGCACTAAGGCACTAAGGCTTACATGGGAAGAAGATGAAGGCTTTGGGTTTGCCTGCTTTGCAGTGGGAAGACTCCTGAAGGGTCAGGAGCTCAGATCACCCAAATTTGCAGTGGCTTGCTGATCAAAGGAACAGCTAATTGATGGGAAAGTCATTTTGGTAATTACGGGCCAGTTGCTCTGATCTTACATATTTTTAGTTGGATAAATCTCTGCCTTGACAGATGGACAGCAGTCAGGGATCTCCTGAAGCTGAAAGGGTTGTGGCTGAAAATCTAATTGGAAGTTATAGGACTGAAGAAATCATCTTCCTATCTGTAGCTCACATAACGCCAGAATTAAGTACCTAGTATCTCTGATATAGAGCAGGGTCAAGATTTATTCTTCATATGGATTAACTATTACTATATGAACTATTGAGCAATATTCCCCAAATCCCATAATTTGATGAAAATGAGTTTGACTCAGCTATTAGTACCCCTTAAAACACCTGACGAAACTGTCTTACCACCAGGAGAAGTAGGAAATAAAGTTATCAATATATGACTGGTTATAATAAAGAAGAAAAAGGTTAAAGTCAGGGGGTCTTACAATCCTAGGGTATAATCAAAGACAGAGTGCAGTGCTTTCACCACTAATTTAAAAACAGGTATCTCAAATACTGGCTATTAAGAAATTATGGGTTTTATAAAAACACACTACCCAAGGTAAATGTTTTACAAACACAAAAAGAAATTCTGAGTAGGTAAGCAGGATCCTCCATCTTTCCTCTATTAGACCTCTAGCAGTTAGAGATAGTAAGATGTGAGGAATATTTTTCTGTTCACTGATTGTCAGAATTCAGGGATTTCTCATGAACATAGGGAAGAAAAGTTGGACCTTTGCTGATTTTACCAGAAGAGGACATTATGTTATACCTATTTCTCTGTCTTATTTAGCTGCACTTTCTCTAGACATCTTTATTCTACCACCTTTGAAAGGCCTTGCTGGCTAAAATTCCCCTTCAACCTTCCAAGTGCTTTCAGTGGAAGTCATAACTACTGCATTGTGCAGGATTTGGCTCAATGGAACTTAAAACCATTCAGTAAGAATCCAGATTTGAACTGAAAGTGCTAGCAAACTGCTATCTATTCAGCTACATTTCTACCTGTAATCTAAGTTAATGTAATGGCACAAACCAGTTGGAATTGATAGTAAATTTTTTTACACTCAAAACATACATAAGAAAAGGAGCTTGTTTTACTAGGGAACATAAGATTACTACTTCTTGTCTGTATTCTTACCTTCAGTCAACAACTATTTGTGTTAGCAACAAGTGTTCCATACATATATATCCAATCATTCTATTCTCTGGGGGTTGCTTTTTATGTGTTTGGGAAAGGAAATGTGTGAGTTAGACTGCAATCTTTCTCAGATGCAGTAGATCTGATTGCTGTTTCTACAAGGCCAAGTAGCTCATACAACCTTAACTTTAGTACACAGTGAACTAAATAAATCTTATTAGTGGCCATTAACTATAATCTTTTATTTACTTAAATCGGACTTAATTATAGTAAAGCTTTCATAGTGATAAATATCTTCAAATATATTTAACAAGGATAAAATACCAATAGTGTAATAAGACAGTAACTTTGGGTCAAATTCTATTAATTTACAGTGATACAAATCTGGATTAATTCTTTGGATTTGTGCCACAATACCAAAAAAAGAAGAAAAAAAAGAATAATTTGGTTTAATGCTTTATATCTTGATGCTGTGCTTCTTGAATAAAGTTAATTTAGATTCCATTTGTCAACTGCTTGTTGTTTTTTTTTAAATCTAAAACAAGGCATTTCCTCATCCATCTTCAAAACAAACATTTCCAGGAGACAACAGGAAAATCACGGTCCTCATTGTTTGTTGTTCAATGCATCAAAATACCCCTTGAAAATTGAATGGTTAAGTACAGCCTGTACACTGGTAACAAAAATAGCTTATCTGATTGTATGCAACACACAGGATTTTAGCTGAATGTGCTCCTAACAATCTGGCATTGTTCAATCACCTGCCAGAACTCTCCCTATCCAGTGCTCACCTGGTGTGCTGATGATACATGGGAAGGCAGCATTCAGGTCAGAAGCCACTCATAAGGAACAATTGGATTCTTGGCTATGCCATGGAAGGTCTTTTAATTTCTTACATCTGGCAGCTTCTAATGGGAGTGAACTCTAAATGTCTGGTGTGAGAGTCACATGCACTCCTGAAATCCTGTGTCTTCATCATGTGTTTTCATCAGAGGACTCACACTAAGGCATGCTGCTTACAAAGAGATTTAAATCACCACAATGTAATTGCAGAGATGTTTGCAATTATTATTAACCACTTTTTTGAACATTTGTTGAGAACAGCTGCAGCTGGTGGAAAGGAGAAGAGATGCACGGTCCAGTTGCCTGTACCCTCAGTGAGGTTTGGTGAGTAGCTACCCGCCATTCCAAGAGCAAGATTTTTGGTGGCTGAATCTAATCCAGATTGGAGGTGAATGTCGGACAGGTAGAGGGCAGCTGAGAGCAGGCAGCAGATGGGCAGGCCAGTGGGAAGGCAACCCCAGGCTAGCAGGAGATGGCCAGGGCAGGGAGGACAGGCTACACCATCAGCAAGTGCACCGACAGCAGAAAGGCTTCACCTCCTCCTGGTTCACCACCGGTCATTAATCACACCTGTTGGGTTTTGTGAACACCTATTTTTTTTTTTAATCTTTATTTTCTTTTTAAGATGTTTTAAAGTCACAGCCACAGCCAGTCCATCCTCCTCATCTTATTTTATTAGATTAAATTCACACAGCACAACCTGAACAATGAGTTTTCAGCAAATTTATATCTTACTTTTTCTGGGTGACATGAATATCTTAATTTAATGCCTATTCGAGATGAAGACTTGTTTACGGTTTGAGTTTCAAATAGAAAGCATTTGCAAAGAGTATGCAGTCGTAGTGTCTCTGCAGGCATTGAAATATGAGAAAGAACAGCTAAAGACAAGGGAAGCAATGAAGGAAGGATGAGATACCATCCAAGTAACCTCCCCCAGTCAGTTCTCTGACTGAAACACACAATACAGAATAGTGATGCCACCAGTGTTTGGGGTTTAAAAATTCATTAAGATCATTTTTTTTTTTTAATTGTCCAAATAACACAAATGCAATGTGGATTTATCGGAGGCACTTCTAATCCAAGTTATGTGTGTGTTTCTTTTTTTTTTTTCTTATTTCTTTTTCTCCATAAAAACAAAGGAAGAGAAATTGTAGTCTACAAGCCCAGGAAGCTAACGAAAATCAAGCCCCATTATAGAGCTGAATTCTTATGTATGAATTTAAACTATAGCTCCCAGTTTGCATTGCACTGTAGTTTTCTGTAGAAACACATTTTTATATTTTCACTAATTGTTGAACCTACCTTTTAATTTTTTTCTTAGTGAGACTTTGGAAACATGGATAGCACACATCAATGACACATTGCCTTTTTGGAGGCCAGCCATTAATTCAGGCAGTGAGTATCCAATTTGCATTTCTATCGAAATAGAAAAAGACAAGAACACCTCTGCCAATTTAGCACCTCCTCTTGCTCCCAACCTCCTCTACCTCTCCTGCTGCCCTTGCAGACCTCTCCTGAAAGCAGCTGAAATTAGCCTATCTGCTCACACAACGCTGACATATTCAGAGGTGCTGTTAATTTGATTTTTATCAACTCAACAGGGAGAATGTGATTCTCCACTACTTCTCATTAAGGACCATCCAATTATTCTAACTTGAACTCCTGAGCAGAGATGGATAAATAATTAACAGTTTACTAGATCATCTAAGATCCATTTTCTTCGCCAAAGAAGATCACTATGTTTTTGTTAATGTTTTCCTTATTGGCTTTAGAAATAGCCTGCTAACTATTTCTCTAAATAATTCTTGATCTGAAGTTTCCAGTTTCATAGGGATTCTCAGGGCATTTGATATTCAGCACTTAACGGCTGAGCTAATTGTCTGAAACTGCAGATCCTGCATTATGTTTCTGTCATGTGTTTGGATGGCTGTAATAGCTGTAATTATTTTCTGAAGCGAATAGTAAATTTCTACACCTAAAGCGAAATATTTTGCAATATTATTTTAAAATCTAAATTTCCATAAGCATTCTTGTTACTAAAAGCACTGGAAGGCTTGAATGTACCAGAGAGAATTTTTGCCTGAACTACCAAGGTTGTACATTACTGCAATTTGCATTCTTTTTGCTATGTCATTGGAGAGAAAAATATGAAATTTGTACATCATTGCATTCACTGAAGTTCATCCTGTTCTGGTTCTCCTTCAGCCTCAGAGGCAAAGGAGTCAAACACCAGTCTCTTAGATCTGGAGTCTGTGTGAAAGTAAAAAGGAAAAAGTCTCAAAACACAAGTAACCAGAGCTGGGATCGGCAGGAAGGAACAAGGAACTATGTTAAGAACAGAAAAAGATATGGAACTGGCAGGGAATGAAAGCAAGCATCCTCTGCTAACAACGTACAGAATATTTAATGTTTTTGTAACAGGACCTAAACAGCTCTCTACATGAATAAAACATACATTTCTCTGTTTCAAACATTACTTTTCCTGGGTTTCCTATTTTTCACAAGTATTTAGTCTGCCCTGAAACCAAGGAAAACAATAGGGAAACAAAGATATGGATATACTGGTGTGTATAGGCAAGAAAATGTACACACATATAAATTAAGAAAGTTTTCAAATTGGAAAGCCAAAACTTTTAAAGTGATTCAACCCATATTTATTTAGCTCAATATTTAATTATTAAAATACCAGAGCTATAGCTTTATAAAAAATACCTGACAGAAAACTGTCATTACTTACAGACTGCATAATTATGGATTTCACAATAGTAAATTCATCCCAATGTTGCTAGAAAAGAAATTATTTACTACCAGAATATGTTAAGAATTACACAATTCCTATTTAAGAAATGTGGAGGCATGCATTGTTTTCATAGAGGAAAATACCCAGAAAGAAGATATGCTAAGATGTCAAAGGAAAAAGAGTGGAATGCTACCAGGAAGGGGACGATCTTAAGAAAAGTATTGATGAAAAAGTCCCTTTTTAAGAAGCTTTTTCCCCCATTTCTATACCTAAAGTTAGAGGAAAGTAATCTACGGCAAATTTGTATCAGCAATGAAGATCAATAATTCTTCTGGCTTCTCTCCATTTCCACACAACTATCTCTTGTTTTAAATCACTCTAATTTCTTTGAACAATTCTTTGCCTGCAGCCTATTTAGAGTGGAGTTAAACAGTCACTAATCCAAAAGTAGGCTGCTTTGATTATAAGCTTGCTATGTTCTGCTTCTTGAGTGGATGATAGGTCTCAGAATTAGCTGTCTGTGAATTCATTATAGATACTCATAAGAAGGCTGTAAGCTTCTTTCTGGAGCCAGGTAGCCAAAACAATTTAAGATTTCCTTGAAACTTTGGCAACTGTCACTATTCAGCTCAGTAGGATATATGCTGGACATGTGGGAAGAGGACTTTTGCTGGGTATTATTTCGTGACTGTTTTTCTATTAATGAGAGAAATAGAAAGACCAGTGAAGCAGAGAGAAAAAGCTGCAAATTAGCCTGGGGCACAGCCAAAGAGCTTCAGAAAGCACTGTCCTTAAAAAAGCTGAGAAAGAAAACTCCTGGGCTGAGGGCTGGTGAGCCATCCATCATCTGTATCAGAACTCCTGGCCAAAGGAGAGAGCTTAAGATATTTTCTGTGACTAAATAGGATCTCCAAGAGCCTGCATTTGATTAACTGCTTAAAATAACACGTATTATGTAAATGGTACAGGTAGAATTTAGTTTTCCAGAGCATGCAGCTAGGAATGGGTTCTCCTCTTGATACATGATGGAACAAAGAGTGTAGATACTTGCACAGCTCATTGATGTCTCAGAAAATGAAAAACATGATTTAAAACCAAGGCTGAAGGCATAAAAATGAATTAGAACAGTGTCTGAAAGGTTTCTAGAAAACAGCTGAGGAACATCTTGCTTTTGGAGATCAAACATCTGTTAAAGTAACAACCAGAGTGTCTAGACAGATTATGAAGTCCATTTGTCTCACAGTGGCACAACGAATCAGGACAAAGTGACTAGTAATGCAATTACTACTGACAAAAATATTTGTCATGATATAAGAGCAGAAAAGTTAAAGGAAACTTGAAATTTCTTAATAGAAAAGCACCACAAAAAGGACATGAGCACCAAGAGTGGAATGGGAAGTGTTATATTAGAAATATTGATAAGAAGGCCAATTCTATTTCTAGCAACATACAATGCAGAAGGACATATGACACTGATGTGACTGAGTTACCCCAGGTTAACGACTGGGTTTTTTACAAAGTTTCATTCCAGCAATTAGTCAAAGTTGGGCAAGGCACAGCTGAAAGCTATGAGGAGATATGAAGAAGCTCTACTCAAATTGAGTGAAAACACTTGGAGGCGTGCAGATTAGCTGCTTCTAGGTTAATCCCCAAATTGCTCATTTTATAGCTGCTATGAAATTTGTCATGGAATTTGATAACCAGGAGGAAACGTCTGCAGGGCAGGGAAGGAAATCTGTTTGCAATAGTCCCCACTGCATCCAGCCGCCTAAGATGTCTCTGGGATGAAGGTTTCTCACCTGAACCATGAAAGCCCTGAACAAACAGGACTAGTTTGTAAAATAAGAAAACCTGAAAGTTTTGAAACTGTGAGGAAAGAAGTCCAGAGAGCTATATGCAATACACTGGCTCAGTCACAAAATCCATCAGCTCAGTGTCCTGTTTCTGAAAACTGCCAGAAGCAGATGCTTAGGGAAATATACAGCCAATGAGACGTACTGAGTCACCTTTTGTCTGCTTTATGTTCCCAGTTTCTGACAGTCAATGGTGAGTGAACATCTCAAACTGATGATTCCAGGTACACCAGCTACTCATCATCATTACCATACCAGGAATTTGACTGATCCCTTTTCTATGTATACTTATTTGTTTAAAATTGTATGGACTATTTAACTATGTATGAATGAAAAAAATTGTGAAGAGAACAGTTGCAAAACTCAAATGCACCCCAACCATTAACAAGTCCATTTGTACTGCAAGCCAAGTAACACAATCATAACTCAAAAACTACATGAAAGTCACCGTCCCATTATGAGGAACAGGAAGAAATTCGACTCAGAGCCATCAGCCTTTATGTGCTGTTTGCCTCTGGATTTCTGTTTTGCTTTGCTTACTCTCGAGTAATAATAATGTTAGTAATTCAGTTATGGACAGGATTGTAGATATTTGCTGAAACTTAATAGTTATCAGATCAGACATGCTAAGACAGCCTGGGGAAACATTAGCTGTTAAAATTCTTGTTGATCTAGAGGAGAAACACCACTCCTATCACTGCCTGCTGAATAACAGGCAGAAAATGAAAGAGTAACCAATACTGGTGCAAACCTGCAGTTGAAGCTTTAATAAGTACAGAGATGGAAGAAATCACAAGAAGAGGGTACTGCTCTCAAATGGGCAAGTCAAATCTTCAATAAAGGTAAACTTAATCGGTCCAGCCAAAAACTGAAACTGGAAGAAACTGAAAAAAAAATATTTATGCTAGGCTCTACTTGAGCGTCTGGTATTGAAGGAAGAGAAATTCCAGTTCTTTGGTCAATTATCAGCAGTATAATAGAGCCTTGGACTATTTCTCAAGTGTTCACGTAGTTAAAAAAAAAACAACACAAAAAACAACTCCAAACTTCCTTCCAGATCTCCTGCACATGCTGAATTGAATAAATATATGGATCACTTTTCCATATACTTTTTACCTACGCTTTATGATGTATCACAATGTCTTATTTTTATAGGTTGTATGAGTGATTCATTAAATAAAGACCAATTAGTACCAAAGCTCTGTGTTTTAACATTTCTGAATCATTTCTTAATCATATCTGCATCCTGACCGACAACTGAAATGACCTTTCAGGAACATTTTTGATCATTTAAAGAAATACACAGCAATGGATGAGTGCACTGAAATTTACAGGAATTGACATTCAACAGCACTATGAGGACAACGAGTAGTATCTCACCTGCCCAGTCCAAACATGATAGAAAGGTCAGATAAAGAAGACTGGAATCTTGAAATAAGATAGGTAAAGGTGTGATATTTTTGAAAGGTAAATAAAAAGAGTAATGAAAAATTAATAGATAATAAAGCAGATGGAAACTTCTCATTGAACATGATTTTTCTTCTCTTGGACCCAATTTGAACAGGAAACCAGTGGGCACTTAGAATATATACTAAATTCAGTCAGTAATGTCCTAACTGCTGGAAGATCTTAAGTTCAGACATTGTATGTTCCACTGAAAAAAAAAAAAGAACAAAATGCTTAGCCACATATTCATCTGCTGCTTAAGTTTATCTGTACCTGGCCTATAATATGTATTTAATAGAGCAATGCCCTCCAGAGAGTTCTGATGACTGAATACTACTTTGTAAAGGAGGTCACATTTCAGTTACATTATGCACTCCTGAAAAATTGTGTGCTTCTCTTACATAACATAAAGGTCAAACCGGTAGCCTGGAAAATCTCTGTACTCAATGTTAGAGAGAAGAGCTTGTCTGGAGCTTTCTTTGCAACGTCTCTTCTAAGGTTTGGCTGGGCATGTCATAGGATAGCTCAGATATTTTCTGAGTGGTAATACGTACTGTTTAACTTAGTCATACAGCACTTTCAAGAAGGCAATATATTTGATTCTTATTTTGTTTGTTCTGAAATGTTTAAGGTTAAGCATAGCTTCTCTGTTCCAGTCCTACGAGCATGTTTTTATGTATTGCTCCTGTTGACAGATTATCTGCGTTCAATGATTCTGATGTTGAGGTCAATTACGTGCAGGGTCACTGGTTACTTGTACCTTTTTCTTACAAACTATAAAACTTTGACCTACCAAGAACCTTTCCACTCTTATTTCCACAAAATAATCTCAGCAGGAGAGAAGAAAAACAATTCTGGATGAACTGGTTCTGTCAATTCTTTAAAATATTCTATCACTATCTGAAGTGATTTATGTGGCACATCGGATGAATGGGAGTATTTATCAATTTTGTGATCTATGATGCGTGTGCGTCACGTATTCTGACAAAAAATTGATGGAACAATAAAATCTAATAGGAGCACTCAGGACAGACCAATATATACCTTCTATTTATTTCCGTGGAAGCTACAATGGATACAAAAAGTATCATAACATTATTTGATACAGGAATTTCTCAGCTACGAAGCACAACATTTCAGTGCAGTCGCCAGCATTAGCTATGCATTTTCACCAGTGATGAACAAGAGCCTGCATGCCACGCTCTTAACAGTCTGAGCCAGTGGAGGTGACTGCTGTTGCCACTGCTGAAATGGACTGGCCATCCCTTATTATGCTTCCATCCACTTTCTGGCCTCCAGAAACATCTCATAAATATATAAGCATTTGGTCAAACAAGCTAGTCAAACTAATAGGTGGATTAAGAGATATTAATATCTCATGGAGAGCAGACACAAATCAAGAGATAGAGCACTTCAGATCCTTATGTTAAATGATATTTTTTTGTAAATTCAACAGATCTCCAAAGAAATTACAGCTCTTATGTAAGGCTGGCACGCGACCCAAAGAATCTGTATGAGACATATGCCTGTGTGGAGTAACAGCTCCAGAATGGATATCCTATAACATGCAAAATAGCATCAGATACTTAAGTTTAGTCCTTGAATCTCATCTCTTAGTGGAGCTTAGATTCTTTAGCAGTCTATGGATGTACACAGTATATACAAGTAAAATGGTATGGAGTTATGCTTTTAAAAAAAGAGGTCAAAACCTCCACCTTCTGCAAAAGTTTATTGAAGAGGCAACTTTATATTTGTAAATATACATCACAAACAGTAGCTTTTTCACTGCAATAAAGATGAAGCAGCAGGTAGAGCATTTTTAGTGAAATTTATTTTAATCTGATCTCTGAGTTTCCATCAAATAGAAAGTAAACATATCTGTTTGTTTAATAATTATACATTAACAATAATGCAATAATATATTTGTTTAATAATTTCGTAAAAAGATCTAGTAAAAGATCTTTCATGATTACAAAGTAAATTGAGGAGAACAAAATTACAATAGTAGATGTCTAGTCAACTCTTGGTGTACTATAAACGTTGCAGTCCCTACCATTTTTCCTAATGTTTTACTAATCCTTTCCTAGTATTCCCCTAGTCATCCAAATGGATAACAAACAGCTAAATGGAAAAATAAAAACAAAACAAGGCTGTTACCTCAGTTTCTTTCTAGCTTATGCCTTTATTGGAGCTTTTATTTTTAGGGAGTTTCCTGAGACTAGTGTCTCAGTTCCTATGCTCATTTCCATCAGTGCTGTTGGTACTTAAGCCAAGGCTGATAGACAACAGCAGCAGCTCAATATACTGCCTCAGTATATTAAGTCTTATGAAGGAGGAGGGGTGAAGAGTAAAAAGCAGCCAACAATCACTCAAGATTACAAATTTGATGCTAGAGAACACAGATATTTACAGGTTGACTTCACACCCTCAGTATAGTTTGATTATTACTTTAGCTTCAAACTTAGTTTTCTTCTTGATTTCATCTATAATTTTCTTAATCTCACTGTGTATTTTGGAACATTATAATTTCCTTTGAACCGACTTCCCCCAGCTGTTTAATGCTATTAGCAAATGTTAGCCTCTTACTGCATCACTCTCTTCAGAAACAAAACACAGAAGGGAAAACTGTGTAATGACTTCAGCCACTACTTTGCCTTAGAAGTCCCAGCTGTCGTTAGTAGCTATATTCACTGAAGCTATTGATATATTTACCAGTCAGTGTTTTCCATCACGCTTTATCTAAGACTTCCAAACCTGTTATCACATAAACACATATACATAAACTTGGCTGCGTGGAAAACACAGTTTGTGATGACAAGCTCATACAGCTCGTTTGTACACACTGTTTTATTAACTCATTAAAAAGAGTCCCAAATAATCCACTCAGCAATTAATGTAGATACTCAGCCAGCAAAGCTGGGCTTCTGCTTCACTGAATTAGGGAGAACATATAATTGATAAAATTATGGCCTCGATGCTCTCATTTGAGATAAAATATTCCACAATCTTGTGATAAGATAAATCATTATCAAATTCAGAACTAATTTTGTAAATAACACAGTAATTGCGGAAAATTCAGAAAACAGGAGAGAGACAGGTATAAACCATGTAAGGACATACCTTTGGATGTATTCAACTTTTCACTTTTTGTGTTTGACCAACGCAAATCATTTTATTTTTGAATATATATATATATATATTTATAGATAAGAAGCATTGTATTCTATCTACTGAGATTTTAACAGTGGTGTTCATAAATGCCAAGCATTGCACTTAGAGGGGAAATGCCTGCATGCATTTAATTTCTGCATTGTTAGTTGTGCTGATATGATAAAAGCAACTTTGTACACACTGGGATTCTTGTCCTGCTTGTTTGTGTCAGCTTCGTGAGAGCAAGAGGGGGGCACAGCGGGCTCTCCTAGTCTCTAAATGGCAGCATGAATTGTGGTCATTAGAGTTCTCATGACTTATGTACAAAATAAGGTATCAGTGTCAGCACAAACTGAGGGATCCTCTGGGACACAGATATTTACTCCTACTAGTACACATCCAATCCTGCTTCTACATGAGTTTATGAATTTCAAAGATGAGAGAACTTTACACATTGGGGTTCAGGAATGAAATATGGTAGAGTGTACTCTATTACCTTTCTGGAAATGAAATTTATTTTGAACCCAAGGATAAAATAAGCATGAGACTAAAAGGAAAACATCAACAAAAACTAAACCAGAAACTTAGTAGCTTTCATATGACCTAGATCTGACCACTCTGAAATGGAAACATATACAAAGTAACATATCTTTGTTGTGACTGGTATCTGTTTGTTTTTTTTTTTTTTCATGAATACATACATGCAGTGGAATAAATAAGACTGTACATGTTTAAAAGAGGCAACTGTGACTATGACATTTTGATTCTACTATTTTCTTCACCAAATCCCATGAGAGAACTGAAAAACAAATTTAGAAAAATCTAATATTTTCTAATTCAAAGTTAATAAGCCATTCAACCAAGAGTTGATCTAGCCCAGGTATTAGCAACAACAGCATTTGATGCCTGTGAAAACGGCATCAAGTATGTAATACTTCCTTTTAGTAGTTTCCCAGACTAAATACATTCAGATCAGGGATTTTCTAAGCAAAATATATTTGTTACATATTCAATAATCCCCACCAGATCCTGCTTCCTTAAAGTTATCTGATTAGCCTTTACTCCCACGTCACATAAATTCAACTTCCTTTGGTGAAGTTCTTCACAGGCTTCTTATCCTAAAATATTCTAACAAATATCCCACTTGCACAACTTGAAATTATGTCTTACAGGTTAAAATCTTGACTAGGATGCTCCACTTTGAGAACTTGAATATATGTATTAAATAAATAAAGAAATAAAAATAAAGAAATAATAACTCCAGAACACAGTGATCCTTCTCCAGAAATACAGTCCTAGGTTCTGTGTTTTTCACAAAGGGATATCTTAGTATTTTAATGACTACTCAATGTTAACAGAAGTTGAGAATTGCCCACTCGGGATATCTTGCACCATGATCATCTAAAAAACTGCTTTAAGTGACAGAGGGAAAGATCTGGACCAAGCAGACAATGAATTGGAAGCAATGCCTGTGCTTCCTGATGAAATGAATAAAGCCATTTTATTTCACATTAAAGCCCATCTCCAGCATTTTGTACACCTTGTGATACACTCTAAAAATGCAATTAAAATTCTTCATCAAACTCATTTTGTTCAGTATAAAAGGGAATATCAACTAAAAATAACCAAAAATATTCACCAAATTTTCCAGATAAAAAAGCACTACTTTATAAAGGTAAAATCAGTCAAGAAGATTTATTCCCTACAAGGCTGTCAGCCTTTAAAAAACTCAGTAACATGCTGCATTTCTCTTCACATGAGGGAAAATAATGCTTTCACACAACGTATTTTGCAATTCAGCAGTCAAATGTTGTAAGTATGCAAAGAAATACAACCCCACAATCTCTAGACTTAAGCATCACATTAAGTTTGAAATTCAGGCAGGGAATATAAAGTCAAAGTTGAGTTTAGAAAAAACAAGTGACAAAGAACTGATGGATGGAGAGAGCAGGATAAGCAATGATTACTTAGTGAGGAGACAACTAAAGGAAATGAAGAAATATTATCACTACAAGAGATGCACACAGATGGTTTCTCATTGAGGTAAACGTGCAGAGCAACGTCTCCCATTGCACAGGTGTGGCTTTCAGTTATTCACTTTTCCTGTAATTAGGTTAACAGTAAACTGACAAGTGCATATTTATGAGGCAAAATACAAGTATACCACTTTGAAGCTGTCTATAGGTTTTCTGCTTCTTCTCACTTGCCCGGATCTGTTGTACGTGTCAAAACATGCTGTGTGCAAATGACTACTGTAAGAAGTCTCAGAGTTCAGCAGGTGCTCCATGTTTGTCTGAGAAAGATATTCCCATGATGTCCACAGTCAATGATCAGCTTCCTTATGTTATGGTTGGTACATATTTGAGGACCCCTCTCTAAAATACTTAAATCACTTAATTTTCTTCTTCCCTTTTTTGAATGGAGGATTATTCACACACTACTTTCATAACCATTAAAAAAACAACAACATTATAGTAAAAATATCAATTTGCTTGATATAAGATGGGAAATCACCACAGTGAAGGTTTATCACTGAATATAGGGTCATCATAAGTGATTTCAGTTGTTTGTCTATAGTGACTGCCTGAAATCCTACCATAGTTCATAGCGAAGTTTCAGTGAGAGTCTAACAGTTGTGTTGATGTCTGCACACCAAGCAATAGTTTTTTGCATCCTTCTGCGCATAGTTTTGTAACTAAACAAATATTACATAGATATTATTTCAATTTTGATACCACTAGGAGGAAAATATAAGTTTATGAATCAGCTTATCTCAGCCTTGGAAGCTGCAGAATAAAGAAAGATTAAGAAAAGAAATAAACATCTCAGGTTTTCCCTAAGCAGGGTTTTCAGTCAGTAATACATAGTTGTTAAGGCAGCCCTCTCAGATCCTCAAAAGATGCTCTGAAATATACTGCTGTTGTTATGGCAAAGGTCACCAGATGGCACTGTTAAACATTTTAAGATTTAACCGATAAAGATCTGATTTCTAAAGATGAGCAAGGCTTGAGGCTTACAGGAAACGCTACTGTATTGCTTTTATGGTAGAGAATCTTTGAGGAAGCTCTGACAATTAACTCCGAAGTTTTCTGTCTATCATAATTTCTCTAATTGAAATCAATAACGGAGAAGGACTTCTCCCCTAGGATTTCTGCTTTAAATTTTCTAAGAGGCAATTGCCCACTTGGGCTGCTTCTGGCTTCCTGATTTCAAAGACCAACCTACGTAGCATCAAACTTAGTTGTTACACAAACAGCATAGAGCTTTGGTTATTTAAAAAATATTTTTTTCTAATTTAGAAGCAAGCCACAACATTTTGCTATCAGGCACCACTTGTCAAGAAGGAAAAAACTATCTGCCTTGGAAAAGAGGTAGGAAGGATCTGCCTCATTTCTCAATAAAGATTTTTTATATTTTTCTCCATACTTACAAGTCCTCTTATTTTTCAGGTATCATCAAGCAATCTCTTATTGTAAGATAACAGCACACTTCGAAAGAAATTTCTTGATGATGATTTATACTGATTGATATTTAGTGGCCTAGTGAAAAAAAAAAAAAAACTATCGATAATCTCTTCATTTTACTGCCTTCTCATGGGAAATTCACTGTCAGCAAGGACGATTTCTTCTTCCCAAAGATTAGTGGCATTCCATCAGTTTGTTAACCTGAAGTATTTATTTTCAAGCACTGGGAATCATATTGATCAGCACTCCTTCACAAGATGTATACACGTTTGTCTACTTAGATCTAATAGTGGTGAAAGGAGTGGGAATGTGTGCAAAATTGCACACAAAAAGATAAACAGCATAGTCATGTTTGACATGAATTTATCACCTGACTGGACGCTGAGGAGATTTATTAAGACAAGTTCTCTAATTGACTTGAAACGATACACAAAATCTCACTAGCTGGTCACTCAGGCAGAAAAATCTCTCAGGAATTTTAGACCATGCTTTATATATTTAGTGAATTTTTGTGTAACTGATATGTTAGTATAAATAATACCACACTTTAAACTTTGGCCTTAGTAGTATAAAACCATCTACTTTGTCAGCATGTATAAATTGTTACAATAATATACAGCAGCATAGTTTGGGTGAGTCAGCAAAACCGTATTTAAAATTAACCTAGTGATTAATTTCATTGGCTCCAGTTGAAAAGTAAGTCAAAAAATATGCTACATGGACAGCACTATAATAATATACTGAGAACCTAAGTCACGTTTTGGATATCTCGAAATCTAGATTTATTTCTTGCTGAGGCTACTAATTTACTGTTCGTTCACGTAAACTCTTTTGTTTTTATTCCTTATCTATACATTGGAAACAAAAATATTGTCTGACACACTTCTGGCTGTCCTTCGAATCTACAGTTTGACTATAAAGTCAGTCTGGCCAATAGCAATGCCTATGAGAGTATTTAATTCAAATACTTGGGTATTTCAAGGTATCACTATTTCCTGCTTTTTCTGGGGGGAAAAAATGATTCTTGAATCCATTCTAACATAATGCAGAAGTCTCTCTGAAATCTCAGAAAGTAGTTATCAGAATATTAGTGTGACCTTTAGCACAGTAGATGTCTCTAGAGAAGGCAGCTGGTAAATAAGAAACTTAATACCTTCTATATTCCAGAACTTACTATCTCATTGGATGCAGATATGCTTTAAGAAAAATGTATATATATATATATATATATATATATATATACATACAAAATATATATGAGGGCTGTCCACCTCTCTTGCTTTGCAAGAACAAGGACACAAGTTTATAAGTTTGACTGTGTTTTACTTACTAACTCATCTAAGAAAGGCTTTTGTGCTAGGCCCATTCTGCCAAGTATAATACAGCTAATCTCACTAAAATCAATTAATTACACTGATTCAAAGTTGCTGAGAATTTGGACTTAAATTCTCATAAAATGTATGAATCACTGAGATTATCCCTGAATTAATTTCTATCCCTTGGTGTCTTTCTGTGTATAATTTCTTACAATCAATGCATCAGTAAACTGCAAAACCTGGGGAAAAAAAACAGAGAGGAGCTTGGGAAGACAGCGTTATTTTATTGCATTAATTCAAAAGAGATGCCTATATAATTTTCCTTCGCATTTTTAATTGATAAATTACATTAAAATAACTAAAGTGCACAGAATTTTCACTGAGGAACACTTGTCAGAAGTGTAACATCTGTTAAAGGTGTGGAATGAACTAAATTTAGTTTCTCTACCTGTTAAATGATGGTTAGGGAAGAAAAAGAAGAAACTCAGATGCTAAAATAAATGATTTCGATGCAGGAATTTGAAATTTTTTGCTCGGTCAGTTTCTTAACTCTAGCAATATCTATCTATTACAAACTAATGAGGATGAAAACAGAATTTAAATGGAGATCTGTGCAAGTGTCTCAAGTCTTAGTTCAACTACCAAGTATATAAACTATTTTTTAATTTCATCATCTGCATTAAATACATATTTGCTGTCTTTCTTAAATGAATCTGTTGGCTCTCAACAGTTTCCAGTGTCACAAACCGATTATCACAGACAAGAAAAATCCTGGAACATGAAGCAGAAAAAGGCTCCCAAGTGGTGGTGATCAACCAAGGCATCATCACCTGTGCCTTTATAGAAATGCATACATAGGACCATCAGTAAAAATAACTTCTGCTTTTAAAACGTGGGGTCAAATTTGAAAAATGTAACTCATTTCAAGTGGGCAAGGACACTATTTCTTTCCACTGAAGATATGGGTAACTCTAGAGCATGGGTGCTCACACTGTCCAGCAGATAATTCACTGACTGTGCTAGGGAGACCTGTATACTTACATGAGTATGTGCATTCAGTTACCACAATCTGAACTAAAGCAAAATCTTCCCATTTTGTGTAAGAGCAACAACAGAAGAAACACACTCTTGCCAGAAGCCTCTTAGATGTTTGCTCTAAAGCATCACCCTAGCTCATTCAACTCTGTTTCATTTAGAAGGAAAAGCTGTTTGCAAACAGATCATTGGACAGGACCTGCAAGAGGGAAAATAGGGGCTGTCTCATGTATGAACAGAAATCTGCTTATAATCACTGTCAATTTTAGAAACTGAAGTAGATGAAGTCAAACTGCCTTGAAGTGAATAGGGAAGAATTCTTGGTTTTTCACAGTATTTTCTTACTTACAGAGGAGAAAAAGAAACTGGTGGGAGTTAATGAGAACCTACTGGGAATGACCTAAGAAGACACTAAAGATGATTAAATGAGGAGAGACTTATATTAACTATCCTTCAGTGGACTGCAGTCTGGAAGTACTGAGAACTCACCAGGAGAGAGGCAAGAAGACTTGAAGAGGATAATCTACATTAAAATAAATAAATAAATACAAAATGAAAAAGTCTACTTCACAGAAAAAAGAAAAAAAAAGTATGTGTAGGGATAATAAAGTTAGAGGTTGGAACAGACTCCAGAAGTTAGGAGAACTCATGCAATTTCAGTGACAATTTGAAAATTCTGCAGCAAAAATGATCAGAGACTGAAAAAACTCTCCTCTGTTTGGAAAAAGAACCCAGCCTATACATGCCAGTACTACACCAGTCCTTTCTTTACGAAAACAGGAATACTCCAATAAGTGTGCTTGATAGACTCCTTTCTCCTCATTCCCATGGTTTTCTTTCAGCCTGAGCAGCAGATTGCACTCCGTACCATGTAGGAGGATAATCAGCAGTGAGACACTATTCGTTTTCCTTCTACTTCCAACTTCATATAAACACTGTTAGAATTTGCAGCAGAAAAGAGCCTGCAGTTTGTCCTTAAAGAAAGTACATCTGATATGAGTAAGCGTTGGGGTGGACATAAGAAAAATGGAGCGACATTAAAATGGATTCTAATTAGTACAGTATGGAATATTAGAGCAGCACATTCCCTCTCCTCTCTCTTTTGTGCCATAGGGTCCATTCATAAGGTTAACACTCCAAGGAGGGATATTTGGGGGCCAGCTGCTGACTTCATGGTGTCAGAGTAGACTGCACAATTCTGATGGTCATTTGGGGCAAAGGGGATCTTTGATGTAAAGGACTGAACTGCCAATCCCTTTTTGACAGCAGGCAATATTGACAGAATCAGGACTCTGGCTTTTAACTGGTTTTCTTATGACATGTAAGAGTGTCCAGAAGAGAGAAATGACTCAAGTAACGTAAATGAGCTCACTGAAACCCTTAAAAAAATCAGCAGGAACAGTAGAAGTAGCTAGTAAAACACCTACAGGAATTCAGCACAAATTAGACTTTATGAAATATAGTTTTTGGATTTTTAGTACAACATATCCATGTCAATAACATACTGATATTTACAACAATACACTTGATTATTTCTAAGAATTACATTAAAAAAATAAGGAACAAAACCCAAGCAAATTTGACAGAAGATCAGATGGAGGCAGCTTTAAACGCTTTGGTCACTCTGATACATTTGTTACCCAGCTCAATAGGATGCAAGATCAAGAAAGGCTTCTTCCACCTTCAGAACAAGGTGGCAGAACTCCTAAAGGTCATAGTGTTCTTAGGAAAGTACATGAATTGCAATCACAAATTACAAACCCTTCTTCTGTAGAATGTTATTATTCATCCAGAAATCAATACCAAGCCTTTAGAGATGGGACAGAGGAGGTGGAGAAAACAGAGGAAGGGTTGGAAGCACTGACAACACAGCAATGACAAACAATTTTGTTTAAAATTTGTGTGAAAACAGCCTATCATCATTTATTGTCTTCTTAACATGCACAGTTGGATGTCTCTCATATTTGTGTGGTTTTGCCAATATCAACTTAAATCCACTGAAAGAGTGCATACCTTTGTTGTACTGCTTCCAATGTGTAATTTGTTTTGGCGAGCATAATCTTGTGCATGAGTGAGTCAGAAAACAAATGAAACCAACAAGATGAAAGTCTTGTCTTTTCTGTTTCATTTCAATGCAGAAGATTCAAATGTGCCTTTGGAAAAAGCATGAAGACCATACAGAAGCTGATGTTGAGAATCCCTTGAGAGAAATGAGCAGCAATAAGCACAGGAACAATGTAATGTCTTCCCCAAAACAAAAAGCATGGACAAGAAACTAAAAGTCCTAACTATTCCTTTAGAAATACTTCCTACAACATCTCTTTGGTGTGGGACGTCATTCTTTTATCCTTTATTTTGCTTAAAATTTCAAGGCCCTATTGAACAGAGATGAACTTTCATTCAAAAAAGATCACAAAGCAATTGTAAAATACCTAATAGTTGTCCTCAAAATGAAGTGCATTCTTGTCTGGGGTAGAAGGTGGGAATTTGTAACAGTGGTTCCAATTCTCCTAAAAATGATAACTCAGGGTAAAACATAGCGCCTATCAGAAGTCTATGCATATCATATAATCATAGACCTCACAAAATAAACAGTATAAAAATACTGACAATTTTTGTCACATTCAGAGCAAGAAGAGCAGATCTAAGCCCATTGCTTGTTTATTCCTGAGGCCTTTGGCATGGCCCTTCCTCTTCTGTCTCTCCATTTTATTCATCTACCCATGGTACACCATTTTCCTCTTAAGCTGATCTTGATTTAGAAACATTGGCATTTTGGTGCCTTTTCTACAACCAAGAGGACTAATGCAAGTTACTTATAGGCTACAAGTGGAATACATGAGATTCCATTCGTGCAAAATTGCCCTCCTTGCCACACAAAGCACTCTGTAGGCAGCTTTTTGGAAATAAATTGCATAAAATGGACTGAATCTGACTTTAGCTTTCAATATATGAATAGGAAAACGGTTCCCAGAATAAGTACTTAAGAATCTGCATTGACTCATCAGCATTCATAACTTCGGCCATAACATGAAAAAGATAAAGCACAAACAAGCACTGAAAAGAAGATAAAAGAAGAGCTGTAAAAAGCAAACATTCCTCTTTCATTGTGTTGTTAATTTTCTCCTTAACAGATCACATTCCCAATCCACCCTGAGAATGCAGTAGTCTCAGCAGTGGTGCATTTCGCAGATTTCACAGCAGCAACACACATAAAGCCCTACCTATGTAGGACACAGCTGCTTGAAATTTCCAGGCAACCGCCAGATTTGTTTTTGTTTGGGAGGATATCCCCTCAATTGATGCACAGATGGAGAAGGCAGTTAACTAGCAGCAGTAATAATCATCCTCCCTGACAGGTTTAGACCTGAATCCAAACCTAAGGTAAGGAGCTCTGAGTGTTTCAAGGCAAGGAGAAATTTCTCTGATCTGCACTGGTACACGGTATAAGAAAGGTACAAACTTGCTGGTAAAGTAGGGCTAAACTGTCTGCATCAGCCTTTAAGTCCAGACAGACTTTACTAGGACTATTTTTTAGATCTTACTACTAACATATCTGGAACAGAACCGATACAAACTAAAGAGGAGACTGTTTCATAGTGCTATGAACTTTGGGGAACAGGTGAGTCCAGTAATCACAAAATATGTTATCTTGGATGTTACTGGAGTAGGGAAGGATGGTCTCTCATCTCCTCATCGCTCATGGGATGCCAACTGAAATATACAAAATCCCCTGTATGAAAAGTTTTTGTTTGTTTGTTTCTCTGCGCAGATACATTATTCCCCAAAAAATCTTATCACACAAACACCAGACCCATTATCTTATTAATTATCATTATCATAATACCAGTTATGGGTAGAAGACTGATTAGTTTGGTTGAGATTTAGATAAACGTGATATATTGTATGAATGCTTAGGAAGTTTAATTTTCAAATGACGATGAAGTCCTTTTAGTACACTTTCCAGAACATAGAGGGAAGTGTCCCTGCCTATAGCAGGGGGGCTGGAACTAGATGATCTTAAAGATCCCTTCCAACCCAAACCATTCCATGGTTCTACTTTTGCCACCATGCTGGTGGACAACATTAACAATGTACGACATTTATATCAACGTACCACATTAAATTCAAACTCTGGGGAAGATCAGAATTCTAGTAAGTACCAAATTTGTGTTTTCAGAATGTCACCTTCCCAAGGAAAAGACAACAAGGACACAAACATGTTGCATTACCCCATGGATGATTAAATTTTTAGCAGTTGGCGTACTCTAAAATAAAAGCAATCTTGTACTTTTTATGTGTAGCATCAAATTTGAACCATAGAATTCTACAATAGCACCAAATTAAAACAGAAAAGGTTCTCCAGCTATTTACAATTTGAAAAAAAGACAAGTTCACAGTAATTACTGAAGCAGTAATATATATAAGTTGTTGGTTAGTTTCTAAAACAAAATAATAATAAAAAAAATCAAGATATAAATCCAACAGTCCTATTGCTGTGGCTCATGAGGATTTATTACAGCCCATGGGACATTTTGGAAATATCTGCTGGCTTGTCCAAGTGGCTCTCCAGGTTGGACTGTTGGACTGTTCATGGTGCTTGGTCCTTTGCCAGTACTCACAGCTGCAACCACAGCAGAAAATCAGCTGAACTTTTGTCAGCTTAATTGAGATTTATGCTCAGTGTAGTTTGATTGAAAAATAAAAGTTTGGGTCGTTTTTTATTTTAACCAAACGGTTTCAGCAATTGTGTGAGCAAAGGACAAACAAGGTCAAAGGAAAATGAAATCATAATTCAGTGACAAAACACTGAACACAACACATGGATGTATTGGCAAATCAGGCCCAACAATGCAACACTGGTCAAACAACAACAAAATGATTAATAGATTATAGTATTCCTGTCAATGATTAAAATACGTAACTCATGCACTTATTAACTTTATCATTTTCTCCCTGAGAGGAACAACAGCCATGAGGTAATTGATGCTTTCTGTAAGTCACCAGTGAAGATTTAATGTGCTCAAGTAAAGCTATCTTTGCCTTAAAATCATGTGAAATGATTGCAACACTCTTTGGCATCTATCAATAAAAAATGGGTTTGTGGTGATTTTAAAAGATGAAAATCACTTTCTTTCACTCACTGACATCTCCTTTCTGAAGTTAATTTTATGACTAAAAAGAGAACAGCCACCTTTTGTCACGGTTGAAAGATGAATGGATTAAAAGGGGCACATATCACCATTGCAAATAGGATATGGATCTTCATCAATATAAATCCACAAAGCATTTGACGGTATAGAGAGAAACATATTCTGAAGTTTTCATTCAATGAAGAGATTATGGGAACTTAAAAGGCAAATGGCCTTTGATTCTTACTGCACAAACTGATAAAGGAAGGAGAAAAAGTAAACATTTTAATCATTCCTTTCAAAACACTCCCTCAACTTGCGATTCCCCCTAAATGCTAAACACTGCTAGAAATTTTGTGCAATCCATATTTATTTATTTTCCCCCCATCTTAAACTTACTGTCTTATTTTCCAAATCAGTCAAACCCCATCAAAATCATTTGGGTTATTTTCTTCATTGGGACACAGCAGGAAACATTTTCTCTATTCTTGTTAGTATATTTTTAATTAGCAGAGCCTAATGTTCTCTATATAGCAGCCAAATTGTTGGTATTTTACTCTATGGCACCCTACAGCCCCATTGATCCTACTTCTGCATAGTAACCAACTGGCTTTCACTTACATGCATAATCATGTTTTAAGAGACTAGTAAGAAATAATTATTATTACATTAGTACCTAGGAGTTCAAGACACAGACCCAAGGTCCTCTGTAAAGTCAGAGCATTATGCCACAAACATTCCAGTCTTTGTCACATCAGGAATGCAGGGAAATAGGAAGGAAAGCATGAATGGCAGCAAATATGCTGATCAGTACTATCGGCAAGCATCTAATTTGCCAAGGACACTACTTCACATATTCTGAATTATTTTTTTTTTTTTTGTGTGTCTTTCCAGAACATCACTATCTCTCTCTCGATTTTCTTAAAGATTCCAAGTGCCCAAATTTTAACACAATTTTATTTCTAAAAAACATTTTTGACAGCAAGTATGAATGAATATTATGAAATTCAGTTAATTTCAAAACAACCTTAAAAGCTTTATCCTGCAGTGTTTTGGATTACATGTCTCTTTATCCCTGAAAACATTTTCACCATTTTCAGGTGACTCTCTAAGGAGCTCAAAGAAATGTTAGTGTTATACTCTAAGAGGAAATAACACTGCAGCTGGTGACACACATCTCTTAAAAATAGCACATATGGATTGAGATAAAAGGATCAGTAAGTTTCTCTACAAAGGCTTGACTACTTATTCCAGTGCAGCCAAGATTAAACCACAAAGACAAGGCAAAAGGCACAAAGACCCAAATGCAGCAAATCTTCAAATTCTTAAAATATTTCATTTTTCAAAAGTCCTTAATTTCCAGTTGTTATTTTAAATCTTTATCACAATGAATAAAATCTTTTTTTTTCTATAATTCAGGAGTCTAATTATATTGTCATACCTTCCCATAAGGACTTCAGAATCAAGTTGCAGAATCAAATCCTAGAAGATGAATGCTACCGTTGCAGCTTTTCCATGCCTCTATTCTTCTACCTCTCCAAAACACACACCATATTCACCAATACTAATGTCACCAAGAATAAGTTTCCTAAAAACAACAGTCTTGGAAAGCAGATAAATTATTCTGGAAGTGCAGAACCCCTAAATGCACAGCTGTGCCTCCATTAGGAAAGAAAGAAACATCCGAGAAGCATTTTCACAGCTGAAGTTGGAAGCAAAGGACTGCAGATGTATCCCTTAACAAGAACTGTATTTCATTCACATTACTTTTTACTTTGAAAGTTGATTTTAACTCATACTAACACGAGCCAACAGCAATTCCTACTTTCACTTGCAGTTTACACACAGAAAAGTGCTTCCTAGATCCTTTGCTGAACATTGCTGAAATGTTGGCAGCTCTAGTAAGACCAACAGATTGATTTTCCTTACACAACTAATGCAGGGTAAATCCACTGAAAGCACAAGATCTCCTTTTATGCCTATGTTGGTGTGGATGTGGAAGTCCGTAGAGCTGGGGTCCAAACTAGCCCAACTTGTACATGTACTAAGTATTTTATTTATTGCTTCTGTACAGCAAGGACTCATTCGGTTTATAGCAATTCTTAGAAAAGCTGAGGTATTTCACCCATATTTCCTCTCAGTTGTAGACCTTTGTCATCAGGAAGGTAACATTTCCAGGACTGGAAGAAAATTTTTCAAATTAAATGTAATTAACAGATATTTTTAAGGTATGCAAATTACAATATTATAAATTTCTGAATTTTATAGAAACTGTTTGCTTTTTCTTATATCCAGCAAATTTAACAGTCTCAGCACTGGAATGATACATGTCTTCAAATCAGTTCCAAGACAGTGTCAAAAAACATGACCTATATCAGTGGAGTTCAGAATAAGATCTGTTTTCAAACAGTAGAAAGACTGATTTTCTGTTAGGATCACGTAAGGGCATTTTCTGCCTTTCATCTAGTTCTTCTTTGTAAACCTAGATAGGGTACATATATAGAAACCACTAACTGTAAGAGAGGAATCATCTATGATCTCCATTTTACTTCATCTTAACAATAATTCACATAATGTCACTGAGAAATATGATGATACTTCTAGCATTTTTCCATTAAGCTTAAGAGAGGGAAACTACTGTTTGAAGATGACTGTGTTTTACCCTTTCCTCTAACCCTACACGTTATGACCAACATGAGATTTTGTTTGGATATGTATTTATTTCCCTTTTCTAAAGATCAAAATATCCAACTCCCACATTAAGCAGAGCCATGTATTCAGGATGATTTTTATGCAGCATATGACATTCAGATTTAGCAAGAAGTACAAGGACAGACTCCATGCTGTGTCCACTTAAATTCCTAATTATCTGATTATTATTTAACATAAAATGTTTGTATCAACTCATGGCAGAATAGTTACACTTCACAAAAGTATTCCTAATTACAATGTCCTTAAATGCAAGTACTCAAGATAACAGAATAGTTTTGTTTTTATGTAGCTGCATAACCATTTGCAGCACAGACCTTATTCCCATGCTGTTTTATTTTCCTGATGCTGCTGCATGCCATTACTTTGTGAATTTAGAGCTACATTCGCGACTTTCCTGTAGAAATCAACTCTTGTGCCTAAAAATTACCTGTGTGTAAATATTTCATGATGCTCTTCTTTCACATCGTCTTTCAATTAAGTAAAAAAGCTCAAATTTGCTAAAAGACAACTAAATGTTTTGGTAGTTCAGAATTGTGAGCTATTCTTCTTCTAATCTGCTACTCTACAGCACTTCCTACAGTAATGCCTTGATCCCAGATGGAACTGTTCTGTCATTAATATTTAAAAGAGAACACAAAATGTGACTGCACATTGTTTTAACTTTGGAAATCTAGTTGTGCAAATAAATCAAGATCTGAATGCTCATTAAATGGTGATATGTTTGTTTTTAATAAATTATTAGAGTCAATAACAAAGCATGCAACTAAGAAGTGGTGATAAAAATGATGACACAACCAGTCAGGGGCACAAGCTGTTATCCTGCAAGAACATTATTTATCCAGTACGATTTTGGGATGGTTCCTGAAATCATCTTAAAATAATACTGAGGCAGCTTGCCATGGAGGCACCTCATCACCATGTTTAAAATTAATACAACAAATTAGATTATTCTTTCAAATACAAGAGCTTCATTTTAAAAGACAGGGAAAAACTGCAAGGAACAGATTCAAATTAGGCAGTTTGAGAACAGGGGTTTGAGCAACCAACAGCTCCTGTCCTTTAGTAGAGGACACTTCCCATCTTCCATATTCCCTCTGACACAAGTAACCTAGGTCACAGCTCAAGGCTCCCTAACCCAAAAAGTTCCTTCAGGGGTCCACACACACTCTCGTCACCGTTATATTTGCTCTGAGTGTACATAACTGATACAAAGAACTGCCTTTCCTACGGACAGCTGGATTCTCTTCTGCTAAATTCTAGGAGATGCACATCATTAAAAAAGGGAGAAAAAGTCAGCTAAACTAGTAGCACGTCCTTCATCCAATGCATAATTTTGAAAGAAGCTATCAAATATGCAAGACCATTACAAAATCAAAAGTACCACAGACAGCAACAAATTGTGCTGAATTGCCTGCTGGTAATCAAAAAATGCATTTGTTTAAAAGGCAGTAGTTCTTAATGAGCAAGGATTCTGACCTTCAGTAACATGGTGAGGAGATATGTTTGGGGTTTAAATCACTATAAATGAGCCTTTCATTTTAAGACACAGACATTTTCTCTCTGGCTAATCAGGCTCTGGGAACGTGACATCAGCTCTCATGGAAGATCACAGGAGCTTGGAAAACAAGCTACATCCCAAAGGGTCAGAAAAATGTCACTGTGCATCTGATAAACCCATTTTTGTAATCAGAGTCTGCTTTGCTGCAAACTCCTCTTTTACAGTCTTACTGGCCTTCACTTCAGGAAAAATTGAAAGCTGACAACGGTCCATTGTTACACTGACCCACTCCATGTATAAGATAACTTATCTTCCAAGTGGTATTTTTAATAATTTGCTCCATGTTAATGGAGTTTAAGAATGACTGGATAGAAAAGAAATTAATTTAGAGAGATGTTAAGTGTAGTCTCAGGAAGTTTCACACCACAGAATACCTTTCTATAGCGCGATATCCCGGAATTAAGAAGTTCAGAGAGCAGTCAACACAATTGTAACATCCTCACTCAATAGTTCAGATACATGCCAGAAAACATTAGTGTGGGAAAAGGTCATATCCTGCACTTCACATACAGTTTACCCTTCTCTGGATCTAGCATTTTCCTTGTTTCCTGAAAAAATAATCATCCCTCTGCATGTACACATGCTTAAACACCAATTCAATACAAGCATTCCTAAAAGTTAAGTGCAAGCTCTTCCTTTGGTTCAGATAGGCCCCATCCAGAGGCCTATAGTTAAGAGGATAATGCCACTAACTGAAGTAGGCTTCTGATCAGATCCTTGCTAAATTTTTTTCACTGTTGCACACTCTTTAATTTATTTAACAAGTGCTTTCATAATTAAAGAAGAAGTTAAAGAACTTCAGAACCTTGAGAGCATGTTACTGACACAAAGAACGATAGACAAGACCTATTTTTTTTGCATAATGTGTTTAGTTAAAAAAGATATCTGTCTCTTTTGCAATATACCAACATTATCAATTATATGTGATTCACACACAGCCAATTTCTATTACTTTTTTTAAGTGAGTACTACTGAAGCTTGTACAAGTAGCATTTAATATCATCTGTAAATTTCAAGAGCTTCAGTTTCAGGTGAATTTTGCCTCTCCCCAAATTTCAAGGGATGGAAGTTTGCAGTATGTAATACAGTGTGTAGTACAGGAGTATGCAGTTTCCTCAGCTCAAAATCTTTAAGAACATGATGACAAATCACAAGTTTCAACCACAGCTTTACTTTACAGACCTCATAAAGAGTAGGGCACCAACTCGAAATATAGACTTTAATGATGTGAGTTAAAGATGAAGCCATTATTAAGTTATGCTTTCTTGACTCAGATTTTTTTTGTGAACAAAAGATGACCAAACCTTCCAGATAATCAATTCTGGAAACCAGTTCTTGCATGCTATATGCGTGTTCTAGCTTCTAAATGGAAGACCAAGAGTTATTTCTCAAAGCGTTACAGCAAAATTTTTCACACCACTGAATATTGTCAATCTCACTTAAGATTGCTGGTGTCATCTTGACTTGTTTATCATAGTCTAAGGAATAATGGTAACTTTTAATTTCTAAGCTGTATTATAAGACTTGAAAATGACTTAGACTTTGTGATTATACAGTTTTCTGGACATAAAATTGCAAAATGCAAGAAGTGGGATGTGGTAAGAAATTGAAATCCTTGTCTAGAAGAAAAATGAATTAGTTTTTTTTTTTTTTTTTTTCCACCTATAAATTGTATTGTGTAAAAAGGCAGAATAGCCTAAAGAAATCTTCCTGATGTATTACCTTCTGAACACGTTAAAGGAATGATTAAAAACCAGGCAAAGGAAGCCTACCTTCATCAAGTTTTCTGATTTTGTAAATAACTGACCTGAAAAGATTCAAGCCTAGCAATCCTGTTTTCCTTGATATAGCAGACTGCAGATTGCATATCAGGAAGCCTCTGTAAAAATTAGACAATGCTTTCTAGCTACTGAAAAGCAGGAAAGGAAGAGTAAGAACAGTCTGATTGAAACCTTTACTTGTTTCAATTTGTTTCTCTTTTATTCTCAAGAGAAGGAAGATAGAAGACCCTAGAGAAACACACTCATATGCTTGCACCATTTAGAGGCACTTGAACTCCTTTTTCCAGGAGTGCCCTAAATCCACTGCCCTGAGATGTCCTTTTCATTCAGACACCCTCCAGAGGCACGGGAATACGCAGTGCGACAGGCAGAATGTCAGCAGGGAAGGAGACCAGCCTTCCCCAGAGAGCTCCAAAGTGCTTCAGCACTGAGCAGGCTGAAGATTGCTGTCTGATTCAGTGCGTGGCCGCAGAATGATTCTTCCAAGTTCTCAGATATACACTGTATAGTCATGGCCAGGAAAGTGGATGCTGCACAGGGACATACGTGTTTGCCAAGTGGGAGTATGTTTACCCCAACACTCAGAATTAAACCATTTTGGTTAATAATATACAAATAAGGGTTGAGACAGAATTAACTGAAAAACCAGACTGACTCTTCACCATGGGAAAGAAATATAATGAACACAGCTGGAGTTCCAAGTATTTGTTACAGTAAATGTTTAACTGTTTATGTCAGAGGGGAATGCCATGAGGAGGAGCCATATCCCCCATGCAGAACATCTCGGAGTTTGCTCGTTTGTTTATTCACCTTGGGAAGATAAGGAACTGGGAAGTCAAATCCCCCCAGGCAGGGAGTGCAAGAACTTGAAACAGAGTTCCATAATTTAGTTTGGCTGAGGGCAACTGGGGCAGAAAACTGATAACTACACTTCTGACAAATTACATGATGCTAGCCCTGGAATTTGCTCTTATCTTTCCTCCTTTCCATTTTCCATTTGATGCTATTCTGTACATTTAGGTAAGCTTTATGGAGAAACTTAGGGAGACAGAAGCCATGTTTTTCATCAAATGTACCTTAATTTTCTTTCAAACTTACTTTACAATTCTGTTGGAATGAGCAATGAAATGTCGCTAAGATAAGAATCCATGGAAATTTAATAGTGATGATTTTATTGGTAGATGGGTGCTTCCGAACCAGTTTTCCTCATCAGATACAATTTTATGAATTATGTAAGAAATGTTAATTGGCTTCTTACTCTGTAGGTATGCATTTATAAGATCCCATATTCTCAAAAATATACACACTGAAAAAAACAAAACAAAACAAAACAACTCAAGCAGAAACTGGGAAGAGTTTAAGTAAGACTTCAGTAAGTGTAAGCTACAGCTTCCTTTCTACCCAATTAGAAGATAAGAAACCTATTGCCATCATTCTCCCAGTGCCTCAAGGTTGCTACAGATCTATGAGCACTTGGTGTCAGCCTGTAGTTTCTCCTCACTGGAAAGCTGTCTCCACATCTACATTTTGAAGATGAACTGAAGATATAATCTGTGATGTGAAATTGTGGAAGCCAAGTAGCAGCTCTAATTCTTGCTCGTGGAGCAAGTTTATGGAATTTCAGGGCTTTTTGCCCCAGAATTCCTAGTATAGAGATTATATCTAGAGTATTTATCTCCATAAAATAACTTTATAATTATTGTTTAAATCTAATTTTACACACACACGCGCACACACACACACACACACACACGCACACACAGTCATGTTGTGTAAGAATGTTACTGGCTGTAACAGGAAAATCTTACCAGGTAATAGTACACACTAATAAAGAGATAGATAATTGAAACTGAAACTGAACTGAAAACTGGATGCTCATAAGAGTTTGAACATCAGTTTTCTCTTTTCAATAGAGAGCATCCTCTAAACAGTAAAGCAGGCAACAACAAATAGCATTTAACGTAAATCCCATGAATGTAGAACAAAGCTTTCTCAGATCACACCATCACATGCCCCTGCTGCACTGACTGGAGCTGTTTTCATTGAGATTGTGTAAGCCAGATCTCCACCATGCCAGCTAACTGGTTCACTTAACTACCACGATCTAGTTCAAAATAAAAGACATTAACATCTGTTAAACTTTATGCATTTTATTTGGCAACAGAGTCATAGCATAATTAAAATACTGGAGTCATAATCTTTAATCCCATCACATAAGGACGATGAGAAAGAACTCCATGGTTCAAACATCTCAATGCTTTTCCTGCTGTAAAAATGGCTTCCATAACCATGAAGAAAGAATATGAATTTAAAACTAATTTTGCTCATCAGGAAAACTAGTCAGCAGTTTTATTGCTGACCATAACTGACCAAACTTTGATTTTGCCATTGAGTAACATGATCCAACTTCTTCTCTCAAGGAAATAAATAGTGCAACTTGAAATGGAAATACTGACTGGGAGCAGACAAAACATGCAGTACTCTTTCAAAGCACAGAATCACAGCTCTGCACAGCCTGTGTCCTATGCTCTTTAATGATCTGGTATTGCATATTATTATTATCTCATATGGTGAAACTTTTAAACTCTACGCATCATGTACAATACAAACGATACTGACATCTTAATAATGATATTCATTTGCACACTCCGGCCTGAGACATCTTTTTAGCAGCAACCCATAAAAGGTGGGATGAAATCACATCACTCAAATTCCTTCCTCTGCTCTCTTCCCCTGCCAGCCACCTTTAATTTGCTTCGCTGCAATAGGATTTTGTGATAGAAAGTTATTAAATCACCAAGCCCATGACTTCTTTCTCTTGACAGCAGAACAGACTAAATGACCTTGGATAATTTCAATGAGCCACATCATACTGCATTAAGGTAAAAAGATGAGAAAGAGAATAGCATACAAGGAACTGGATGGCTGGATGGTAAAATGAGAAGGAGACAAAATAAACCCCAACAAAGCAAGATAAGCTTTTGCCCAGACAAATGCAGTTATTTACTACCAGCTCTGATCCGAAGCAAGACTACCTATGATCATCTTATTTCAGTGCCTATGCTTTTTTCTCTTTTCTGTCTCATAACCAGAAGTGAAAAGCTTGTTACAAAATGCAGAGTGGTTGCAAAGGGAATAATTTTGAATGTTACCTGATGGTTTCAGCAGCTCTGCTGGTACATCAGGAGCAGTGTGAGATTTCCTGGGGGTTCAAGGATTCAGTAACCTGATGTGACACTTTGTACATCACAGTCTTAGAGGATGATGAGTGATTTCAAGCTTGTCAGAATAAACCAAACGAGTTTACAGAGATTTCTTTTGCAGGTGTGCATAGGAAAAGTCTAATGAGAAAACACTGGGAACATTAACAGTTCTGGACTAATTAAGATTTTCTTTGTTCCTTTGAGACACTGCTTCATGAGAAAGGAAAAGCAGGGGTAATAAATAAATAAATAAATAAATAAATTAAAAATAATAAAATATAAGGTAGATTTGGCTTTAAATGTATCTCCACAATATTATAACATTTAGCTTTATAATTTCCCATTCTTGTAAGATCTTAAGATTCCCTGAAATTCTGAAATGCATGTTTTTACCTCTAGTAAATGCTACTTAGAATTTCCTAGTGTTCCAGCTGTAGAAGTGAGTGAATACACGATTCAATAAAAGCAGCATTAATCTTCATCTTGTAATAATTGATTGAAAAAGCCTAACCTGAAAATTAATACCCTGATTATAAGTTGCTGCAAACATAATGGTTATTTTGCTAAATCCTTTTTATTTGTGCTTTGCAGGGCTTTTTTAATGCTAAATGAGCCAGAGTTTATCTTTGTATGTTTTACAGACTAGAGACTACACTGAAGATCCCAACTAACATAGATCCAAATAATCCAAATAGGATTCTATCATATCTCACTGAAGTTCAGTTAAACTTCTAGCTTTAATTTAAAAAGTACATCAAGTGATCACTGTGATCTGTCCTACATTTTCTCATTTGCAATTAGCCTGTAAAAACACGTTGAGTTACACCTAGTTAATGCACCAGTTGTTTTTCCTCAATTATTTTCATAAGACATTATTCCAAATGTAACTCAGACTGCCCTGTCTGCCCAGGCTTTCCCTGTCACCAGGGTCTGGTAAGGCAGGCAGGGCTACATGCAGGCAATTCCTTGATGGTGACTCAAAATAGCAATGGCTTTAATGGGTGCCACAGTCCTTCTACTACTATTAATTTCAATAGGTGATTGAATACTCAGTATTACAGATGGGAAAAGATGCAGTTGTACATTTCATGAAGTTCTGATTTGTGAGAAGAGCTGCTGTGACCAAGAGCCAGGATGAGCCATGTGTGCTCATTGTGGGCTCCCCAGGCATCCTTGGCCCTTCGCATATGGGGTGTACTGGCCAGACACTACTGAGAGCTGACCAGTAGCAGTGATTGGAATGGAAGTGTTCTGAAAAACCTGCTCACCGCTTGGCACTTCAAAGGTCAGTGCAAAAGCAAACCTCCAGATTGCCCCACCAGTGTTCCTCTTTCCCTTCTCTCCCTAAAGCGTTGCCTTGTCTGTCCTCGAACCAAAAAGCACAGAGCATAACCCACATCATAGCTTTGACAGAAGACTATTTAATGAGGTCCCCATGTACTTCGCTATAATGTGTCCATGGGAGAACTGTACACGTAAGCTGTTAAAGCTGTTATATTGTCTTGTCAGCTACAAGGGATAAACTTGCTGCAGCATTCCCACAACAGTGCCCATCACCATGTAATGGAAGCTGCAGTGTGATGCAAAACATACTTCACCTTTAATGTCAGAGCATCAGTGTGTAATTGCACTGGGCTCTTACCTGGGCCCCCGTTATTTCTGTCAGTTTTGTTCCTTGGTAATTGCTCCAAAAGCGTTCCATTTTATGATTGGCACAGAGCCAAAGATTTTCAGACCATTTGTGCTAGCACTTTTTTTTTTTTTTTTTCAGTAATCTTTTAGTATTTGCTGGCTGAAATGTCCATAATTTTAGCATAATAATTCCTTCGCTATTATTAATAGCATTTCTTAAGCTAGTTAAGTGAAAAAGGGCATTTCTATATTCTGTAGAAGTCCTTGTTTTCTACAGCTCTAAATCAGAGAAAAAACTAATTTAGGCATATCATCTTCAATTTTTTGTCATTATATAAAAGTACAGATTTATAGAACTGCACGGATCACCTCTGCAGCCCTATTAAATCCTCTTTCTAAGATTCATAGGAATGTGACCGTAATTCTCTAGAAATTATTTTAAGGATATATCTAATCTTTTACCAACTCAAGGCCAAGTTACTCCATCTTCCCATCCTTGATGGGTATTTGTCTAAGCTGTTCCTAAAGCCTTCAGAAAGGAACAAGGTATTTTCACCTTCAGAAAAGCACAGAATATGAGGCTGGAGTAATTTGAAGGCACATGACCCCCAGGGTAGCTGACCACAGCCAGTCCCAGACCCATACTGGCAATGCCCCAGGCAAGCTCATGAGTGTGGTGTGCTGGGATGAAGCGTGGGAAGAAAACATGCTGAGCTCAAATAGTTCAGCTTGCAGTAATTTGGCGGCTCCCCTGTGGCACAAGAATTCTCAGCGTGTTGCTTGGCTGAGCTTTAAAAGTGGTTGAAAATGCAACAGAAATAGAGATCTGGCTCTCGGAAGAAACATGAAGAACTGTGCTCAAGTAAAAAGCTTCACTGACAAGAACAGTTTTGAGCCAGTCCTTTGCCAGAACTACTCAAGCCTGGGTCTAGTTTTGGCATCAGCATATTTTACCTGAGCCTTGTCAGGACTCCAAACAGCCAGTGCACTCATCTCCCTGTCCGGGCAAGGCTGCACCAAGCTGAGTCTAAGAACAGGGATCAGCCCCAAACTACACTTCAACCAAGGGGCAAGTATATACTTTCAGAACTTGTTCATGCTTCCAACGTCTCTAAAGAACTCTTGAATTAGTCAAAAATAATAATAATAATAATAATAATAATAATAATAATAAAGACTAGGAAACTAAATTACCAGATATAAATGTTTTACTCCTAACACATGCTGTGAGTTTCAGTTTCAGTGAACTAAGGACCCCTTCTCCTCTGAAGGACATTGGAACACATAATGTGAAACAGCTATACATAATAAAACATTTTTTATTTCGTATTACTACAACCCCTCCTGAATTTATGCATTACACTCGCCAGCAAAAAATGCATATGTGCCTGAAATAAAAGATGATGAGAAAGGAATGTCATTGTATTTACTACTATTTCCTTGAAATTTCACATACATTACCATTTCACAATGCAGATACCATCATATTTTTACTTCCCTGGGAAAGGTTCAGACCTGAATATCTCTCAGAGATCGTAATATAATGAATGAGCATAAGAATGTTAAATTTAGAGAAAGAAATTAAAATAGTTCCAGCTACAGGATGCTTATGCTCCAATAGTTCTTAAGCATTATTAGAAGCCTTCACCCTTGTGGAACTGTGACCTGCACACTGCAATGTCTTTGCTATAATCACATGCCCCATACCTTGCATCAGGAGTTATTGGTCTGGAGCACAGACCACTTCTTATTTACACAGAATGACCAGTGTCCCTAGTAAAACATTTCAATGCAGGACTGTGACCAAGTGAGCTCTTTGTAATTCAGTGTTTAAAACTGCTGTTTTCCCTTTCATTGATCAAAAATACCACATGAATAATCTTAATTAAAGAGCAGCATAACTTGAATGCCATTTTTGCTACTAATACCAGGAAAAAATAATTACTCAGCTATGTTTCTGGGAAAACTTCACCAATTTTGTCCACAGAGATGATCTAAACATATAATTTATATACTCAGCACTTAGAAAATAGCAATAGAATGGCTCAACAGTTCTCCATTCAAAGGTAACACCATTTGCATTTAAATTTCTGATACACAGGAACATATCATAACTACGTATTAGTGACAAATGTTAGAAAATTGCTACAAAATAAGACTGAGTTGTTAACAATCTGTAACATTAGGTGTTTCTCAATAAAAATATCTTCAAATAACTTCATCATGTGTGTTCCATGATCAAATGTTTACATTTTATATGTTTTACTAAATGGTATCATAATTTATCAGAGTAGACATTAATTTTACCAGTGGGAAGTTTTCATATTCATGTATGGTAATAAAGAAAGGAGTGGGAATCAATCTGAACATCACAAGGCTGGTTGGAGTACAAATTAAAAGGGCATGAATGAAGACTAGTGACTCTATGTGGTACTCCATTCCAAAGTACTGGCCATAAAATGCTACATATGGAACAAACAAACAAAAAACCCACTTAATTAACACTAACATAGGATTTTAGTCTATTTCTTTTTCTGATTCCTTTGTTTTCCTAATTTGAATAGTTACAGTATAATATATATACATATATATAAGGTATTATTCTGCATTGGCAGTTTTTAATCCAGAGCAATTTATAGAAATATATAAATAATTGAGATCATGAATACTCTTCTCAAAAAAACCAACCAAACAAACAAAAAAAAAACCACCACCCACACCTGCAACATCAAAAAAGCCTCAGTCGGGGTCAAGAATCACTGTGGCTAGTTTGATTTCTTTTTGGTTACTGGGACCAGTGCTAAAATCAATATGCTGACACAAATGTACATTTTCTGCAATGCTTGTTGAGCAAGCACTACAAAAGTAGAGTCTTCAAGAAAAGAAATGATTCCCATCACTTTGAATAAGAATTGTCATATATTGCATGACAACCTGTATCCTCGCCCAGCTATATAAAAATTACTATTTGCAGTTTTGTGAAGTCAGCATTATTATACTGATTAATTCCAGATGGCACTTTCTGTTCCTTATTTAATTTCTTTTGGCTTATTTTTTGGTGTGGGCTTGGATTTTATTGTGACAGTTCTGGAAATCTGTCCAAATGGACTTTAAATGCTAATTTCACTTTCTGAACTATAGCATACTTCTATTACCTTTTATTGAATATTATTACACTAGATTCTAGCAGAAGTCCCGCAACCTGTTTCTGAATTTCTGTTTTTGAACACGAGTCAAGCTAATGATCATCAGAAATTATTGCCTAGCAGTAAGTCTACTGTTTGAAATTTGTTCAAGTTAAAGCATGTTTTGCTCAGCAAATCTACTCACCCCGACAATGAACTCCTTCGTCGTACCCATCAGAACAGTCATAAACACCATTGCAGAGCTGGGACAAGTGAATGCATTTGTTTGTACCAATGCAGGTGATATAATTCAGAGGGCATTTGAAATCTGCTTCTTCAGGACCTAAAAATAGACACAGAAAATGTATTACAGTGACTTTTGTATGTACAACAATGCAAAAAATAAAGTTCTACATTGTGTGCTATTTCCATTTGGAAGCTAAAGGCAATGCTCCATGTATTAATCCACTCTGATGCTTTTTAGGGCATCATCACTGCTGTAGTTTGGAAAATTAAAACCATCAAGTAAAGATTAGTGCAATTAAAAGGAAATCAGTGGATAAGAGAGGATTACTTCCCAAAATAAGGGTGATAAAATATTGTTGGATTTTTTTTCGTATTAAATTTCACAGATGCTAAAATAAAGCTTTGCAAACATTACAAAGGGTCTTAGTTGTGCAATTGCCTTGTGAATCATCATGCAGGATTTCTATGCTTGTAACAAGAATAGCTTAGTATTAATATTCACTGCTTTGCTATACAGGTAATCTGAGTCCTCTGTGAAAATACATACAAATCACAGAATCACAAGAATTGTAGGGATAGGAAGGGACCTCTGGAGATCACCTAGTGCAACCCTTCTGCTAAAGCTGGTTCCCTAGAGGTACAACAGGTTCCCTAGAGAATGCTCCATATTTATGGCTGTATTAGATCAGAGAAACTGCCCCTCCATCCCAGGAAGGTAAAGGTGCTTGGAACCATGCAGCATAGGATGGTAGTGAGCGAACAGGGATGTTGTGGTAGCTCCCTTGGGGACACCACCTCCTTAACTTCAAACAATTAAATACAGAGATTTTTGAGGCTGTTCTGTTTATGTATTTGAGATGGTTCTGACTGATGGAAAAACAAAAAAACACAACAGCCAACTATGTAATTTCTCATAATAAGGACTTTGGGACTTCTAACACACAACAGAGAACATTTAGAGGTCTGAAGGGTGTAGCTCATTTAGAGGATGACTCATAACTTATGTGTGGTATATGATTAGCTACACAGAGACTGGAGGTGTGGAAATTGCCAGGAAGCAACTTGAACCTCCTTGACTGCTCACACTGGAGCCTTGGGTCTGTGCTAAACTGACAGCTTGTACCAGTCCTTTGGGGAAATATAACTGAGGATGCTCTGTGCTCAAGTGCAAGTTGCTTTCACCTTCTGTGAGGCGCTAGCTCCGAGATGAAGGGCAGAAGGAACAGAGAGAAACTGAGAGCTGCTTCCTCCCTGGGAAAAGCTCAGAGCTGGCAGCTCATGCCTCTTGGAGCCAGCAAGACCAAGCAAAGCAGAACTCCAGAGGGGATTTAGGAGTTTTAAACACATTTAGATAGTTCTTAGCACGGCCCACTAAATAAAAATGCTAACTTAAAAAACTTGTTCCAAGGCAAAGATGTGAGGTAAAAATTTTCACTGCTGTCTCAACCATCAGTAGACTGCCTATCATTCAGAACAAGTGCAGGAAGAACCAGAGTTCAGAGGAGAGACACCGACCACATCCCTGCCACTCATATCACTGATTAACAGAGAAGTTGGGCATTGTTTCCACGGATAAAAAAGTAAGGAATATAAGGATGAATATATGGTGTCTTGGGTGCATTATTTTTATTGTAGCCATGCTCTATGGTTTTTCAGAATAACTGCATTCCTAAGATAAAGGGTTTAAATATCTCCTGAATGAAAATAAATAAAACAACTATTTCCACTGTGTTCTAGGTTAATTAATTGCTTAGAAAATGGACAGGTATTAAAATTCTTCACTCAGAACATATTTTTCCTATGCTTCCTGTCAAAAATCAGGACGAAATTCACAATAGACAGTTGAGAGAGAACCAAAGCTTGTCCTGTTAGCACTCAAAGACAGGAGTAAGAAAACCAATGAGAAGGAGAGACGCAAGGCAGCAAAGAGTGGAGGCAATGCAGCTCAGAAACATTGAGAACATTGGCATTTTCTTTCTTTCTTTTCTCCCTTCCCTGGAGATAGGACACAACAACCCAAGAAGCATCCCATACACACAAAGCTCCCTGCTGTACCTGACAACTTCTGCCAATATCAGCTTCACTCTGCAGGGCTTCCAAAGAACCAAAATAAAGCAACAGAGAGTAGGCAGGAGCTCAATGTCAGGAAGGTCATTCAAAACTGAAACATTCCGTTTCATTCCCTTTTTAGTTCCACAAGGAATTCAAGGCACCTACAATTTAACACATCCAAACCAATGATATGATTTGCCTGCCATAACTTGTTTATTCATTGTTTTAGAGCCACTGTAAATAGAGCATGAGGAAAAAAAAAAAAAACTTTTTCTTTAAAAAGTGAATATTAATAAAAAATTCCTTAGACCTGTGAACTATGGAAACTATGACAGATTGCTAGAGAGCTTTCAGCATTCCTGATCAAACAGCAAATTCAAGTTGCAGACTAAAAAAAAAACAGCCATAAGCATATGTGCTTTTCTTCTAAAAATAATGAGTGAAAATAATGAATCTCTTAATTAACATGTAAAATCTCAATAGGAAAAATCTGACAAGCTAAAGATTTTGCTGTTTCATTCTAACACGAAGCTTTTTCTTTCAAAATATAAAGATACCTTCAAGACACAAATATACTTCAATTTAAAATATATTCTCTGACTTAGAATCAATAGTAGGGGGCTTCCTAAATTATATTTCTTTCAGGAGGAGTAGTGTAACAGGGAAACTGAAATACTGCTTGCCATGTTTTGCTTTCAAGAGGGAGTTAGTGCATCACTTGTGAGAATAAAAAGGTTAAGATTAGAAATGACTGATTACTTCTGCTGATTAAGATAAATTCATATGTATCCTGTTTTCTTTACTAGCCTGATGCTATGGAGAGATAACATCTTTTGCCCAACTGACCTCCACAAGATGACTTCAGTCTAAAAGAAGCACAAATGTCTGCAAAATAATTCAAAAAGGTAACAGCCTTAACTACGCAATGCCATCAATGAAGTAAGACAGCATCTCCCAAGCCTCAGAGCTGCCCCAATTGCCCACAATCTTCACTGAACAACAACAACAAAAAAAAACAACACTTAGCTAAACAACTCTGCATGTTACTCTGCCTTCAATGCAGCACATCCTTTTCGTATGGAATGCTACCCTGCTGCTGCACTTTCTGAAACACCTAATGCAAATAAAGATGAGCAGCTTTTTATCTTGTTTACTCCTCTTCCCTTTTCCTTTAACAGACAGCCACTTCTGGCAGTTTTATCAAGTGAACTTTGGGAAAAGAAATTTTAAAGTGTTCTTCTTCAAAATAATCTCAGTGTATTTTACATCAGTGCGAGAATGCTAAGAATATAAAAGATGGATGGTGTCTTTTCTTCCCTTCAAAAGACACAATAATTCCTAGCCTTGCAGGCTGGTGAAAAAATAGTCAAAAGTAGTGGCTGTAATTATGGTAATACAGCATCCCAGTGCTTCAAACACTCATACCACATTGGTGCTTAGGAGGCGGGGGGGATGGAGAGGGGAGCACAGTTATATAGACTCAGATTTAAGAAACAGAAAATGTAGCCACAATCAGCCCACAGTGGCGACAGGTCAGGATCAGGCCAAATGAGGGTGCCAGGTTCAGGCACCACAGGGTTGCAGGGACATGTCGCTGCTATTTTGGCAGTCTGGGTCTTGGGAGTATTCAGGATGAAAGCAAGAGGATAATGAATTATTTTAGATCCAGATGCCTTTGGCTGTTTGACCAGAGTGATCATTTCTGATTTGGTCACACCATGCCAAGGCTCAGTCTCCTTTTTGAGCATGTGACGAATGGAAAAAACACTGCACTGTAATTTTGCCCAACCTGTACAGTATATATACAGTGAATCTATCTAACGGCCCTTCAGCACAAGTGTCTTTCCTTCCACGGGGGCTGAGAACAGTCCTTGGGCTGTCCTCCAGCAGCATGGCATGGAATTGATCCCACACAACTTCTGCTTTCCCACCAAAGCCACACCATGAGGAGGTATTAAAAGCTACTGCAAAAAACTAGCAGAGACATTTTATCATGCAATTTGATATGGATATGCCTTGAGGCGTATTTATAACCAACCCTCTACCTGTGTTGTTTCATGCTCATGCTATATTAAATTTCTAACTAGGCGATGCAACTGGGAATGTTCAATCTGATTATTTCCACTGGGTTTTGTTATCGCAAGCAAGGTAAAAACGTTTTCTCATCAGCAAAAATTATGGATGAACATTTCATTGTGTATGTTTCTTTCTAGAAACATCCTCCAAATTTAATTTAAGGTACAACATTCAATGCTAACTCTACGGTTACAAAGTATGAATAAAAGATATTTGGCAAAGCCTGTAGAGATAGTCAGACAGAAGTAGGCATGCTATAGTGCTTAACACAAATTCAATGTCTATAAAAATTTACTGTAGTCAAAAACAAACCCTCACTTCTTGCAGACTCATCTAGAGGTGCTCATATGTGGCAACTGTTTAAAAAAATGCAGCGCAGCTGCTAGTTCTGAGTTTGGTGTTTTCACCTTTGTCTTTCTCAGGACAGTTTTAACATTTTTTTTTACTTAAAACGCCTCAGGTAAGCAGTTAGGTAGCAGCTTACACTTTTAAATAACAGACAAGGCAGACAAAAGTGGCACATCCTTTTTATGACAATGCATTTAATTTACTGGAAATCCAGCAATTTTCTAGCAGCTCTAACCCTGAGCAATGCTCAGCCACAGGGACAATTATTCCAAATCATAAGATGTCTTCAAAATTTACATCTGTGTTGCACATCAGCTGCCACGACAGTGAGCAACTACCTAACAGAAGCTGTTCTTCTGGTTCAGTTCTGTGTGGGTGAGAATTCTGCAGAAAGAACTTTGTCCTGGTGCCCACCTCAAGCACTGATCCAGCAGTGTATAGAAGCTGACCCAAAGATATTTGTCATGATGCAAATCCAGACTTGTCCAAAATGACTTTTCCTGCTCTGACTGCAGCACATATTCCTCTATTGAAATTTTAGCATAGCAACTACTAAGATTTGCCCTGAATTATTGATGAATGAACTTGATTAATGACTGTAATTAAGCCAAAATGGCCTGATGTTTAAAAAAAGAATAATCCATACAACTGTTTGGATCTCTCTGCATAAATACAGGCTAAGATGAAAGTACTCCACCATAGTACAATACATTGCATGGTTTGTCAAACGCACTTGCAGGATTATGAGTCCTGTTCAGCCCCTGCCCCTTAAATCACCTCTGTAGCATTGCTGCCACTCTATTTTTACTGTGTGCTTGAAGTGTAGTGTAGGATTAGTGAGCTTAAATATTGATTAAAAAACTTAATGCTTATTCTTTAACCTAGCCCTTAGCAATAAGAAACCACCTGCCACATACAGCCAAACATGAAACTTCTGATAGGGTTTTACAAGTCACCCACACAATGTTTCTGTCTTTTTGTTTTCTTCTTGTCCATTTCATTGTCAATAACTAGAGATTTAAGAAGTACTCATCTTTTATAGAACCCGAAATTACAACACTGCAAAATAACAAGATGTTTCTGGACCTACCAGGTCAAGATATCCCTGTAACATATTTAGGGTTTAGGGCCAAATTCTGACCAAAAGTTGTTGTTTTTGTGAAAAAAAAAAAAAAAATAGAGATTAATGTGAACATGAGACTATTTATCATAATTTTCATAATGCCTGAAAACTTAGAAGAGGTTCAATAGAACAGATTTATTTCCTACAGTTGTAGGTTGATGTGTGAGTTCAAATTAAACACACATAGTATTCCATGGTACAATAATTGCCTGAAGAACTCATTCTTACACAGATATCATATCTATAGCATAACTAAATCTGCGATTGAAATACCAAGATTAAATTAAAAGCATAAATTTATGGAAATTCCTTAAAACTTTTATTCTTTGGTATACATATATGCAAATAACCTCATATTTAATAAAGGCTTATGTATCATAAATTAGTTCTTATTCATTCATTGCTTCTCTTACTTATTCTTGTGCCTTGTTCATCCACACGGTCTGACAGAATGTTTGAACTGACCTTCAACTAACTTTGTCATTCAGCTGTTCATAAGAGAATTAATAATAAACACCTATGCTAAGGTATAGACAATTAGAAAGAAGAAGAAAGCAGGCCAAGTATTGTGCTATTGGAGGCAGAATAATAGCTGCAATCTCTGATCCCACACAGCATATCCTCTCCAAAATAATGTTGAACCAAGAGAACAGAGACAACAGCGGTGAGTAGGACTGTGAATGTGCAAATGAATGAGCAGACTTACTACATGCCATGATAACTTTAAACATAAGAGATGAGGTTGCTAAAGACTGTAGAAAACAGAGAGAGAGAAAGCAGAACTTCAGAAATCAAAAGCTTGCTTTGAGTCATCTCTGAAATCAGCACTCCGTATTGATTCACAGCCCCCACACATCTAGCTTTGAGTGCCTCAATCCCTAAAGGCAGGAGGACAGACACAGTAAGCCCTCTGGTACCAACCTCCCTCTCTTTTCAAGAGCTATGGCTCTTTGTGCTTTGTGAAGGAAGAAACACAGCTATCCAAGCCAAAGTTTTCCAAATACAGTCAAGTATTTGCCTTGATCTTAGTCTGCATTTCACGTGCTGAGATTTAATTTAGTCATTCAAGACTGCATAGTAAAACAGAAAAAAAAAAAATGGATTTTGCATCCAAGGGATGATTTACAATTTGTGTGCTATTGTAGACTAAATAGTTCAAAAGGTTATCCATCTGTAAAGCTTAACAAGACACATTCTTGCACATAAAACTCCAATTTTTATAGTCCTGTGATGGGCTTTCAGTATCAGCAGTAGTATTATATACAAATGAATGCAGAGGAGTAAAATGCAGCATACTGATATTGGGTTTATATAGCTCTACAGTTCCACACCTTTTCCTTCTTATCTGTGTGTTTTTTGTAAGTACTAGAGAAAAGCAAACAGCAGACAGCCAACACCTAATATTATATGCTAGGTTTAATTGTTTAAATACTTCTTTTTGTTTAAAAACAAGAACATTGTTTGCATGCTCTCATTACAATGACTCTGCCAGTAGCTGTATTTGAGACATCTCTCCAGTAAACACTTTTCCTTTGGCTGTGTTTTTCCTTATTGCTGCTCTCTATGTCAGACACTTGTTCACCTTCACTACTCAGGAGTAAATAATTAACAGAGCCACAGGACACATACCTTTTACTGCAATGTAGCTGGTAGTCACTGGAGAGAAGTAGGAAAACGATGTTAAAGATTACACAGAGGCTGACAAAGAGCTAAAAGAGGTATACAGAAAATCTTTGTAAAATAGCTCAGCTTTGGATCATTATCCAAAAACCCCTCTGGGCACATATGGGATTGGACAGGGCTGAAGTCAGGACCCAGCTCTTCTGCTGATCACACCAAAGGAGTCATCACAATCGAGACCTGGACTTAAAAGCAATTTTCTGCCTTACAGGAATCTACCCACAAAAGCTGTAATCTGACTGATAATAGTAAAATCAGCTCATAATGACAAAACCCATCTAGATTCCTCAGTGCAGCTGGGCATCTTGCATTCTAAAATTACCACAAATAGAACTATGCTTGTGAATAAAACCCAAACCCATCTAATGCAACAATTCTACAAGACTAGAGATTTTTTTTTTCTTTCACTGAACAACTCTTAAATTATCAATTTCAGGGTTCAGGCACATGAGAATATGTTTTGTTTTGTTTTTTTTAAGCATAATTATAGTGATGCTCAGAAAGATTAATGATGGCAAAGGGAACACCAAAGCTTACCTTCCCACCAACTTGCACTATCTTAAAAAAAAAAAAAAAAAAAAAACTCATAAAAAAACAAACCTTGATGCAGTCAGAAGATACTAATAAAAATATCTGAGAATACAGTCTGGTATTTCAAAGAATGAAGAATCCACAAGAGGACACATACCATGAACTCTTCTGGAATATCAAGTCTTATCTCTTATCTTGCAACACTTAGTGTGCCAGCAGTGTTTGATTAAAGGCAACAATATACAATTCTCACCATTACAATCTTCCATCATAACTGCCCAGCATAATATAGTTACGCCTCAATGAGTTTTAGTATTTTTATATACTTGCTCAATGACCGCAGCTTCAACTTCTGCAGTAAAACTTACCCAGACCGACAGCAAGAGAGAATTTATATTCTTTGCTACAGTCCCTAAAAATTAAACAGCTAAAGCACAGTTTTACTAAGCTCTTGTATGTAGGATGTATCAAAATACACGGGAAGATTGTTGTATGTGCCTATGATTAAGCAAATTGTTAATGCATATTTCCTTATTATTTTTGGAGAACAGACTGTCAAATATTTGTCAGGGCAGGGTGTTGGAAGAAGTGGAAAAAAAAAAAAAGCTCTGTTTTGAAAAAGCCAAAATAATTAATATTCTTTGCATTTGGAGAAACAGAAAAGCTTTTTAAGTTGATTTTTTGGTGACTCGCTATAGCACACTATAGCAATACATTATGATCAATGAAGAAAAAAATGAGCACTTTCTTATGTAGATGGCCATACCACATTAGTTGTAAGGAGTCTATTTTTAAACTGGATATTTTTACTTAATTAGTGTCACACATCTCAGGGTTGTCTTATGTCAACTCTTGTAATGACTTGACATCTATGAGTAATAGAGAATGGGTTACTAATAGTCTCAGTTTGAGAAAAATGATAATGCAGTAGAACAAAGAAGTGTTAATTACTTACACAATTAAAGTATCTAATACCAGAAATATTGTAACACATCAACATTTATGTTACAGATATTTACATATTCAAAGTCTATAAATGTCGGTAGATAAAGGCAGATAGATGGTTACAGAGTGATACAGGGGTGTAATACAATGGCTGGATGCATCACAGAATGATCCCTGAATCTCCTCAGAATACTAGTTCTGCCAGACATCATAAAAACCTGTTTGACTACATTTACACACATTATCCATCTATATGCATTCCATTCTATCATGTTGCAACTCAGCTCTTCATTAGACTGTGGAAATTCTATTAAAATAAGGGAATAGTAAAAGTTATTTACTGTGTCATAGCTGTAACTAGCTCTGGAAATGTGATGAAAATCCTTCCACACCACGCATCTTATGAGCATTTATGCATGCACACGCAACCTCAGAAATGTCTATGCACTGACTAGAAATTTACCAAGTTCATATTTGCGTCAGTAGAACTGGAATTCAAACGTAGAAATAGTTCTCAAACCACAAATAACATGAAATATTCCAAGTCTACCCAGATTTATCATATAAAACATGAGTGTTTTGAAAATACGAAAGGATTGGAGCATACACCGATTTTAAACAGCAAAAACAAAGTCTATCTTTCTTGCATATATTAAGGCTCTTTAGTAGATGATGTTAGCATCTACATGCATGTTTTATTTATGATTTTGGGGTAGAAATGTACCATCCAAATGGATAACTCTTCTCTTAAACTACATGAAAATTTAGCTTAAAGGGACAACACCTCCAGAGTATTAGAGATTTTTGGAAAAAAAAAAAAGTTATTAAGTCTGCATTACTTATTCATTTTAAAAATTATCTTATATGCTCAATTCAGCTTTACTACAGTAACTTAGAAATAAAGCTCATGCATTTTTTTAAAAATGAGCTAGATAGCATGCAATCAATGTTATTCATTTCTATTTTGTACACAGATACATAAATGTAAATTACCACTAATTAAAATAAACTGTGTGACTTGTTTCTTCTTATGCAGTCATGCACTGAAATGAGGGGAGTCAATTTTAATTGTTCTGAGTACAAAATTTAGCACTATAAAAGAATCAGATCTCTTGGGCTACGCACGGTGTCAGTTAAGAATAACAAGGTTTCATATTGCCCAGATACTGAAGGTCTTATTTGATTCAAACACTGGATTATGACTATAAGATTACCTGGAATGTTTTATTTTCAGATAAAAAATTACATAAACCATACTGCATATCAAATTAACATGGTTGTGTTGGACTCCACTGAATTCTGTTTCCTGTCTCTCACCACATAGAAACAACCAAGGTGAGCCAAAACTCATTCAGGCCAAAAATTAGCATAGCTGGTAAAAATATATGTATATCCTGTATTACTTATAGGAAACATGTATTAAGTAGTTTGGAGAGGCAAGTAACAGGAGTTGCAGAGTGACAGGTACAGCTCAGAAAAGAAAAAAAAAAGAGCTGTGTATGTTTACCAGTGAGAAAATTACCTTCCCTCCTCATTTCATACTCATTGAAAAATTCCTTATACCCCAGTGTCTCTTATTTCCTTTCGAAGTAATAAAGCCAGTGTCGTCTGTTTTGCTTTAAAATCATTTGGGACTTTCAGAAGCATCCCACTTTGAACCTATTCATTATTGTTTCTCTTCACTACTGCACATCTTCAAAAGTTCTTAAGTCTCAATTCAAAGCAGATGAAGCCTGTGTGGTGAAATTAGGTAACAGTTGGACAACTAAAACCAACATTGTGATTGGAAAGGTCTGCCAGGCCCTAAGAGGGACATCCATTTTCACTTCCAGTGCCTAAATGCCTGAGATAGCTCAAACCAGAGGTGTTTGCACAGCATACCAGGTAGGGATACCAGCTCAGCTCCCATAGACTTTAAGTTCATTTCCCTTTATTAACTCCAGCGGCAATAAACCTGGGCTTACAGAGATGCAACTATATTAAAGCTGGTTCTTATAGGCCTAAGGCAAAGAGGAAACTGAATATAATTTCTTATTTCCTAGCCAAGAAATGAATTGCAGGTTAAGAAGGATGTGAGCCGCTAACAGACTGAAGAATTTTCATTGTATTCCTCTGTTTTGTAATTGAGGTAGGGACATTAACACAGTTGTCTACTTGAGAGCTGTCCATTTGCTGTACAAACCCACACAGCAGAGCTGTTTGTATGTGCATAATAGTTAAGAAATACAAAGCCTGCAGGGATCCACACCTCTGCCAAACTACCCATGTTTGCCTTGTTAGTCTTGTATAAAGATGAAAAACCATCAGATCCTCTCTCTACTGAAGTCTTCATTTTCTCAGACTAAAAACCCAGCCCAAATCCAACAGTGTTTGTTTTACTGTCAGTGACTGTCCTCTTCTTGTGACAATTTTTGATGCCTTCCTAAACCTAACATCAGTTAGCAGGATGATTATTTATCTATGTTTTACAGTTTCAGAAATGATGTTTCATTTCTGTGCTACTGATGTCTGTTTCAGATTTAAAAGTACATAGAATATCTCTTCCTTCTGCACTTTGACATATACGTCTCAATTATAAGAAGTAAAAGTAAACAGTGGAGTTGGAGGGAAGTAACTTTTATTCCTGTTTATTATCACAGAAGGTTCCTGCTTCCCCCATGATAGTGATCATTAAAAATAAGAGAAGCCCACACCATGAAGAATGGACCCAGTCTCTGGAACTCTCTACTACAACAAACACTTGAAAAATGGTGTTTTTTCCCTTTTTCTCTACTATTATGCTTTGGATGCTTTAATGGGGGGAAAAATATATCAGCATGCAGTTGGAAGACCATTTTCCCATCTCTTGTTGTCTTTTTCTCCTGGTGGCTTGGGGGGAGGGGGTGTTATTGAAAAAAATACCATTTTGAAATGTTTATTTGCTCTTGACAAATTTTCTGCCATTCACATCTTTATTCTGTGACAGTCACTGTTTTTTTCCTTGTGCGTTTATTAAAAGAAAGGCGCCGAATCTCACCATATAAAAATATTGGACCCATTTTTCCTTGCAAATACATTGCCTAACTTTCAGACCTGTTCTTTGAAATCTTAATTCCTCCAACTTTGCTCGCATTGGGCATAGTTCCAGGTAATTCTCCTTTATCAAGGGAACAAGTAAACCTCCTGGCCTTTGTACCAGCATCCAAATAAATTTCAAGGACTTTATTTTATGTTTAAAGAGAAGTGCCTTTCCCATTTACTTTCAGAAAACTACAATTGATAGGCTTCTTACTGCAGGCAATGGTTTGTGTGGGTATTAGAACATGTATTTTAGTTTAAGAAGTTGTTTCCCTTCACACTACCATAGATTAGGAAGCAGGAGCAAGCAGCAAATGGGAAATAAATAAATATATAAATCTATACATATTCTAAAAATGTGATCTTTTTCTACAGTGTTTGCTGAAAGATTTTGATTACAAAAATAGCTTCTTAATTTAAATTAGTTGAAAATTTAAGTCTTACATATATCTCCATAAGATATGTACTTAAATGTAATAAGTAAATGTACTTAAATGTACAGCCCTGTAAAAGTTCCAAAACCTTGTAAGTGCTCAGGTTGCACCCCTGGCATATTTTCTGGTGTGCAGACCCAAGCACCCTTCAACTGAAATATTTTCAATCCGAGGGCTAAGTAAACTTTAGTTGCCACTTAAGCCCTCAAAACTGCCATGCTTTCTGAATAAAGATATCCATACATTTATGTGTCTGAAGACAAAACCCTGAATTTCCAAAATTCTTTTGTTCCCAATGAATTATTCAAAATATACATTTTACACCCACAAAATTGATGTGTCAGACTATTGACGTTCTGGACATCCGCTGCCAGGATTTTAACTGGCTTAACAAGTGGATCTCAAGACAAGCTCATCATTCAGCTTTTTTTTTTTTTTTTTCCAGGGGCGTTCCATTATTTGATAACTAACTGCTGTTCTGAACATCCTCTTTCCTGTTACACAGTTTGACTTTTACACTGGTTTGGGGAAGCGTGAGCCAGCTTTGCTGTAAGAGCAGCCGTGCCATAGAGGTAATGGAATTCATGCCTGGCCTATTGTGCAGAACTGTCAATTTCAGCCCTGTACGGCTATTTCATAGAGAGGCTTTTAGTTCACAGTAAATCTCTTCTCTTTCTGAACAAGAACTGCAAATTATACAATTAGTGTCCTTTTATAACTGAAGAAAGAAATCTAAATGTTAACCAAAACCATTTCTTTTTTTCATTCATTATAGTATCTCAGGCTTCTTGGGCCACGTTATTATTATTTTCTTCACACTTCCCATTTCGTCTCTCTTCTAACATTATTTACTATCAATACTTCATTTTTTCTAAACAGTCTTGCATTTCTGTTTCCACCAGTGTCCATAAGATCCTGTGCCATAGCAACTCCAGTGACAGAGCACATTTCTCCATTTTTCTCTCCAAAAGGATATTTCCTAACAGATCTCAGTAAACACAAATAAGGGTGTACCGAAATGGAGACTTTTGCACGACCCCTTTCTTAAGTTGTGGAGGCTGACACCCTTTATAATTTCTCCTTTTTTAATAAAAATTATCCTATGCTTTCCATTAGTAATCTTCATTAACTATATTGCTACAGTTCACTTTTTACTTTAAATTAAAAGTGGACTGGTAAGAAGAAAATTCTTTTTCTATTTTGTAAAAATGTCTCCAGAACATAGCAAGCAAACTCACATTTCCCAGCTGGGTCAGAAGGCATGTGGACTTAAGGTTTCCACAGCCATGATGAATACTCTGGCCATTGGATTATTCAGCTCTCCTTTACACCGCAACTTGCTTAACTACATTCAATTAAAACTGCTTTCATCCATGTACTGTGTCTATTTCAACAAGCACCCAAGCAAAACTAACATATTCCAGCCCAACTCTTTGCCTTGCACAATCTGTACTTTTCAGATTATGTTCTAAATGTCTGCACTGTCCATGTTTGTATCTCTTGGGTCACATCGGTAGAGATCAGTAAATACAATAGTTTTGTTATCCTTTGTTTTCAAGAGGAAAGCTGAGAGCACTTTAGCCTTTCATACACCACCTGGTTTATGCCAGACACATGCCATAGTCATATAAATATCTGCAAAAAGAAACTTATTTGGTATTGCTATACTGTATTCGTTGGCACCCTCGGTCTTTAAATCACTCGTCTTTCCTGGTTTATAACCCTATTTACCCTCATTTGGAGGAAATCATCCTCTTTTACTAGACTTCTTTCACAATTTACTTTAAATATAGCATGTATGTGAACTGAAGAAAACAATCAATCTCCTAAAAGTCCTGGAGCCTTCTGTTACCTCCCATCCCTTCTCCTATGAACAAAGGGTAGCGTAATCAGGTAGGTAACTTTTAGATCACGAACAAGTGATGCAGCAAGAGTTATTTCAGCCTTGACAGGCAACTCCACCCTCCCTGTCATGCACACGTTACAATTCACTGAAATGAAAAGCAGTTTTCAATGGGGAGAAATTGATTTTATGCCTGCACTGAAGTTGGCAAAACTGACTCATATAGATAGGGGTAGTTTTCTCCCCATGTTTTGAAACGTCTTAAAATGAATTTCTTTTTTTTTTTTTTTTCAGGTTTTATGGAAGGATGCTTCTCACTATCAAAGACTTCTTAAAAGTCAGGGGAAGAGTCCTACATACAGACTCACAGAGCTGGCAACCAAATATTTTAGTTCTGTGTTCTACGAGTTTCTGCTTAGAAAATTGAAAATAACTAAAATCATTCTCCCCTCCCGCACACTATCTTTCAGGCATGGTATCTTCCTTTTAGAGGAGGTGAGAGGAACAAAACAGAGTGGTGTGGTGATGCTGAGAAACCAGGACAATCTTCACCAACCCTTTGGTATAGCCAAGTTTGATCATTTTCATCATGTGTTCTGACACAAGAATGCACTGCATGTTAGAGAAATGGATTCTTGTGTCTCGTATTCAGCCAAGCATGTCATCCTTCAAATTTGCATTTTTTTTTTTTTTAAACACTAGATGAAAATTTCCAAGGCTAGACTGCTTGTTTGGAGGCTGTCTTGTCACAAGCAGCTACATTAATTAAAATAGAAAATCCAAATGCTTTTACAAGTATTGATGCTTTGAAGGAATTGAAGATTTAACAAGCTGCTTTTCCAGCTGTTATCTCACTTTTTCACCTAGCTCTCACTGTGCCTTCCCACAAGTGTTTTTTCCTTTGACCTAAAGTGATATACAACTTATCTGCGTTCAGCAACTGAGAAGACTGCTTGAGTGACTTGTCATCTGTTTACATGCAGCTGGAGATCTCTCTGACACCCTTGATCTGAGGACCGTTGTTGACATACACAGAGATGCAAATGATTGTCAGATCCAAATGTAATCGGTCTTTTAAGAGCTTCAGTGAGCTGCTGAACAGAGATATCATCTCAAGGGAGAAAGCCCCTCAGTGCACAGCAGTTCACTGACATTTATTCTTTAGGCCAGCAAAACAATCTGAGACTTTTACCCTGTTTGGTGTTTTCAAAAAAAGAAAAAAGAAAAAAGAAAAAAGAAAAAAGAAAAGAAAATAAGGGAAAAAAGTTCTCTGCAATCTGAAACCTACATGCTCACCAGGAAACAAAGACAGATAAAAGTAAACTAAAAAGAATTCTAGAGATAAGCTGCATTTCAATATACTTCTATTCCGTATGTGAAAGTTCTCCATATCCATAAAAATTAATTTTATTCTGATTATCTAAATGTTATCAAAAACTATCCTAATTATCATGAAAAGAAATCCAGGTGTTTTTGCTGTTGTTGTTGCTGTTTTAATCAAAAGCCTGCTGTGTCCCTTATGAAATGAGTAAGCTGAATTTTAGACCTTGAAAATTAGAAGATTTAAGTGAAGACAAGGATGTCTCACGATTCATAAGGACATTGAATGGATCTTTCTATTCTGGTTGTCAGGTGGATAAATAAGTGGATAGAATGGCAAGGAAAGACAAACAATATTGACAAATGGAATATATAGAATATATATATATATTCATATATATATTTTTTTTTCCTGAGTTCCTGCTCTCATATTGTCTGCAGCCTGTTCAGAAGGACAGACATTTTGAAAGGAATGGAAAGTAGGGAGTGAATAGAGAAGTATTCCCATCATTGATTTCTCTCTTATGCATTAGATGAGGAAAAAAAAAGGCAGAAAAAAAGCATGTGAAAACACCATTTACAATGATAGAGCAAGGCTTCAAAAAGAGAAAGGTAAATGTTAGTAAAAAAGATACAAAATAATGTATGTGAAGTCATTTTAGGAGGTTGAAGAACAGAAAACCCAGGAAGGATGAAGAACAGTAATTACATTTATAGGAGAAAAAAGTTTTGAGAGCACTAGGTTGGATAGTCTTTTAGTGGACAAGTCTTCAGGAATAACAGCTGCTTTTATGTTGCTGACCCTTTAATGAGGCTTTTAGTCAGGAAACCTCTTCTGAAAACTGTTACTAAGCCACAGAATTCAAGGCCATGGTGTCTAGAGGCATCTGATCTAAGCATTAAGCAGTAAGAAATATCTTTCATTTGAGCAAGCAGACAATGTAATCAGAGGACAAAAGTCACTGAGTAAGAAAAACTATTCCAGAAATAAAAACATATATATATATATATTTAAATTTTATAAATAAAATTAATTATAATAAATATTATAAATATTAAATAAAAATTATATTATATTTTAAATCACCTCAAGAAAACATTGCAATAGCAGGCAGAAAACACAGCTGCAAAATGCAGAAACAAATTGCAAAGGTATCCACTACTAGTCTGATTCAAGTATTCGGAGTTTCATAGACTAGATCATCACATGCTCATCAATAATACAATTTCTGAGACGTAATTATTTCAGTAAAATTAAGAAAGCATGAAACTTGACATGCAGTTCTTAGTATTATTACTGAGTACAAGAAGTGCATTAGGCATTACACAGATTGTTTACACCAAATAAACACTTTCACATATTAGCTGAGGCACACAGCAGGGAGACAGGCTGGATTGCAAAAGGTAAAGTCCAGGCTGGGGATCCTGCACACCACACCTGTGCAAAGGGTCAATTCATGATTTTATTTACTCAGAACACTTTTAAAATGGTTTAAAATGATCAATTCCCCATTTGGAAGCACATACATAATTACCAGATAAATCATTCACACGCACATGCATGGAGCACAAATGAGAACCCAGCCCTAGAAGAAGCATCTGCTACTAACCGCATAGTATGTGCGTGCAACTAACAGTGCTCCTTTAAAATCTTTATATAAAGATTATAGTCCTTAGTAACCTCCTCCGCGAAACAAGAACAATCAATATGGTTTGATAAAATTATGATCCTTACAGTCACCATTTGTTTCAAATAATAATTAAAAAAAATCTTTATAGGAATGCGTATTTCCCTGGAAATACATATATAAAACCCAGGAAATAATAAGAGAAAAAAAAGTGAAAGTTTGATTTAAAATAAGGATAGGTCAGATTAAGATTTGAAAATAATTTTCACTTTAGTCCCTGAATTCCTGGAAAAGATGTCATTATTGATATGTCGTCATTTTTATGATATATATTTAGCTCCATTTTATATAACTATTGAGGCTTTGATTTGAAAAGTGCCAGATCAGGGGTCTCATGAGTTTGCTAATGGAAAGACAATATGTAAATTATTAAATTGTAGTAATTTATACGGGAAAAAGAAGAAAAAAAAAATGCATGGAAGATCATGCATAGTTAACTGCATAATAAGTGCACACAATACATTTCTGAGCAGTTTGTTTATCAGACCAATAATTGACTTGTTTTTATTATTATTATTTCTGGAGCCATTAATAATCTCTCATTTATGGTCTTTATTCCAGACTTTCAAGTCAATGCTAAGAGAGCAGTATAGCTAACACCTACATAATTAGGCAGGGATTGCCTAATTTGGGATTGCACTAATATTGTGTTGCTATATAAGGTTATTTTTTTCTTTGTCTATTTATAGCTACATAAATCAAGAGTAAGTTCACAGAGGAAGTTCCCAGACACAGAGCTATGGAATATATGCAAATAAAGGTGATCTATGCCAATTAGAATATAAATTCATTCTGGCTGCTTTTGAAGGAGAAACAATTACTTGATGATGGGGTTGACTACCTCCCATGAACAATGTAGCCGAGAGGGAAAACCCTTTACCTCATGAGAATTATTATATTTAGTCCTAATTCACAATCGGATTAAGCATTTATGCAGTAACACTTGCCAGCAGAAGTTTCTTGTGAGCCTTTTGACTACTTCTATGCCTTGTTGTCCTCCACAATCAGCTTCTGAAATCCAGTGATAATCCTTACAATCACAGAATCATTATGGTTGGAAAAGACCTCTCAGATCCCCAAGCCCAACTTCAACCCACTCCCACCACATCCAACAACCATGTCCCTCAGTGCCACATCTCTATGGATTTTGAACACCTCCAGAGATGGTGATTCTACCACCAACCTGAACAGTCTGGCCAGTATTTCACTGCTATTTATGAGATGAATTTTTTCCTATTATCCAGCCTGAACACCCTGTAGGGCAACTTAAGGCCATTACCTCTCATCCTATCACTATTACTTGGGAGAAGAGGTCTCCCTGCTCCCTCCCTTCCTTGCTTTGACCTCTATTCAATCAAGCTATGTATGAATATCAATTCACAGAAGAACCTGTCACTTCCATTGCACATAAAAATCTGTCTTTGTGAAGTTTTTCAAGGAGAAAATAAAAGATGTCATTAAGTTAAACAAAGCCAAAAAGAAATGCATGGATCTTATTGCAACTTGCACTGGTAAATACTTTACAGTGTATTTGCAGAAGATTGTGCTGATGGGTGAGTTGGCTGGCAGACTCCTCTGTGCTCTTCTTTGTTCTTTCCTTTGTTCCAGGGTTAAACAGACAGATATTAACCTTGACTTTGATACTGAGGAAAGATTATATGTGTTACTACTCAGATTAACAAGAGGAGATGAAAGGAATAAAATGTCCATCTTCCCTGCTTCCTTTTATTCCTCCTTTTCCTTCCTTTTTTCGTTTTGTAAAACTGATCACATATAATCACAGAATATCATTAACTTCAGGAACCAAGATAATTCACACTATATTAATATGCTCCCTCCATATTTAAACAGATGTAAGTGAGGAAGATACAAATTTTCTAGAACAGAAAAGTATAGTCTTTGGAAATTGCTAATAACAATAATTTGTACAGGTGACCAGAAGATCTCCTTCACTGACCCAAATGCGCATCTCTGAGCTGAACTAAATCATCACTCAGCCTGGTACTAAGTCAGAAATATTTTTGTCTGGCCAAAAACTAATACAGAGGGGAAAAAATGTAAAATTGAATTCAGGTCCTAACCATTTGGCGAGATGAATTAGCTTGAGTGAGAGATAACACCAGCATAGCATTAAAGGAAGAATAGTTTCAACACCGCACTGGATAAGCTAAACATGGAACAGAATGTGTTCACCTAAAGTGCTATGCTGATGTGCACAAAGCCACTGGCAGAACAGTTTGCAGTGAGAGTAAATGCTACAGAGCATTTTAGAGACATGCAAGAAGTACACCTGAAAGAACCATGGCTAGGATTCAGCTGCTTGGCCTTTGGTGAACACTTCCAAAATGAGGCATTAGTGAATCATTCGGAATTCAAATACAAAACTGATTTTTTCACTTCATAAAGTGCTAATTTCCATTGTTTAAGATGACTAAGTAAAAATAGCAAGGTGAGATCTCTTTCAAAGTATTCTAAAGTGATTTTAAATCTGCACTTCGCAGTACATTTACATTTTTTTCCATCTTTAATTTAAGCGAAGTTCCTACTGCTGAAATCTAAACAACCTCTCTGCAGATTACCCAGGAGGTAAGAGAGAACTGAAATCTACATCCACCTACACACTGACATGAAATGCATCAAAATATTATTTCTCTCTTATTTTTCTTAACCCCAATTACACACGCTCAGACAGGGAGCTTTTTACTGACATTGGTAGATGTCAAAAAAATTAACTAAAACAAGAGCCTGGGAGACAGTTTCACAACAAGATGTCTTCTGTCCTACACTCAAATTACTTCAGAAAATGGTGCAAATGTGCCACTGTGTTAGTCTGATACATGGTGTGCTTTCAGCTACATTTTCCACTATTTTCCCTAAAATATGTTGGCTTCAGTCTTTTGCTCCTGCAACTTCTGCTTATCCTGTTTTGTTGCTTCTTCTTTATTTTACATATGCTTATTATTACATATTCTTATGATTTGATCATCTACTCTTAAAGCAGGTATCTTTTCCACCTCCTTTTATTAGTTATCTGTTTTCTTCTTTCAGCGGATATTGTCCACATAAGCTCTGGTTGCTTTTAATTTTTTTCGATCAGCTTTTTTTGAGCCAAATTACTGCAGAATATTACCTGACCAGAGTAAATAATAAAAAAAACTATCTCATGTACAAGATAATACCACTCAAATACAAGGTTCTTTTTAAAATTTTCCATCTCTTTTTCTTTTGTTTCTTTGGAATTGAAAAAGTAGTGAGTTGATGACATGCTCTATGGTTGATATAAATTGCTTCATTAATTGTTACACAGCTGCAGGAGAATATGCCATATGTGGCTCCTATTTGACATATTTTATTAAATAATATTTTGAAGTAGCTTGAATATTGAGTTAGAAGGAAAATTCTTTACAGAACGGGGCAGGACCTTGTGTGTAGTTCTTGATTTCAACAGTCAATCTTTAACTACAAAATCAATTGCTAAAAAAAGCCTTATAAATTAGTTATGTCTTCATTCACCTCTCATTTTACTATTTTTTTTTTATTTCAGTATCAATTTGAATTGCATTTAGTTTCTGTTAATGTTTGCAGAAAGAAAAAATTGCCTCTTTTCAGTGTTTTCAAAAGAAAAATTTGTTCGATGAGTTTATGGCGCTCTTCACCTTCCTCCCATTTCAAAAAAGTCACCATTTCACAGGAATTAAACATCTATTCACAGTTCATTATTACTGCAGACTAAGAGTTTTAATTGGTCAAATTATTTTCTAAGAAAATTTCAGCCAATTATCTTGAATTACTCAGTTGGTGGAGAGGCAGGATTATTCGTCAAGAGGATGCAGCTGCAGAATGTATTTCAACAGAACATAAAATAATCCGATAATGTCTGGATAGGCTGAAGAACTTTTTTTTTTAATAGCATTTTTTTGCTGAAGAGTTACAGAAGAATATATCTTTTATCTTTTTTATCCTGTATCTTTTATCCAACCTCCCAAATATCTTTCAATCTTACAAAAAAAAAATAATAAAGAAAAGACTGCCCCGCTGGGGAATCTGACCCTTCTCACAATGAAGTATGAGAAGTTTCAGCAGGAGTGTTATAGCTCTACGAAAGGCAGCTGCATAACGTGGTACAAAAGGTAAGGGAAAACATCCTTTTGATGTGTGTGTCCCACAGTGTTAACCAGCATTAACTGTACTAAAGCTCTAGTAACTGTGTACACAAGATAACAAAGAAGCTCTCAGCTGACAATTACATCCCAAATTTAATTTCTTTGGAACAGAATCTCTCTACACCTGAGACTATGACCTTATCTCTGCGGATTCCTTTCCTTTTCCCATTGATTTAAATCCAGAAAACACAACTTATTTCCGTGATAAACTTCTGAATAATATAGGCCCAATATTCATCTTCTGAACTCATAGAACTTTTTATTACAATCACATCTTCCAAATATTACTGATTTCCTAATACGTGGCTCACTCTGTGAACGTGTCTCATTTCAGGAGACACACAGAAAAGTTCAGTTTTTAAAGAAAAGTTCTCAGCTTTGAAAATATTAAGATCTTGCTAAAGAATAATAGGGGAAAATCAATCAGAGCAGTATATAATAATTTAGAAAGCCAATTTGCCACTCATTTGCTCTACTATAAGCTTTTGTGGGGAAGTTCTCCTAAATGACAACAATTTGACTGGCAAATTGTAGAGCTGCAAAAGCTCATCTTTGGCATCTCCATTAAAAGGCTTTCAGCTCTTCCTTAGCTAGCTGAATGTAGTTTTGTCTTGTTTACTTGTTTGGATGTAATTGCATGCAATTTGTAATTGTGCCTTCCCCTATAATTACGTTGCCATTTTTTTGTAGTGAAAACATGATGCAGCAACAACCAAACCATGGCAGGGTCAAGACATATATGGTGAAAACCAATAGATTTTCACCACTATGTATGTTTTTAATGCATATGTATGTCCTGTCAAAGCACATAGCCCTGCTAGTTTCTGTTCTGCATACACTTTTCAATAACAATCTGAATCTGAATTATAATGTTCAACTTACTGATAAAACCGTGCAATAAATACTTTGCTAAACTATAATCCTCTCATTGTTTTTCAGTCTTTTCCAGCCATGTAGACTCACAACACTATAATTCATATGGATATTTTACACAGTTCTTTATGGTGATCAGTGATCCCTGAGAGTTACATAGTGCATTTAACATGCTGAATTTCATTCATTTCTAAAAATTGGTCCAAAAGACAGAAGTCTTTCAGTCATCAAATGAATAATTTGATAATCTGTTCAGGTATTAATAGAAGAACCATGGAATGGTTTGGGCTGTAAGGGACCCCAGGAATCATCAAATTCCAACCCCCCTGCCACAGTCAGGGCCACCAACCTCCAGCTCTGCTACTACACCAGGTTCCCCGGGGCTCCATCCAACCTGGTGTTGAACACCTGCAGGAATGGAGCATCCACAGCCTCTATGGGCAGCCTGTTCCAGCACCTCATCGCTCTCTTTGTGAAGAACTTCCTCCTGATATGCAACCAAAACCTTCCTTTCTTGACCTTAAATCTCCTTGTGCTATCTCTATCTACTCAAGTAAAAAGTTGATTCCCCTTTTAAATACTGGAAATCTGGAACGAGGTTTCCTCACAGCCTTCTCTTCTCCAAGCTGAATAAGCCCAGTTCCCTCTCCCTGACTTCATAGGGGAGGTGCTCCAGACATCTGATCATCTTCATGGCCCACCTCTAGACCCTCTCCAGTAGCTCCACGTATGAACACATTGCTTACACAAGAATGGGGACAAAGCACACAGACGAACTGTAGAGTAACATTAATTGATGTCAAAGCAGTTCACTGAAATGAAAACCTTATCCAGAATTTAAAAAGTCAAAGTCTGTATCTTGATCTGAGTCAAGAACATTTCAACCTTACTTTTCACCTAGTATTTTACATTTACCACTCAAATTTTGATCCACAAGCATGAATTTACTGTTAAAAATATGGAAAAATACAATGCAATTGTTTACTACAATGGTTTTTCAATACTGACATAATAGCAAAATATTTGGATTTTCTTAGCAGAGAGTAGGTGCAAAACAGCTGAAGCAACCAGCCACAGTGAAAATATTTTAGTAACTTATCATAATGGATGGAATTGCAATAACAGCTTTGCTAATGTCACGTAAAAAAGAACGTGCATAAACCATAATAACTAGCAATGACCTCTGTGCTCTCTGTCCTGGATGTTCTCCTCTGGCATAAGAACAACCGCATACAAAGAACGCCCAAGTTAGAAAACATGAATTAGGAAGCTAGCGAGAAGTGTTACAGTTCTGCATACAAATCATTTATCATGGGTACACGGCGACAGTTAAATTATAGTTTAATTCTCAAGTTGAAGTCATTAATTCTCTGTATATGTGAGCGTGTGGATGGACGTGTGTGAAAATTACACCCCACTTCCCAAGCATAATGCACAGTGGGATGAGCTATCACAGTGTACTTCAAAACAGAATAGAATATTCATACATTTTTTTTTCCTGCTCATTTGACAATCAGTAGCTTCCTGACCTATTGCAATTTCTCTACATAACTGGATTATCACTAGTCCACCCAGTGCCATTCTAAGTCCTATTAACCTCATTTTATAGATAGAATAGTAATAGTGAAATGCTAACAGATACACTTCTGGTTCCTAATATGTCCTTGCTGTTTTCAAGACACAGCCATTCTTCGCTATTCTTCCACCTTTGTCTTTTAAAAGCTATTTTTACTGCATTTTCAGTACTGCAGCAATTGCAATATATGAAAGCAAAGGACTGGCTGGAGAATTGCAATTGCAGGGGCTGTAGCACTGCAGGGAAGAAGGCACCTATGGGACAGCACAAAACCCTCTAACTGGATGTTGACATTGATGCCAGCATGACTGGCAGAATTCTGCTATCTCCACAGAGGCCTTTTCTTTGCAGTATGCGCAGAGCAGAAACACTCACGCCTCCCTCCTTAGTGTGCATTGTCTTAAAAGATTTTTAACTCACATTCTTATTCTTCTTTCTCTTCGTCCTCTTAAGACTGAATAGCTATTCAGCTACATTCTAAAAATTGACATTATAACAAAAAGAAGTCATAAGTGGAACTACTATTCCATATACCCACAGTTTCTAGCTCATTTACAAGCAGATAAACCGGCAAGCCTATGAGCAAAAGCCTTGAAACTTTGAAGAATCTAACTTGTCACCATGTGGTGACTTGGAAACCAATGTATACTAACTACTATTCTTCTTAGAGAAGAGTTAGTTCTACTGCTGCAGAGATTTCCATATAAAAGGTGCCTATTAAAAAAATAAGAAGTTTGCAGCTGCATTAGGTCATGCTTTAACCCATGGGAGTTCTGTCTATGGATGCATACAGCAATGGCTGTGAGTACAACGATGGAATACAGGGCTTCAAGTACTGTATATATTTTTCACCTAAACTCTAAATTTTTAGAGCTTCTTATGTCAAAATAACTGTGTGACTATCATTTATATCCTTCTGAAAAATATATTACTCTATATATCAAGAAAACTAATTAGATCCAAGAATATGGTTTTCTCATTCTTTCTAAATTGTACACAACATTTTTATTGGCACAGTGAATTGTCCCTGGTTGAAAGTGATGATTCCTTCAGAGCTGAACACTTAAATCTTTATTTAACACTAGAGCAAGCCCTGAAGAAACAATATTCCCATGAGGCAAGGTCATATATTTCTGAAAATATTGCCTCTTGTGAAGAAAAATTTCAATTACACTTCATAATGCTTAAAATATGATGACCTCGTTAACTAATTTTTCCACCTAGTTTATACCTGCGGAATGTATAAGAAGTTCACCATTAACGCAGCTGGCTATAACCAACACCAACTATTTTTTAAGCTGAGAAATCAAATGTTACATGGTAAATCTTTGTACAAATTGACTTTCTACACTCACAAATGTCACTAGCTTCAACCATGCCACAGTGATGACAAGTTACTATGGAAACTAATGTATAAATTATATTTTGCAATAGTTGAAGTGTGCATTTACATCAGCATTACTGTATTTATTAGAGCTATGCAGAAAACAAACCGCTGTGTATAAAGGCATCTGCTGTCTCACAATTGACTCCTGGCCCCCATGGAACTGTGAAAGAATACATCTTTCTGTCATCGAAATCCTTGACAGTTTATCTAACATAACTGTAATCTGGGCTTGTATCTCCATCAGGCACCAAGCGAAATGTAGAAAACAAGCTGTGAACTCAGCCATATTTCACACAGATACAATGGCAAAGGAGACATAAAGAAGAGACAATCACTTCGGATGCTCTGAATGGTGGCAACAGTAAATACTCCTAAAGTGGATCTAGATACAAATGCATCTTCCTGACCTTCTGCATCTTCTCAGAATGCAGCAGTGTAACTAATCATTTTCCCTCACATGTTAACACACTGATAAGCAAATGAAATAAATGCTAGCATCTTAGTCCCAAAAGATCAAACCCTTTGTTCTGCAGAGCATGTCAGAGTAGCTGTAAAAAGATCCGCAAAAGGGATGGAATTAATTGCTTTGTGAGTCCAAGGCACTGTTAATAGAAATTTCTTCTGAATAAATAATATGGAAATAGGACTATTAAATAGTTCATGATTTTCTAATTTACCTTAATTTGAACTCATTTTGAATTGCTGGGGTAGTGTTCTGCTTCTTAGCTAAGGAGTGAAAAAAAGCTAAATATATGTGGAGCTGGGGCCCACAGCAGTGAAAATCCAGGGCTCCTGCAGTAAATACACCCTGACAAAACCATGTTCAGGTCCAGGCCATGTTCCTTCAATTTTTTCCTGGGGTACATATACCTGAGATCAAGTATCCTTGAAGATGTGAGCAAGGAGTTCCCACAGCTCAGAGATATAAGATCCTCAGCCTGATGGAATCCCAGATCCCCATCATAAGACTGAGCAGAAACGAGTTCACTTCTCATGGTTCACTTCTCTGTCTGGGGGAAAATGGTAGAAAGAAACATCCTGCAGCTTTAACTCTTTCAGTGGGACTTCAATTTCCATTGATTTGTGCACTGTCACGTCCCATCTCCTAGTAACAAAGGTCTTCCATGCCTGACCCTTCTACTCTCCACTTCTTTTAACTAAGAACAGACAGTGTCTGCCTCCCACAAAGTCCTACATTAACTGTATTGAAGCCAACAGAATAACAATTTGAGAGAAAAATCAATACTACCCTGATTATAATACGTACTACTCTTACTTTTTAATGAATTCTTTCCAGTGATTAGGAAAGGGCCTAAAACTCAGGATAATTTGGTTCAGTACATTCACTTCTGTCTTTCTGGCTCACAGCTCAAGCTTGGGACAAAATACAGCTTTTACAAACTCTTGGTTAATTTATATTACACACTTATAATTATAATCTGCCAAAGTATAACTAATTATATGTATATAACATTTGAACTCCCTTGTCTGGAAGGTGCTATATAAGTGTTATTTAACCTTGAGTTCATTATCACTGCTAAGTCTTAGAATCCGAAGAACAGAATAATCTTACTCGCTCTCAGTCATCATCTAAATATTAATCATTCAGGAGGTTAGAAGCATTATTAATACCAGATCCCGTCATTTTTGGCTTTATGGTAGAACTTACAAGGGGGGAAAAATGAGGGGAAAAAAAAAAAAAAGAAAAAAACTACATCTTTTCAAGAATGGTATAGGCTATTAAATTTCCCCACTTCACATCTGTCCAGGAGCAACTGGAGAAAGCAAATTGCCTTTGAGGCAGTAAGTAGTGCCATTCCAGACAGTTTTGTGTCATGAAAGCTTCTGTTTGAGAACAGATTTCAGTGTCAAAAAATCATTATTTGACACTAATCTGTAATCTCTGGCTGCTGGGAACTTATCTGAGAAGGACAAAATGTATCAAAATGTCTTTTTCAGCTTAAACTGAATATGTCTTCAAGCAAAAATCAAAGGAAACATCAACATAATATGAAAATATGGTAAAAATGAATTTTAAAACAGAAAATATTCTTTAAAGAAAAATCTATCAGGACTTTTCTTTTCCTAGTGGCTTGGGGTCTGCAAAGAGTGTCACATTTGAACTGTTAAATAATGAATTTTCTTAATTTCCTTTTTTTTTTTCTTCCATCCATATAAGTTGATTATGGAAACTTCATTAAGAGATGGATTGAGATTTTCTAAATGAGTTAAAATTCTGTTTCATTCTATTGCTAAATTTAATCAGGCTAAATTTATATAGAACAATTCTTCAGAGGCAAGTCATTCTCATAATGTGAGCCTACTAGAAATCCTGATTAAAAAAATTGCTCAGGGAACCTTCTATTTCCTTTTCTTTCTTCATGTAAATACTCAAAACAATCATCACAATTGCAGGCTTGTATATAAACAGTCTTATAATATGAGCTCAGGCATAGATATTTGTCTTAGTTTTTTGCCTGAAAGGAATATAAAAGATAAAAAATAAAATAAAAATAATAATAACTTGTCTTTATCTGCCCTCTTATAAGCCTCTGTGCCTGCATTGCAGAACCTCAGATGGCTCAGTTTTCATCATTTTGTCTCATCTTCAACAACAGGACTGGTTGTAACCCAGATCAGAAATACAGGATGGTCTTCAAAGTAACGTTAGTCTCTGTATGTCTTTCAGTAGAAGAAAGCACTGGAAAACATGAAGGCATATTAGTTTGCTTGACCTTGGTTCTCTACAGCAGAACTGCATTACTCTCTGCCTATGTAAACAGGAATACAAACTCTTCCATCCTTCTCAAGAAATTTCATGCCTTGAAAGTAAAATAAAAGCACTAAAGGAAAACACGTCATTTAAATCCAATTCTTTTCACTTTCAGGACTAATGAACAACCTCCATTTGACAGATCCCTTGAAGTACATGAGGTAGATGAAATATGACTGCAATCAGTATGTTATCTGTATGTACATGAAACAAATTTATCGGTAAAGATACAAAAAGAGACTTTTATTCTCTGAAAATGGGTGTGAATTGTATAAAAAAATGAAAAGAAAAATACAAAAAAACTCTTACAGACATTTAATAGAATTAGAACATGAGCCACTGAAAAGGTAAGAAGCTTCTGGACAAGATTAATTAAAACCTCCTATGCCTAGATGATAACCTCTTTTATTAGTGTCCCTTACCTAAATCTCTTTAAGTAGTGAGAGTGAGACAAGAGAGAGGGTCATCTTGAATACTGAAGAGTCACTAAAGACAAATAGGATGTGGTAGATTTTTTTTTTCCATTAGAAAAAATAACCTACATCTCCATGAGGTTATTTTAAGGATCAGTGCTGAATATCTCTGGCATTCAGCATTTAAGGAAATCATGTGACAAGTTTGAAAGTTTGCACATAAGTTTGACTGAAGAGATACACACACAATACAGAACCTTTAGGTGATAAAAAAGATAGATACAGTTCAATGGCAATGAGATGCACATGGGTAAAAATAACCCTACTGAGCACAAAAATAGGCCCTAGGTATTACTTTGCCACGCATAAAAGATAACTTCAAGCCATGTCAGACAGCTCTCTTAAAATGTCAGCTCAATGCTTAGTAGCACTCAGAAAAGCAAATATAAAACTCTTAAGAATGTATCAAAAACATCATTAAGCCACTGTATAAATGCATGATGCACAACGTCAGGAATCTTCCATCTAATTCCAGACACTTCGTCTCAAGAAAGATTTAACAGAACTACAGAAAAGTGAAGAGGAAAATAAAAAGAGAAAAAAAAAGAAAAGGAAATGCTCTGTATGAAAGTTGCCCACAGTAGAAGAAGGAAAAAAAGGAAAGAACTAGTGCAAAATCAATCTGATATTAAAAGAAAACAAAAAGAACCACAGCTACTAGTAGCAATAAAATAATCAAATAACCACTAAATTTTCAACTATATTGTAATAACCACTAAATTTTCAACTATACTGTGTATAAATAAAAAGAGGATAATTTTAAAGAGAGAAAAAAGAGTAAGACCACCATTAATGGAATCTTGTAAACCACATGTTTTGCAACGCATTGTAGGATTATTGGAAGTTGATGGATGAAAAAACAGATTGGGGCTAGTCTGTCATTTACTACTGAGTAGGATGGCACAACTGCAAATTCCTCCTAAGTGCTTTCGTTTTTCCCCTGGACCATCAGGGAAACCTGAATGGTTTCCTAAGGTTGAGTAAGTCTGTACTTGTCCTTTATATTTCATTTTTCCCCACTGCCTACTTAAGACTACTGGCACTGTTTGAGTTCCCGATATCACCAGCTTGGCTGTGCTTGTGCTTCTGGATTCCAACTTCTGAATCATGAAGCTTACTTGTTGCTATATGCCTGATCCAACTACGCTTCAACTTAGCTACTATTATATACATATATTTATATAAATAGATTCTGGTCAAGCCATTGGACTCATAATATCTGGTATTTTTCACTCAAACAGCAACTTAACCAGTAAATTGTGGAATTCTCCCCCATTCAAGACACATGTCCATCAGACAATACACCAGGATTGCATCCCACAGCAATTTAAAATTCCTGTTTCTGATCTTCCTCTGTAACCTAGGCTCTGTACCCACCAACACCAGCATTTACACAACCCAAGTCCACTCCAATAGCCAGATTGGGCAAAACTAACCTCACTTACAGATTAGCTCTCAAAGCAGCTCACTGTGCAGATGAACAGATTTCATGTGCCAGCGACAAAAGAAACAGAAATACTTCTGCTAGAAGAATCATATGCAAAGGCCTGATTCATTCTATTATTTTCTTGATTACTATTGAGCAATGTAAGAAAACAACCTACATTTCCATAAGCCTTTATTCATCTCAAAAAATCCTTAGTAAAAATGACTTTTTTTTTGCTCTTATATTGACTAAATTGTCAACAAGGAATTGATCCTGCTACTTGTCCAGTGACATTAATGGGGCATAGGAGAACCACACGAAGGTGATATTGTTAAGGGACCATGTCAGGTTTTGTACCGTTATTATTACTAAAATATCACAGCCATCAGGCAGTTAAACATAATGCAACATCTAAATACACTGTAGCACTCTCAATCTTAATCAATGATGCGTGTTTCCTTTCTGTGGGGTGAGGTCAGGACTCAGCAACTTGAGGTAAATATCCACGCTTAAACAGAAGGGCTGACTCTGCCATCAAAATCCATTAAAAACCATAGGAGACCACATTCACCAACAACACCTGATAGCTGTTCCCCTGATAGTTATATCATGCACATATGCACTCATGGCATGCTGTTGCACTGCAGATTGAGGACTTGAAAACCTATTGTTGTTCTAACTTGAGAAAAAGAACATGTCTTAATGGTCACCCAGCACGGGCAGGTTGAAATACCTTGTTTCCAACTTCAGCTTTCACTCCTTTGCTTTGAGAACTGTGCATGTGTATAAGATGCTATTTTGGAGAACTATACAGCACATTACACACCATGCTCAGGGTTTTGCTCTAAGACACAGGGCTGTTTGCAATACAGTTACAACTGTGATATTTTGGGAAGTCTTTTTCTCATCCCCTTTTCACCCATTCAAAATACCCAACTGTCAAGATTCCTGCAGAATATATTGGCTTCACAAAGCCAACAAGCTCTATGTAAGATATTTGCTGTTTTTCAGCACCCTGATAGATCAGAGAAACAAAGCAATATGCTATGATAAAAATGCTCCTCTCCTGACAACTCTGTGTGGCATGCAGTAATGAGGCAACAAACCTCGCTGCCATGCTACTGCACCAACCCAACCATTGGTCATGAGCATAATGTATTTAACCACATGCCAACAAACCTCCCAGACAGCAGCTAGGTTGAGGAGTAACAGTCATGTCCCAAGAGGGGTTGGAGTTCTTTCAGAAATAATCATCTTTCAAAGCATTGCATTTCAATATCTTGCTTTTGGAGTTCTTTGCCAGTTAACTCAGCTTGCATATTTCCTTTCTCATCTGCTCAGTGCCGGATATCCCACATCTAGTGAATTTTGTTCAGCTTCTCCAAAGGGAATTTGTGCATTAATTTAATTAAAGCTTCGTTTCTTCAGCTAACCTATCTGGTTCAGAGGATTACAGAGATTCTCAGCCCAGGCAAGACTGCGTTCGTGTTTAAGGCACTCTGATGTTGAATTACAACACAGGATGGAGAAACAAATTCTTATGGGGACTACAAGATATCATCAGGAACTTTCCATTTTTAAATTTCTTTTATTAAGAATGGAAGGAAATTGAAAAATACTTCTGGTTTCAACACAATATTTGCTAAAAACCGGTAACAAATGGAATTAATTGAGCCTCAGGCTCAGATATGAGAAGATCCTTGTCATTTCAGATGTTCAATAGCCTCTTCTATTAAGACAGAAGATCTGGAAACTCAAAAAGTAGCCCCCAAAAAAAGATATATAGCATTCCTCATAGTTCTAGGTACAGCACAAGAAAAACTTGTCTTAGTTTATTTTCGGTAATTTTTCCATCATATCAAAACCAGATCAGGAAGAAACATAGCTCTATAAAAAATGAAATATAATATTTTCTCCTTAGAATTTTACTTTGCAAAGTGACTGGATATTTAGGAGCATTTCACCGTATTTCCTTTAAGCTTATCTTAAAGTTTGGTTTGAGCATTAGCATTGTTTTGTTATTCTGCCAGCTTTCATGATTATCAGAATTTATCTGACTCAATGGATTGAAGCACATTGCACAGTAAGATAATTAAAATATAAGTATATCAAAAGCATTACTATCTGGAGAATGCACACTACACATAGGGACATCTACCTAAGCACTAATTTGTAACATTTATTATTTAAGCATATGAACACTAAGTGAACTCTATTCATTTTTGTGTGCCCACAAAGGTAGCAAGAGAGAAGAAAAACAATCTAAGTGCACCAAAAAACGACACTTAGAACATTCTCTAGGATTCTTTCAATGATGTATTTTAATAAAACAAAACTAAACTGAAATAAAAAAAAATAATAAAACAAAAATAACTTTGACATAGAAATTCTATTTCCATTCTACATTCAAACTAGTTCTTATGTTTGCAGTGTCATTCTCTTCTGCCTTTATAAACAACTGCGGCTACTTTTTCATCCTGAAAAAAAATGAAATTCTACACTAAAACCTTATACATGCTTACAATATTAAAATTTGAGGTTCATCCTACATTTCATCTTATCTAGTCACTGAACTCTGAATACTCCAAATCTAGTTCTATCAGAATATTTACAACAAAATACAGTAGAAAAATCAAGTGTTTTTTTCCTTGAAACATTTCAGCTGTTTGTTTCTAGCTGTTTTTTTAATTGAACACATGAATATTCATAGACTATTTAGTCAAGGAAGATCAACTGCAATGTTTTTTAATTTGCATTATGAAAAGCTGACAAAATTTCAGCCTTCTCTGTCCTGTTTCATTACCCTTCCTCAGTTTTCAACAACATATGCCATGTCAGCACTCTTCATTTATAGCATATTTCTCTATTCTCTCTGACTGATATATCTAGCTAAAAATAGAATTGGGAATTTTTCTCACAGAAGTTGGATCTGAGTATTATTCTGCGTGTCTTCCATTCTTTTCTCACTTACCAAAACTCAGCATCCTGTCATTTCTTTCTTGAGGCTTCTCAAATAATATACACCAGTAAGGTATATACTGCTCTTTCCTGTCAGTTGTTGGTTATTTATTATTACGGAGTTTTTGTCATCCTCTTATAGATAGCTCTTGCATGGGTAGCATTTACCCACTCTTCAATTTGTGTGAGAATATATTTGTTTAATGTCTTCAGCTAACAGCAGTTTATACTCCATAGCTACAAAACCAAAAAATAATCTAAGAAAGACTTGAACATTCACCCATACTACAGTGACTGGAAACTATTGCAGAACCAACTTTTGATGAGCTCACCTAGGAAAGCTCCTAACATATATAACTTACAAATGTTCTGCTGGACAGTTGTGTTAGTCAGCCTCCAAAACACAGCACTACTACCAACACCACCAAGGATGATAGTCCATCCCAACAAAATGGAAAAACTCTCTGCAGCTTTGTATCTGAGGCTCAACTAAATGGTTTGTATATAACACTGTGAAGAAAACAAGTCATATGCCCATGGTTTCAGTCTTTATTATTTGTATGACAGCAAAGTACCCCTCCCATCTCCAGTTTTCTATCAACACACTGTTTCCTATGCAAAACAAAGTCAGGCTGTAACTTTCACACCCATGACTTGTACAGATTTTATCTTCTAGTTTTCTTCTGGCTTCCCATTACAGGGAAAGCATATAAACTTTCATCTTTCTTTCATGTATATATAGTTTAAATAGTCACCACATGCCTTGAATTGTGGACAGCGCTAGATGACTTTCTGATACTGTTACAAATGAACAGAATTCAGACGTATCATTTTTCCATTCCTACCTGGCGCACCTTGTTTACATACGCGAGGGGATAGCACTAAGAACTCATATTTAATTCATTTCCATCAAACAACAACCTGTAAGAGTAATGACTTCCTAAGTAGGATTTTCAGTTCTCAGAATGTGACTTTTTCAAAGGCATAGGCTTTTTAGCATGCTGTTTTCTTGCACATAAGAAATTCCAGCCATTCTGAATCCAGTCTGTCACTGTCATCATTAACTGCATCCTAAGGCCTTGCATAATGAAAAAAATTTATGAATACTCAATGTATATTTTATTATATGTGAATAAAATGTTAAATACCACAAGAAAAAAAAGAACCTCAAAACATATCTCTGCAATGATGCCATGTATATACCAGTTCTAAAATATACTAGCTGCTTACTTTCATCTCTGGCAACGTGTTGTTTTGCTGCTTCTCTTTCCCAAACTATCCTGCACCAGGGAGCTTTATCCAAGGCATACGACTAATGTCAACATTTTTATTTTATCAATCAGACTTGTAATCTCATCAAAGCAGCATCAAGGTAGCTCGGTAGAATCTATTTTCTCTAAGCCAATACTGTCAGGCATTAATTATATTACCTCCCTTAATTTTTTATTAAGCAAGCCTTGTATTAACCGCTGAATTATTTTGCTCCAGATCAATATCAGGCTAACAGGCCAGCAATTACCAGGTCTGTTCCATTTACTCTTTTTAAATATTGGCACAACATTATCCTTCTGTCTGGCATCTGCACCTTCCCCAGATGAGTTATTTTATTTATTACAAAGAACAGTTTTACACAAACAACAAAAATACCACTGCTATGGCTGACATTTCTTTTTTTTGTATGAAAATCCAGAATACATTTTCAAGAAGCCCGAGGCATCTAAGTCCATCAACATTAAAAAGCTTGCTTCCAAATTTTCAATACCACTGCCACTCAAAATATGCCTTAATTTTGAGTCAGTGTCTACACTGATAAGCTCTGATGGGTACCCAGAGCTCCTTTGACATAGGAGGCACAAAACTGAAGCCTCAAAATATTCGTGTTCATATTGGAGATGCATCAAAGCAAGGCTACATTCAGTTCTCATTGCAGGGTTCATTACATAGATGTGCTCTGATTAATTCAGGAAAAGTAAAAAAAAAAATAGGTGCCTCCTGCCTGCTCCTGCCTCCCCCGCTGACACCATGCTCCCCAGGGGATATCCTGGTCCATATCCTTCTCCACCTGAAGAGACATTAATCCCTTTTTCACATCGCTTTGGATGCTTCCCAACTGTTATGATGTCGGGTATTATGTAACTCCATCTGTTCCAGTTAGTATATTTTATGTGGATTACGTATACAGTCAATGAGCTAAAAGCAGGGGGGGAAAAGTAAGCCTGACTGTACAGTGGGGATGGAGGAAAGAGTAGGCACTTCTGCCTCCTGTTCTTCTTGGTGGAAAGCCCTATTCAGTGAGATAGTGAGGAAAAAAAGATTTTTAAAGAGTATTACATCTAATTGATTGCACAAAACCATGTCAGACATTACTGCATGGTAGATAGTATCAGAAAGCTATTGAATCAGTGTGGAAGGAATTTGTTCCTAAAATTTATTATGCTGTGTTTGTATGCATATATTCATACAGTTCCTATGCAGTCCCTTTCTCACTACTGAAAGAGGCAACACTGAACAAGTAAACTTGTACCCAATTCTAGCTCAGAATATCTCAAGGAAACCTGAAAATTGCCCTGATATGTTTCCTAATACAATAGAACTGCTTATTTTCCAAGACAGTTTCTGCAGTCTTATAAAAAAGAAAAAATGTACCCTTAGCTCCAGTCTTTTCATTTACCCTATGTATTGACAATGAGATGTTTGCACTTAAGTTGATGATTGGTCTAGATGATATCAGTGGTCTTTTCCAGTCTTTGTGATTCTATAATTTCAAGTGATATGCAGTAGGGAAGCAACACATGAGCTCCTTTCCTCATTAGTGTGCTCTGCGCAGAGTTTAAAAAGCCAACTGTTGGGCTTTTCACCCACTGCTATCACAAGTACACATAAATAATGCACTGCAAAAGATACAATATCAAGATTCTCCACAGAAACCCCATGTTAACTGTTTTTTCTATTAATTCTTAATGCGCAGTGAAATGGCCAGTTTCTCTCAGAGCACTTTGCTGCTCATCAGCTGACCTAAATAAAGCAGAAGTGATGTCCTGTAGCAGAAACAGGAAAATTTTCACAAGCCCTCATGGAGAAAGTGTTTGGTGGTTTGTTTTGTGATATCAGACCAGAGGTGAATACTAAATTTTCAAAAAAAAAAAAAGAACCCAATTTCCAAATCAAAATACCAGTTTAAATCATTCCTAGACAATGCCATACTGTCATATACATGTATATATTAAGTACATCATACTGATGTATTTGGGTATTTGAGTATCAGGGTTGGGAAACAAAGGAAAAACAGACGCGCAAATGAACAAATGAAATTGTCTAATCCTCTGATTTTCAGTCACAAGGAAAAAGAAACCAAGGCATGAAAAGAGAGAGGAGGAAGAGATGACTTATTCCAGAAAATCTTGTGAATCACTTGTCAAATCCCTATTAGAAAAACAACTATATAAAACATATTTTGCAAACATTGTTATAGCTTAAGTTAACCAAGCCTAGTTATCCTAATCCTACATGTACTTTAGTTACAATGTTCTATGGCCTTTAAAACATAAAATATAAAGCTCTTGCCTAAAGAATTACTGCTAACTACCACCAGATACAACTTCAACAAAAATATTCAGTTTAGAGTCAGTGTGGCTTAAGAAAAAAAATCCCGAAAGCATTAAATGTTCCAAAAACTCAAATTGGTTATGCTTCGAGTACAGTCATGCACAAAGTTCATACTGGATGAATAGTTTATTTGCCCATCCTTAGCTGTTAGCCTACAGTGTTCTCAATAACTGCGTTTGAACATTTTCATCAGGTTCAGACTAGTCAAGAGAGTGCCATACTGCATTATGCTCCAAAGCAAACAGTTACTTGTGGACTCATTACTGCTTATTTTTAACTAGCATATCGAGTTTTTAGCAGATTTTTCAGAGCACAAGGTATTAAAAGTAAATAGTGCATACCAGACATGACGTTTAAAGTTCCTGCTGTGAATACTAGATTTCCTTGTGCCCTCATCACTCACAATGCTATTCAGAATGCAGTACTTCACCAGCACATGTACAGATAATACAAAGGAAATAAAACAAAATTGTTGATTGTTGGCTATCAGTTCCCTTAGCTGTTTTTAAGAACTGTGACCTGTCATGGTCAAATTCAGTTCAAGTGATTGCAATAACTGCTTTAAACTCTCCTTCACTGTCAGTTTGGAAAAAAAAAATATATTATTTCCTTCACAAATAACACACTGTACTGCAATCATTTTCACAGCCCATCCATCCTAGACACGTTATGTGTCTCAAGAATGGCCTGTTTGGTCATTTCCTCTATTTCGGCAACCTCTCTCTTAAATGGACCAGGACAAAACCAAGCCTGGGGAAAGTGCACCAGGAGGAACAGAAAACCTATTGTCTTATTTGCTGGGAATTCTGAATATGTAGAAATGTTCACGAAAGAAGGTAGAAAAAATTTCCTTCCACATTCCTTGTGAGAAGGTTTGCTGGGATACACTCCCCTGCAAACAAGGCATGGCAGAAATCTCTGACCTCCAAGGTAACCCAGCCTCCTCACACTTCCATCCCAACCACTGGCCTTTCCTTAGGTCTGTTTTCTCACAACGTTCTGCTCATTTGGAAGATCTATTAAGTTTATATCGAGAACACATTTTAGAATCTGTTGTCTTGCCCTTCTGTAGCAGGTCAAGAGAAGGCAGAATTTCAAAGGTGGCTCTCTGTTGGCCCCAAATACGCACACACAGAGCTTCCCTTCACTCATGACACCATGCTGTCAAGAGTGACAACACTCCATCTGGGCTCTCTGTTTCCCAAAGCCATCCACTAATGCTTCAATTCCCTTTAAAATCTTGCCATTTGCTCACTATGAAATAAATTGATGATGAGCTACGGGAATTCAAGATATTTGCATCTACCCAGACTGATGAACAGGCTCTCAGCATCGTTAAAGAAGTGGTAAAAAACACTTTTACAACTCAGAGTGAGGATGTCAGTGTACTCAAGGGCTGTTATATGTCTGAGGTAAAATGTGCTCTAAGGAACAGATCCTAACTGCAACAGGCTAGTTCAAAACTGCTGAAAAGTACAAATTAAATAGCTATTTTGCTAAGATGATTCTAGAAATTAATAAGCATTAGCATTATAAGAAATATGTCACAGTTGTGGGCTGGGTTTTTTTTGTTGTTGTTGTTTTTTTCCTGACAACTCTGGAAAAGAAGGGCGAAGAGGAGATGGAGAAGGTAAAAAAAAGGAATGAATCATCTGAAATACTAAATGCACTGTAATAGAAGAAAAACAAAATTATTGTACCTTTTTATCTGCATAAAAACTGCGTAGATAAAAAAACCTGTAATTTGAATTCTTAACCTAATAATTATATAAAATTATAATAAGAAACAAGACTCAAAGTTTTCTGCTTTATGGTTGATCCTAGTCATTTTTTCTTTTAGAGAGATAAAGTTTGAAGAGTTGTACTTACAGCCCTGGTGGCTGTCGTAAAACCTACAATCGATAATTAAACAATGCAAAAACTAAGTTAGTGTGAATTTTGGCCAACAATTATTTGGGTTTATGAGCTCATTCTGTAAATTGATGGAAAAAAAAAACAACAAAAAAAAACACTGTTATTTCTTTCATGAGCAGTTGACATTTGTGAACAACAAGGCACCAGACCATCAGGTGCCTAATTTAAGCATTAACAGTGCTTGGCAGGAAAGACAGCCAGACTGCATGCAGGCATTTATGACAGCATTTCTAAATGTAGGTTTTAGTCTGTAATCCTATAAATGAACATTCTTTTGTGCAATATTTTGACAAATCTAGGGAAAAAATGCCAGGAAAAATCCAGTAGATGGTATGAGTCACACCTTTCCTAAACCATTTTGGGCATCTGTTACTCTGGGACCATATGGATAAAACAGAAGACTCAAGTACCTTTTCCAGTCACAAATATTCTACAGATATGTCTATGGGAATAAAAATGTTCTTTTTATTCTTTTTTTTTTTTTATAAAAAAAAAAAAGGACTCTGATTTTACTGTCTGTTAATATTGGAAATACTATGCTTACAGCAGCTTTTCTCTTATCACTTTACAATTAATTATTATTCACTGACACTCTTTACATTCTCACATCAAAGTGCCAAAATCCAAAGCAAAACACTTCATTGTTAAAGCTTTCTTGGGGTGAAGGATTGGATTTTCTTGGGTTCTGTGTGGTTCTTTTAGTTGTTGCGGTTTGTTGTGTTTTTGTTTTTTTTTTTAACCACTGAGCTGTTCATTCCACATTTATAATTTAAAATTTGATTATTTTACTACACGCTTATTATGATGTTAGAAAATGAATTAGTTCAACAGAACAGGCTTGGATTATATTTATTTTCCCCATATTAGAAGGTCACTGAATGACGAATCTGAAAGTTAGCAGTTATAACACAGGTTAATGGATCATTACCTATATTTGCATAAAACAGACTTATTCATCAGTGTTCCTTCATTTTATAGCCAGAGAAGATTTGAGAGGTATCACTGTTTAAAACATAACAAATATAAAAAAGGTAATAAAAGATTTTACACATCTTAAATCCTAAAAATAACATTTGCTTACCTCATCTATTCTATGTATGGGCTCCAGAGTGTTGGCAGACCTATAAAGAATCAAAAACTTGGAGGCAGCATGGCTCCTGCAGGTACTACATATGTCCAACTGTACTTTAGAGATAAAAGCCACAACTGAAACCCCAAAGTTTTGAAGACACGTAAGTGAATCAATGCTCAAATCTGGGGCACTTATTCACCTTCTACACAAAGATCATACAATTCAATTGGCCAATGCAGCAATTTATTATATGAATTTTTTCTAATTGTGATTTTTGCAGTTTTTAACAGACTAATAAGTATTTTTCAAGCTGCTATCAAGGTGTGAATAAGCTTGAGCTATTTCCAAAACAGTGAGAATTAAAAAAAAATGGAGAAAAATGCCATTTTTGGGACCCTGAAAAGCTATCAAAATGGAAAGCAAAGATCAAAATAATGTACTTCTTAAAATGCAAAATCACACACACATATACTTAATTCTGCATGTCAGAAGTCAGCTGGGCTAAACTGATTGCAGAAGTTGAATTAAAAATTAACATTAAAAGAATTTGTGACAGCTTTTTGAGGAATATCCAAGCCTTAAAATAATTTATTTCTACTTTTTAAAAAAGAATATATATATATATATATATATATATAAAACTAAGTCACTGCTGCCATTTTGAACACTACTTTTGCTTTGATCTGAGTTCTAGTTCTATGATTTGCTAGCACTCTATTGGCCATGATGTCAACCCATGGTAATTTAAATCCAGCTGAAACATTAACTGTCAGAACATTTCTTCCCTTCTCTCTTTCCTTCCTTCCATCACGATGGTTTTAAAGCAGACTATCTCCTCTCCAACTTCTTTATCACTGAACCATATGCAGTGCTCATCATGAAAGCTGCATTACCACCTCTGGTTTTCCCATGACACTACTAAGAGAAATCAGCTTTAAATCAATTACAGCATCAATCAACCTTGATGTACTGCAAATTCAACAGGATCTTGTGTTTGAAAATACCCACCAGAAAGACGGAATGCAAATACATACATGGATGACTATCTTTTTTTCTCTCTGTTGCAGTATTGTTTTATCGTAACAATAAGCAATGACACATGAAATAAAAGTGTTTGAAATCTAAACCTCCCTGAACAATGTTAGGGTCTCAGAATGTTAAAAAGAAAGAAAGAAAAAAAAAGTCTAATGTTGTCTCTTTTATCTTCTGTGCTTCTTCCTGTTCAGGAAAATAAAAGCACAATTCTGTAGAATATAGAAGCAGTAAAGAATACTCTTTTTTTTTTTTCTCTGTATACCCCTTGCTGTCCTGAACTGAAGGCAGTTCTTGTTTAGTCAGGAATTGCTTTAAAATAAAGGAAGAAGCTGCAATGGATAAGTGCAATTGCAAGCATAATACAAAGGTGACAGCTTTCAACCTCTGAATGTGCTCTGTAGCAAGCCAGCATGCTCTCATTTGTTCCTTTAAAGTTAGCTAGAAAGAAGGTTAATTTTCTGTTAGAAATCATTTTCAGATCCAGTTTATAAATAATAAATATATATCTGAGTATAGGCAAGTTTTATCTAAGTTCCTACTTCACAGAAATTCTATTTCAGTATTTTTTCTGGTTGACATCAGTAAAATGTGTCAGTGGCTTCTTTTGACCCTCATACTGTTAAGTTTCCCACCACAGTGTAGTGATGACAATGCTGGTACCACTTGAAATTCAAATGCTACAAGGAATGTTATTACAGCTAAACAAACTTCACATGATTGGAATGTTGCAGACATCCTTCACAAAGTGTTTTTACAGTATCCCTGCAGATTTTCACGTACATAGTAAATACACAGTACATTTGAAGTGCATTTGAAAACAAACAGTATATTAACAAATATTCAGGTGTATAGATGTAGGACTATTTTAATCATCTTTCCATTCGAGTGATCCAGAGGTAAATGGTTATCAATGAAAATGGATGGGATTTTTAACCAAAATAAATCAAGAAAGATTGTTTCTTCCTTTCTCCATTTCTCCAGAGGAAGCAATCAAGTTCTCTTTTGAAAACTAACGGATATTATATTAAAATTATTTTATTAGGTGTAATTACAAAATAATCTTATTTCCAATTGTCAGTAAGAAATATAATGTGTTATTACTAAAACATTAATTACGTGCAATTTAATTATTACTTAGAATAAAAATAATTCCTCTATATAACCCAGAAAGTTTCATTACTTTATGACAAAAGATTGCAGATTGTCCATCTATATAATTAGAAAAGGCCTTGATATTCAGCAAGGTAGACAGAGAGATATTTTATAATGAAGAATAGAAAGCAGTCAAAAATGGATGCACAACTCATGATTTCTGCCCTACAACAAAAACATTTAGGTTAGTTTTCTTCAATGAGAATGGGCTGACCTTAGATTTGTCCGAGTCTTTGTAAAAACAAAACAAAACAAAAAAACTTGTTAATTCAATTAAACAAGATCATGCCCTAAAATCCCTGCTTCTCCTCAGCTAAGAGAAGTCAGATTCTGCCCTTGCATGCCTATGGTTTGAACTTCCTTTGTAGTCCAAATCAAAATGGTAGGCTCAATGCAGTGACTGTTCTGCTTTCTGTATGCACAGGCAAGTGCATTCCATTCACATATTTTATGCACACGTATATGAATATATGCATATATTGTGAGAAAAAAAAATAGCAGAGGTAGAAATTGGTGTGGTTTTTTTTTTTTTTTTTCCCTCAGGAGTAAAAAGATGACTTAGCTCCAGTCTTCAATTTTTAACTTTCTTTGCAAGAGAAGGTCAAGGCTGAGGTAAAATATGAATATATTTAGGTTCAAAATTATTTCATAACTAAACTAATAATGGCATTCCGAGGTAACTGCAAAACAAGCACAGTTTTTCCATTTTAACAGTGACTTTGAGATAACAATGGGAGATTGCACTCTGAAAAGGAGTACTGAGTTCATATGTGAATTTCCTTTACTAAGAAATAAGAATGTGATCTTAGGGACAGGATGCACAGTTAGGCTGCCCTGCTACCCAAATTGGGATGATGGTAGAGTTCCCACTTTCTACCATTCCTCCTAACTGGAGGCTGCTTGAGGAAGACACACAGGCTGGGCAGATTTGTCAAGAGAAGTGGACAGATTCTACTCTATTTGAAAAAGCAATGCATTTCCAAACTGCTCTGACGCAGGGACTCAAGACCTTAAAGAAAATCTCTTGCTGAGGACAGCTTCTGCAATTGCAGACAAAATTTCACAGTTTTATAATCAGTTTAATATTCCACTGAAGATAGGTCTAGAACTAGTTATTTTTGTCACCTCTGTTTCTATCTAAAGCAGCTCTAGAGTCTCATACCTACGGTGGCTAGAAGTTTATTTTGAGAATTGAAAAAACAATAGTATGGAAAGAAGATTCAGTTTGAGCCTTTGACCAAATCTGACCAAATCCAACTTGAACTGAGGGATTTGTAAATATTCCTCAGCTCTTGATTACCATTATTCCACATATCCTTGATCTTATTTTTCTTGCCTTCCCCCACTCAAACAACTTTTAAGTGTCAAAATACAAAGAAAGAGTCCACAGCCCTGCTACAGTTTTAACATGCAGAAGCATTAAACCTTCTCCTTTGCATAATTTTATTTTCCACAAACATTTTGGTGCTAGAGAAAATTCAGGGAAAACTGATATGAATAAATATGCTTAAGAAGCATGCTCATTAGCATGTAAGCTTCAAATTTGTTTCTGTTAAGCTTGTTCAAACCATGGCAGTGATGATACACAAACTTCATCATATATTTCAGTGATGCTTAGAAGGAAAAATAGCCTTCCTTCTAACAGAAACACTCTGACCAGACAATTTTTCCATTTTGGGGCATGCAACAAATAGCTATTTTTCTCTATAATGCATGTAAACTGATGGCTAGTTTGGGATTTTTGCTAACACAACAATTCTGATTGCACATTTTTTGTTCACTTGATCATCTGCAGTATTTCTTGACAAGACTTTCTGCCTTGTTTTACCTCTGTGTAAACTGCAACTTTAGACATGTTCCTTTCAAGAAGCAAATGAATGTTCACTGCAAAAAAAGTAAAAATCTATACAACCTTATAGCATAAAAAGATCTTTAAAATAGCGTCATACCCCTGCAAATGCATCACTTCCTGTTCGTTATCTTAGCAATTATTCGTTAGTAATAGATAGCACTTAGTGATGTAGTGCATTTAGGATATGAAATCAGCAAAGCATGTAACCATGTGCTTATATGTAAGTACGTGCCCATGCCAATCTTTGCTCAGCACAGGTAACTTACCCCGACTAGACAGAGCAACTATGAATTTCTGCATCAAACTGTAAGTCCACATACATTTGGGAAAGTGGAATGCATATTACAGTTTGACTTAAAAGCAAGGAAATAGCCTATAAATAAGTGCTATGCTTGTGAACTATTACACTTCCAGTTCAGTGTTATACATTTTTTTCTCACGAGTTAATAGTTCAGCCATATTCAAAAATATTAAACTGTACAGAAAAGGAAATGCACAAAAGAAAGCAGAGTATGACATATTCCACACTGATACTGACAGTGACTTTTACCATTTTTCCCTATTTCTGCAGTCAGTTTCACAGCCCAGTTTCTCTCTGGAACATGGCTAGACATTTTTATGGTTAAATGGTTATGTGCATTTGCCATTCACCAGCTTGGCTTTAGAAAATGTGAAGTGAAAGACATAGACAAAGTATAAAATACTCTGTACTTCATGTGTGCATGATTAGACTAGAAAAAACATTTGCTGCTCTCAAGCAAAGAGAATGACATAGATATGAAGTCATTCTATTAGTCTCAATTCTCTCAGAAAGTACCAATCTTTAAGAGAAAATACACAGAAGAGAGAAAACATGCTCCACAAGATTCAGCTTATGGTTTTGAATGGCACTCTGTGCCATTCAAAATGGAACTTTTGATCTTTTGGAATCTGCTGAATCTTCTTGAATAGATAGCAGTTTTGTTTGGGAGTTTTTGCATGATTTTCTAGGTAGATTGAGAAACACATTGTGCTTGGTCCAATATTCATTGGTGTGCAAATGTTACAGTGATTCAAAAGCAGATTTATCAGATTTGTTCTCCTATCTTCCTCTACATTTGTCATGCTTTGTACTGTTTTAGTTCTTTATTTGTAAGTTGTTTCTTGATAATTCAGTAGCTCTAAATAACAAAAAGTATTTAAGGAGCTTGCTTTGAAGAACTTTATCAGTAGATTGCAAAACAAATAAAATCAACAAGCACAAAATCTCCCAAATCCACTTCTGGGAAGAAAAAAGTGTATTTACTATCTGAAGTTATTGCACAGAAATCCTGGAGAAGTCTGCATTTGCAAATCAGAAAGGATTTGAATGGCATTACATGAGGGCTGTTTTCTGAGAGGCAGTTGCTACCTAGAGGGTCTCTGATACAAAGAGCAAATCGTTCCTGATGGTGTGTTTTGAATCAGGAGAAAGAACATGGTTATAGCATTCTGATCTTATGCTAATTATTCATGTAATGGCCACAGGGATGAATAGCAACTACCTTTCAACAAAATTGGGTTTCCTCTATAGGTGTCAATGTCAAGGGTGCTGAAGTTTAATCCTTCCCTTTGGTTGCTACGGAAGCACATAGATTTCAGAGATGAGTTCTTACAAGTGCCAACCCTGACTCTCAGGTTTTGTACCTCCATGAACTAAAAAGATTTCCACTTTACTGGCTAAACTGCACTGCTATTCCATTTTCACTCACTTCCTTCAGCATATACTGTGACCTAATGTAACCCAATTTTTAGTCTATTTCTTTTTTAATATTGAACTAAAACAACACTAGGTAGTAGCCAGTCTTAAGGAAGCTATGTCAATTGATTCAATCATAAATTACTTTTTCCCATTGACCTTGCTTCATGCTATGCTTTGAAAAAATAGGCATTGCCATTGCTAATAAACAACTGGAATCACAAGGATTTAGCTCTGATTCTTTCATATAGCTGTCTTGATTGCTGCTGCTATGCAGAATGCTCTGGTAAACACATATTACAAAACACAATGGAATTAATTGTAATTAAAACAGTATTTGGTGATTCAAGAAATAATTTATGGCTAATTTTGACTACTACTATTAGTATTGTAAAGAAAATAGGCTGTAACCTTAAGTTCCTTATCTCTCTGTAATGGGAACAACCCTTTCCCTTGACATCCTGGCAGAGTTGCAGCCTTATGACCCTGTGGTTTGTATCAATATCCTTCAATCCAGGAGTGAAAAACGCTGACCTTAAGAGCCTTCTCTGTTATTGTCTGTCTACTGTTAATTTTCCTTGCTAAGCATTTGGGCTACAATTGACGTTACTGCAACTTGTTATCACTGCAACTTTTACTTAGACCTGAGAAAAAGAGAAACAGTGAATAACAACTGCTAGTTTTATATATTCTGATTACTTTTATCCATGCAATTTCTTTTGGCAGGTCCTACCATCATGCTGCAGTGAGCAGAGATCAGGTAGCAACCAGCTGAACCATATTGCAGGGTTGGAGATACACATAATAAGCAGGGGGAAAGGGGTATCACCAAGATGACTGACCTTTGAACTATCGGTTGACAATGTATGAAGAGAACAAACACCAGGGTGCCTAGGAATACCCAAGAGGCACAAAAAGGAATTTTAAATATCTTCTAAGAAAGGCGATCGTAAAGAGAATGAAGTAAAAGGCTCCACCCTTGGAACAGCTCATACCCCAAAGCTAACTCACTTTTACTTCATGGCAAATAAAAGCTGTATGAGTCACATAATAGCATGTTATTGTTGCTGGCAAGATTAATTTGAGATGGAGGAGAGCACAACTTTTGCCTCAAACAGAAGTGTCATATTGGAAGAAGAAAAGCTGTGAAACACTGTGGCCACTTCTAACTAACTCAGTACAAAAATTAGGGGATGTTGAGAAAATATCAGTTTATGTGAACTGAGTACAGTGTGTGCCAACGTTGCATTCCTACTACACGGTGATATTTGTAAAGCATTTTCTGGGGGTTGATACTGTGATGGTAGTGAATCGGAACATTACATGGCAGATCTCTTAATTTCCCTACACTATCACTTTTGGGAAGAAAGGCCGCGCTTTCTTCACGGGCCAATTAAGTTTCTGTACTTTTGGAGACATGGAACTTCCACAATTAAAGCAGGTAGCACCGAAGCCCATCTCCATACTTGCAAATCTTCCTTCCAAATTTCAGACAATTATACTTTGAATGGTTTGGGAACAAAAATTAATTCAAGAACTATGCAAGGATAGCTACTGCAATCTAAACCCCATTGTGTATTTTATTTGTTTCTGGGTTCATAAGGAACCAATTTTATGTAATTAGAACTTATCAACTGTTTCTCATTAATCCAGGCAAATACTTACAGTATTAAAACATAAATTGTTATGAAAGTGGCATTTTTAATCAAATGCGAAGTTTCTTTTGTATAATTCAATGAAATTGCATTATAAACAACTAATTCTCTCTAAATGCTAAGCAATACAGAAGAAATACCACTGAGAATCCCTAACAAGTCAGAATCTTGAGTCCACATCTAGGACTACTCTATACACCAAGTGTTCTTTGAGTATTTCTCTTTTTATCCTTACACATTAATGCATCTTAGAATAACTCTTTGAGAAGTAATATTCCTTCATATGAAATTCCACTATGTTTTTAAGGTTTCCCTTTAGATAAACTACCAATTTTTGAAAGCTAGAACTTCTTCCAGAGTGAGGAATTGGTCCTTTCACAGCTTCTTCTGCCAACCTGAGCAGCACAAAGACTCAGGGGTTCTCCTCATAATACCACGTAACAAACGTTCTCAACCGATGAGAATAAATATAATATTTGCTAAATAATATATTTTCCAAATAACATTTCAAGCACAAGTAGTACCTTAGCTGTCTGCTAAGAATGCGTACAGTACTGAAGAAATTTCATTACTTCTTTGAATTAATAGGAGACAAGTAAGGTTTAGGAGACAAGTAGGAATAATAGCACCCGAGAATTCACTAAAAAAAACAGTGATCAAAACATTCAGACAGTCAGCCTGAGCAGCACATCACTGTGTGACTTTGTGGGTGACAGCCAAGGTGTCAGCTGTAACCACTGATACCTGATTATGTCAATTAGCGCATACACTATATTAGAAATAGTTATACATGGGATGTAATGTGGCAGCTTGTGGTGGGGTGAGATTCCATTCTGACAAAAGCAGACAAGTACAGTAGGGCTCACTTCTAAACCATCTCTACATGTCAATTCTGACAGTTGAAGGTGTCTTCTAAAATACCTGGAAACTTCATAAATATTTGTAAATGACATGAAATAATTACTAAACGCTTCTTAAAGTTCGTTTCATGTTGGTCTTTTTACAGTTTCTCTAAAGAAATACTGTTCACTATAGCATCCACAAAACTTTCTCTTCGCCTTATGTTTTTATATTATAATTTGCATGGTGTGTTAGGCAAGAATTATGCTCTGCAAACTCGATGCAAAATGTAACACCACACTGATATACAGAGGGACTTCTGCCTCTAACAAATCTTATCAACAATGTTGACTGACAATGCACTTTGCGTCTTAGAAATGAAACAACGAGGTTTATTCTATGATGTTTACCCACAGGCAAAGAGGAAAAACGTATATTCTTCGTCTTATTCCTTCCTGCTTATAAGAGGAATCACATTTCCCCTAGGTATACATCATTCTATGCTCATGAACAGATGTAGGAAGGAAGCACAGTTTATGGTATAGTAGTTCTAAATTGACTCATTTATGATTTCATTAAAATGCAGAATTAATTTGATATCCCCAGGCAATCTTTCCACAGAATTCTCTAGGCTAAGACTTTCCATTCCTCTAAAAAAGGAAAAGAAATTTTCCAGAGGGTTGCTGATTTTGTGTTTTATTAGAACACTGTTGAAAGAGGAAAGTCCTCAATATTCTCCATTACTTCTTAAATCAAAATATATTTGATGAATTCTAGTGAGAAAGTTAGAGTATCTATGCAAGAGTATCTATGCAAAATCCACGTAGATTAAAGGCCTTTACAGTGTAAATTACACTTTTGACTGCTGTGCCTTTTTCTTTCTTGTATGTCAAATGTATTTATACTGGATTGCTTCCACCCCTTTTTTACACAGTTAGAAATTAGAATGGTAACGATACCAAATTATATAAAGCAAGAAACTACAATGTCCCTCCCTTCAACTCAGGTGTGTGGAAGATATGGATATGAAAAGGAGCAGCTATTCTTGGGAAGGTAATTTTATTAGGAGGACAGAAGTGCTGGTTGCAGCAATCACCATGGAACTATTGCTGTCACCTCATTTTTAAAATATTGAGCACTTACATATGCTCATTATCATTACCTCAAACAAGGCAAATGCCTGTATTCTGAATAGCTGTAGAAATTCATAGGGAAATGATGCACCAAAGCAATGGCCATTTACATAAATGTTCCCAGGCTGGTTTGATTTGCACAGCCTGGTATCCCCTACACAGCAGCATCTCACTTTGGAAGGAAGCAGCTCTGGTGAAATCACAGCCACGCGGTGGTGAGTCCAGGACATACATGGATGGAATTTAGTGAAGATAATATGGTAAGCATCCAACGTACAAGACCATGCTCCCTTTTCCTTAAATTCACAGCCTAATCATTTAGGCCAGAAGGGACTGTAAACAATAAGAAAGCTGAATTAATCTTACCAAGATAGTTGAGGATATTTCCTAAATTCTGTGGATCAACCGAAAAAAAAAAAAAAAAAAAAACCCAACCCTCTGTATCTTAGCTTAATTCTGCAAAATTTTATCTTACAAACTGCCTTGATGACAGTAAACTGATGAACAATAACAAGCAATTATGAACTTCTAATTAAGCATTCATTAGGTCTAGTCTTTTTTTCTTTTCTTTTTTTTTAATTTAGTCTTTTATTAAAATTCTATTAAAGATATTCAGGTGCATTACTGCCTCTACAAGTGATTCTCAGATATTTTGGAACTAGTGCTTGAATATTTGGCACACTGTGTTCATCTGAAATGACAGGATGAAAAGACGAGATGAAAAATCATTTCAATATTGTCTGGGGAGGCTTAGTCACAACCAATTATTCCAAGGATTTACACATACAGTAAATGATAAGCCCAGATCTGTTCTGAAGGTGATCAAGGGATATCTTTATTTGCAGAATACTGCTTCGTCATTGGCAATCGCAGCTCCTAGCAAAGATGGTGACAGGCACATCCTCCCAGTGGAGCAACCATGACTCACAGCAGGTGATGTGGTCTCTGTCAGCAGCAAGCTGACTCCATTGGACTCCATTTTCTGCTATTTCTTTTTTACTCTCCCTGCCAGTAGTCTTCCCTACGCACTACAATGTACTGAAGTGCTGAGCATATTTATTTTCATATCAAGTGTGAATTATGTCAAGTTCTAGTATCTTACTAAAAGTTGCGCCTTAAGTTCGGTACCCAGAATTGTTTGCTAAGTGTGAGAACTGTGGCTTAGGCAGGAGCCCATTGCATATAGGTTACTGAGAAAGTCTTCTGTCGAAGCATAACTTTTTAAATTCAGTATAGCCACAGGCAAACAATACATTGCAGTATTTATCCTACTACTTTTATACTGAAGATAAAATATAGGAGAAAAAAAAATTCTGTTACCCTTCCATAATTTTTCTACCTTACAGATCCATCATCACAACTATTATCCTGTGAGCAAAGAATGAAATACAGTTTTAGCAATTTATAATTAAAGCTTTTGGCTTTGTGACAGAGCTGGTTCAAATCTGTTTACTCCAAACAATCTCGCTACTCCCTTCAGTAGTTTTGGCGTTTGAATAGTAGCAGCCACATAAGAAATATTTAACAGACCTTTCGACTGAAGCTCATTCTGATGGAGATTAGAGATTAACAAGAATGCCACTATTCTTGCCATAACGTACTGCTGCAATAAGTGAAATTATCTCTGTGCAGCATTTCTGCTTTTCTGTAAACTGTCTACTTGAAATTCCTGACATTTGGATTGCTGCAAACTGTTTATTGAGTGAGGACAAAGGAAGCAGACTGAGGGAGAAGGAAGGTCAAGAAACTGACTCAAAGTTCACTCCCCAATTAATTTGATCCGCTGGGAGTCCTGAACTCTCTGAAAATTGGAATTCAGAAAGAAACATGCAGCATGACCTGCGTATCTGTGGCTGGCCTGATTTAGACTGCAAGAGCTATGGGGATAGCCAGAAAAATACTTTCCTTTCCTGCATAATACAGAAGAGGAGGCAATGTAAAAGAAGGCAGTATTTCCCAAGGGGTCACCAGAGGTAAGTGTTGCAACAGAGGGTTTTATTAATGCTGTCTTAACTGCTTATCTTCAGGAAAACCATTTTCTAAGAAAGAGATGAACGGTCCACTGCAAAGTTAGCTAGCAAGGTACGTGCAGGGACGCACTGGAAGGCTACACACCACTAAGTAATAAGTTCTATTTACCACATGAGGATGTTTCTTTCATTTTGGTTTTGTGTTGAAAAGCTGTAAACAAGTAGAAAAGCTGGTTTCCAAAAAACTTAATTGACAAATAGCTTTGTGCTGTAACTGGAAAATTAAGAACTAAAAAAAAAAATTAAAAAAATAAAATCAAACCCAACCAAACAAAAAAATCTACTTGATTAGGTTAGAACTGTTCTGAGAATAAAATAAATGAAGCAAAAAACAACTGTGGAGTACAGATTGGCGCAGGGAGAGGACTACAGCTTCTCTGAAGTCAGCTTCCAATTTCTACTCAAGTTCCTTTTGGTAACATATTTCTTCCCCTTAATGAGTACATACCTATATTAACTTACCTACTCATGTTGGCAGGCTTATTTCTACCACAAAAAAAGGACATTATAACAGTTATTTTGAGGGAATATAAGACTAAACATATCCCCTGGAGTGTATCCACAGATTTAAGTTTCTTGCAGCACTTGCAAATATCAAAACTTCTGTGCAATTAACTTTTCATTTATTGCGTACCAATAACTGTCAGACCAGAAAGGGCTAAGGGAAGGTTTGTTACTTGTGCCAGGATTCAATTCTGCCTGCTCACATCAGAAGGCACGCATGAAAGTCAAATACCTATGGGCAGAAGCTGCCTGTCGGCAGGTAAAGGCATATCAGTTTTGATGGAGAGCTGAGTTCTGCTGGGTGACCTCCCCTGGGATGGCACATAAGGCTATGCTTATATTTCCCATTATTATCTTGCCTGTATTTATCTTTGTCAATAAAATGGAGTTCTCTGGGTCCAAATCAGTGGAATAATACGGGTTTATACCTGGACCAAATATGGATATGAAAATAAGAAATTCTGGAGTACTTCATGGCAGAAATAAAAAGTGGGATGTGCATACATCATTTGCTAATTGCAATTTGAATGAAGACAGTCACTGGCAAAATCAGAGAGGAATGGAGGGATAAAGGGATTTAGGAAATGCTACCTTGCTTCATTCAGTCTTTAGAGCACCTCAGTGAAAGGCATTGATAATTAGCACTCAGCTCAACTATTTCTTTCTCTCTCTTAAATACCGGACATGGTTTGTAAACTGAAATATCCCAGCATTTAGCTTAGCTGATAGAACGGACATTGAAATTTCTGCCAATATATTTAAAGCTTAGCAGACGATAAACAACCGAAAATAGAGTTTGATGTGGGAAAGTGCTAAAACAACCTGAATCGTAAACACTGCTGCAAGTTCTTCCAGTAACAGATACAAAACAGAATCTTTCCCATAAACCTCCAAAGATATTATGTTACATTCTTTTCAAGTCAGATCGGCAGAAGTGGGAGTCTGCTACAAAAATACAAACATTTCTGCCTGAACTTATCTGACAATTTGTTACATCTTAGAGGGAGGAGCAAACATCTCAAGAGAAATTGCAGGAGCTGGGACAGACAGTCCAATGACATCTCTAATATCTTCTTAGAAGAACACAGGACAATCAGACTGCCTACACACTACTCAACCCAAAAAGCAATTTACATAACAAAACAAAATACATCATTGAATATGCTTTTAAAACAGAAAGGGCACTCACAAACAAATTATTCAGCTGCATGTCTATTTTAATTACAATCACGTGCACAGAACATTGTAGGCATAGAAATGGATGGCAATTCTCTCTTGCTCTCCATCCTTGACCTAATTTCAGACAATTAGATAAGACGTCAGAAAATCATTTTGAGGGATAGTGAACACTTCCACTTCAGGAGTTATATAATATTATTTTTTCAATATTTCATCTTCCTGTCCTAAGCCTTCTTAGGAGGAATGTACTTTATTAGCCTTCACATAACAAGACTGAGTGCCAAAAACTCAAGCACTCTAAATGCTCAGGATAGTTCTCTTTTTTTAAGTGGTAAGTATAATTGAATACTATTTGCCCGAGGAGATTAGACTTGCAGTATGGCTTATATATCCTAGTTGATAGAATAATATACTTAATGGAACATACCTGAGAAGGTGAATGGCTTATCTGGTTGCAGCATATGTCTCCAGGAAAGATAAGACACTTGACTTTTTTCTCCTCCCCAGCTGATAGCTCTTGATAATTCGTGTTTGTTCACTTGCATATAACAACCGTTTGATGGTGTCTTGCAAGACACACATGCAAGAATGAAATGAAGAGAGGAACAGCAAGCAAGCAGCAGCTCGCTGCTCACTGACACAGCTGCTCCCCAACGCTCTTCCCCAGCAGGGCTCCACGGATAAAGTAGTAAATCAGAAGACCTTGTGCACATCCAGTGCTCTGTAACAGGGAGAAAAGAGCAGGCCAAGCTGAGCTAAGTGCCCTGAACTGCTACCCTTAACCTGGTGCTGAAGCAACCTGGCATAAAGCTAAATGTGCAACAGATCGCTCCTCACTGCAGCTGAGCCCTCTACTGCTCATCACTAAACGGCACAAAGACCAGAGATCACATTTACAAAGGCAGAGCCACCGAGCTAGGACTACATGCAGTGGAGCTGGTAGCACAGGCAGGGTAAGCCCTCATGGGGCTAACAGCAGGGGAAGATGAAACATCAAGGGAGGCCACGAAGCACCCAACAAACCAGCAACCTTTTGTCTACAGCCAGAAGAGAGAGTGCAAAGGAAAACTGAGATGCACAGTAAAATTTTCTCCTGCAAGCTCTCCCTTGCTGATGCTTAGCCGTGTCGGGAAGAATACTGGCAAAGAGTACCAGGCATAAGCATTTTATTTTATGATCCTTCTTTTCAGCAAACTCTTCTCTTTAATGAACGGAGATGAGAGCTATTGTTCCGTGAAAGGATGCAGTCAGCCTTCTCTGCAGCCGCTTTGAGTCATCATGTCCCAAAGCTCTGCTGAAAAGGAAACAACAAAGTGGGCACTCGGAAAAACATGCCAGATGGAAATGGTCCTGAGCAGGACAATCTTTGCCCTGAAAAGGGCAATTTTGGTCCCAGGAAATCTGAGCAGAGTGCGTAAACGCTTCCGTGTGGTGGTTTGATGTGCATGCTCTAGGAGGCTGTGTCCAGTTTGGCTCAGAAACGTGGGCACCCATTAATAGCATGGTTCTCTCCCAGGATGTAAAGGCAGTGCTTGCATTAACAAACAGAGAAAACTTGCTGACACATGGAGCACTGCTGCTTGAAGCCATTTGGCGGAGTCATAGCCAAAGTCAGGAAACGTGTCATATGGAAACGCTTATATAAACATACATCTTACAGAATGTCTAAAGGAAAGCTAGGCAAAACTCGAAGAATGCAAAGTAAATAAAATAAAAAAGAAGGTCTACAAAAATAAAGGCAGAACGTAATTCTGAGTGACGCAACAAAAATGAACCAAAACAAGTCTTAGCCTTCCTGAACCCAAGGACAGGGGCAGACTCCCCACCCCAGGGGCTCAGGATTCTGTAGGCAGATCTACTTCAGGTAGGCAGAAGACTTCAGAGCAAGATGCTGACAAGGATGAAGAAAGAAATGAGTTTTTGGCTAGCTCCTTTTTACTTACATTACATGGTAAAGGGAACATACACTTTTTACCACCAACAACCTCACTCGTAATTGTCTCACAAAGAAATGGGATCATAGATTTAATAGGTGAATCATTTCCTATATTTGGTTACTAATAGTTATAAATATACCTATAGCAGCCCAAGTATCTGCTAGCAAGTCAACCTAGTGTCATGTTTTCTAATGCTAGCTGGTCCCTGATTTATTGGTCAGCTTTAAGATCTCAAGCTTGAGAATGCACTGAGTCATCATTAGCACGGTTGAAAGAGCTCACCACTCACAGGTGCCACATCACTTATGGCAACTTCTCACAAATCTTACAACTGTGAAAAAAAAAAAAAAAAAAAAAAAAAAAAAGAACTTAAACAGTCTGAAAAGGAGAAAAATGGTGTAAGTGTACTTCCAGGCTTTCACCTGGTCAGTGTAGTGCTGACTCCCCTCTATTCTGCCCTTGTGAAGCCTCACTTGGAGTGTTGTGACCAGTTCTGGGCTCTCCAGTATAAAAAAGACAGGGATCTCCTGGAAAGAGTCAAGCAGAGGGCTACAATGATGCTAAAGGGCACGGAGAACCTCCCTTATGAGGAAAGGCTGAGAGACCTGGAGCTGTTCAGTCGAGAAAAGAAGACTCATAGGGGATCTGATCCACGTCTATAAATACCTAAGGAGCGGGAGGCAAAGGGACGAGGCTGGACTCTTCTCAGCAGTGTGTGGTGATAGGATGAGTGGAAAAAAACAATCATATTCCTATTAGGGATGGTAAGAATGGTGCAGAAATCTAATTTATACCACACAAAAACTTTCTTATACTGAAGAGGTTCCTATTTGATCAGAGAGTGCTCTCCTGATACTTCGACTTCTAAAAATTTCCAAAAATTTCCTGTACGTTTTCTACAAGCTATCTAATGCTGTGAATATATATATATGTATCTGTGATAACGAGTCTAGAAGATCTAAAATTCAGCGTCTTTCTCTTTTCCAATACTGGTCAGTTTTTTAGAGCAGGATAGAGCCCATGACAGAAACTCCTTCCTGGGCTATGCTCAGAATAGTAACTATCCCAAGTTGGAGAAAATGGTATGATTTTAACCGCACCAAGAATTAAGAACAAAACAAAAAGGAATGGAGAAGAGAAAAGCAGCCATAGGCATTAAATCAGTTAACAGAGACATTGGGGTGGGACAGTAAAAGAGGGAAAATCCAAGCTACTGTGGCATTCCCAGAGTTTAGGATTGTATTTGACAGATTATTTATTCCGCAGACTGGACGTTCCTCCAAGAAGAATGCTCTTAGAAGCACAGAACATTTTCTCAATATCGTTTAGTCACAGTATTTAAACAGGATGAGCTGATTCACAGAGGAATCCTACCCATCAGAGTCCAACAGATGGTAACAAATAGCAAAACATTACTTCCATTTATGAAAAGAAGATGAAAAGCTGGTCAAACTGATGCACATACACCTCAATATTTAATGTTAGCATTCAGCATATGTGAGCACAATCACTGTTCTAAAACTTGCAATAAACTGTGTAATTGTGACCACATCTCCATCCAGACACGAAGCCTAAATGAAATACAAATTTAAACAAAATGCTCATGTGACAAATAATGAAATAATTATCAAGTTCCTGAAAGTAATTGCAATCTGTGCTTTTCTTTGGAACTGTCAGCTGCAGAGGCAACACAAGAATATGCCTGTCAATAAAGCAGTCAGAATATAAGGATATAAGGTGCAATAGCCATGAATGCCTTCAGCCTTGATATATGCATTTCCCTGCAACCATACTACATAACTGATTTATAAATTCATTCCTTCATTTTCCACAATAAATCCTCAAAAATGACTTAAGGGAAAAAGTTCAAGGTCCAGCTGCTCTTACCATCATCTTTTTCTTTCAGAACAGTTGAAACAAATTAGGCTGAAATGATTATCTTGAATTTTACTGTGGTTGGAGAACATGCTGTTTCCAAGCATTCCAATTAATTATGTCCTTTTGAATTTCCATAGGCCATGCTGTGGTAAAAGTAGCCCATATGTTCTAAGTGTATTTGTATAAGGAGATATATGCTAAGTTAGGGGAAAAAATTACATCGAGAAGCGCAAAAGAAAAAGACCATAAGTCATCAAAAAGCTTCTGCTGCTTTGATTGGGCAATTTTTACCTGCTTGTCTTCACATCTTTCAGCAACCACAGACAGAAATATTTAGAATTCAGATCTGGTCTTTAAGCAAGGCTTTGGAGCTGCAGATTTGATTTTCATCTAGATCCTTCCTTCCTGACTAAAAAACTATGAACTCACAGTGTTCCATGTGAGTTGACAGAGCTTTTCAAGTGTATTAAACTAATTTGAATGAGCTTACTTGATTAATAAAATCCTTGAGCCTGAAAATATTTCATATTGATGGACAGAGAAGATAAAACACAAAGAGACATGAAAGAAGAAATTTGAGCATACCGTTGAGCTGGCAAGGAGCTTTCCACTTCCATTCTTTTTTGATAAATGTACTTGGGATTTAACCCCTATGTTTGCCTTTGTATGAATTTGCATTCATTGCCTTACTCTAATTCAGTAGAATGTAATAGTGATGAAACACTTTCCAAAGAGTTGTCATTAATTTTTCATTGGCCCACCTTTAGTTACACAGTAAAATGACAAGAATTTTGACATACTCTCAGCATTGACCTAATTGACCTGGGCAAGAAGTTTTAATAATGACTTGAGATGAAACTGTAACAGGTAAGCCTCAGAAATCCCTTATCATCAGTGCATGGTACACGACAGCTGCCAGATACTTATAGCCTTTAGAATAATTACACATTATTTTAATGACAAGATTTTTAAATCAGTTTTTATGTACTATTTTATGTGACTACCTAATCTGAAAAACTCCAGAAAGGAAAAGTTAGTAATTTTAAAGGCTTACACGTGGAGTATTTCAAGTTCTACCGTCAGTTTAGCGTTTGCATTCATCTATCATAACGTTCATTTAAATTTATGAAATATTCCTGTGCATTATCTGACTGAAAACATGTTTCTCCTTCTGATTTTTATAACACTACATTGAGAAACACTGAAGGACTTAAACTGTGAAGGCTGAATCACAGAACAGCTTTTGCTGTGGTAACTAAATTCCACCTGCAGAATCCACCAGTTTGAGAGGAATATTTGTTCTTTTGCTGCTATCTCGACAAGACAAATCATAAAGTAATAGAACATGACTCCAGAAACCCTCTCATCACTTGTCACTTTCACACAAAAATTAAAGCTTCACATCAACACATGAAGTTGAGAAAAAAGGTTTAGGGGTCTACATGAAGCTACAGCAGCTTGTATGGCAGCGCCTACAGGGGTACCACCAGGATGATTTAGAGGGCTGCACCCTCGATATTTAGTGCCACAAATCTCTCACACTGCTATTACTTCTATTTTAAGTTTTATGTACCAAATTACTAAAGTAGGATGCAAGCTGTTTTTGCAGTAATGTGATTTTAACTTGTCTTTCAAGTTCTGTTTTTTTTTCTTTGATTGTAAATTACGGTGAAAATTCAGTGCCTTTTAGAAGCCTAATTCTACATATTAGCAACAAGATAATTACAGGTAATTCATTTTAACAAAATTAAAGGCTTCCACATTTGCAAATTACAGCCCTAAAATGATTTGTATTTATTCCAATAAGACTGCACATCATGGAAAGGGGCCAGTACTTCTCTGGTTGCCAGCTTTCTCCTGGAGTTTAAAAAATTAAAAACTAAAATCCCTGTTAAGTTCCTTTATTCAACTTCCACACTAGAGCAACATCTCAAGCTTTTGAAATGAAGCCCAATGTCAACAAAACCAATGCAAGCAATTTCTGTTTTAATGAGGCAGTCCATATCTGGTGTTCAGCAAATACCCTTGGTAGACTCTGAAGGGGGTGGAAGAGCTCATATGTTGCTCAAAATAAGCCATGTTGATTTGCAAGTGAGCTGGTGCCAGCTGCACAAGTGACTGCTTCAGCTTGGTTGTCTTCCTTTAAGATCTCCTGCTGTAAGATGTACAGTGGAAAAATACCATGCTCTGTTTTCTCACTTTTCAAAAGTTTTTCATATTTGCCGTTCACACTTTAGAGCTAACCTTGCTGTTAATGTCTTGCACAGCACTTCTCCACTGATTTCAGGTGGATCCATAAATGCTCTGCTAGCGGACAAGCACAGGGCTCACTGCCTCTGCCCGAGGAGGGTGCCAGTGCTGTCAGGGCACACAGAAGAGCTAGCCCTACTTCCCACAACATCCTAATTGGCTTTTCAATAACCTCCACCACCTTATCTTCCTTTCTGCTGAAGAAAGGAATCAAAGAAGCCAGTCTGATAATCTGGTGAAGAAAGTTGTTTTTGAGGAGAGACAGTATAAAACTACACCTTTAGGCCCCTAGCTATTTTTGTTTTTGCAACCTCATTAAAACTATTTCTGCCTTTCACTGCCTCACCAGAAATACATACACACTTGTGTAGGTCACCTTCAGTGCATCTTTCTTGCTTGGGCTTAAAACTGAGCACAAGAGCCAATCTGTTTGATTGCTCTTTGTATTTCTCTAATCTTACCAAAGCAGTAGATATCAAAATACCATAGCATGACTGGTCTAAAGTTTTCCAGCTACAACAGAGAAGCATTAATAGGAAAAAAGACACATTCAGGGAAGTAGAGGCATAACCCTCATGTTTGCCAAACTACGACACAGAAAAAAAGAAATTTCAAACATATTTCTGTTGGATATTGCAAAGTTGTACTGTATAATTTTCATTAAGCAAAACAAAAAAAGAATCAAAACCAAAAGCAAGAGTCAGAAAGAGCTGAAGAGTATCAAAACGCTGATTAAAAGATTCAAAGCTGAACAATGATAGAAGCATGGATGAAATAATTCTCTGACATTACACAGCATCAATGCAAGTTGTTTAGTAAAATACATTTCATGTTTAGACATCCGTATGAATCCCTGAAAGATTTCAGTTGCCATTAATAATGGTGGCAATAAGGCTGTTTGTCAGAACAAAACAAAAAAAGCTTCTTTAATCAGTAAATACATATAGCTTTTTGCAAATATTGGTAGCAGCAACGTAGCCAAGACTTCACTACAGACACTGCTGGAATGTTCTTCATCCGTCTATTAGAAAACTGTTTATTTCATCAATAATGTGTTGCTGAAGAGACCACTCTCCCTTTATGGGCCCCCAATTCCAACAGTGGACTCAAACTCAGCTCTGGGTCAGATACTGACTTTCCAAGCATTTTCTGTGCAGGATGCACTCAATTTGTCTCTGGATGCTTTTATCCTCTTGCCTTCAACAATTATTTTAATTTTCATGCTCTACCAGGATAGTTCAATGAGTCAGTGCTATTTGCTCATGTCCTGACTTTCCCTCTCTCTGTATCTTTCCAGTGAAGTACCAAGTTTGACCTCACTAATCAATCCTAATTGATGCTATTTAATTGTTTGGATAGAAAAGACACGGCTTCTAAGGTAAGTCTAAGACTTGCTAAATATATAATCTGAGAAAGAGTTTCCTAAGGAAAAAAGAAGTGGGAACACGATTGTTTTGGAAACATTAAAACACAATACAACAAAATCCATTGCAAATATATCACCTGGAACACTATTGCCCCAAAGGGAAAATTAACTTCTCTGTCTTCTCTCCAGTGAGTCTAAACTCATTTGTAACGTATTGAGCTTCGAGTCATGTGCTATTCAAAGAAAGTTGGAGGCAAATCACTTATCACTAATTGCTATCTGTTCACTATGGTATAAATATGTACACCTCTGATTTTAGGTCACTTCTTTCTTATTTCATTTGTAATTCAAATTGACTCTGAAGTCAATAGGAGATATCCCTCTTTACTTCACTGACACACTCTTAATTATTTTTATAGTTACAAGAGCTATAAAAATCAATGTTATCATTAAGACAAATGCACTTTATGTGAGGCACAGAAAATACTATTACAGACTACACCTTTTTAAATGTGTTTTATCTCATTAGTATTAAAAAGCATATATCAAAAGCACAGTTAAGTCCATCTGTAAATTGCAAGCCACCAAAAAAGTTTTCTAAATGAATTAATTCAACTTTAGGGCAACACAAATTCAGGCAATAGAAAAAATTAAGTGCAGAACATGCCTTTTCTTCTTTAGCAAATCCAACATAGGAAGCTTGACTAGCACACAACTTCAGTAGAATACTTATATTCAAAAGCACACCTTTGATGGTGAATTTGAAATATCCACTGATATTTCTGAATATTGATTTTGCATTGCAGTGCCAGGTGGCAGAAAAAATCACTGTTACTCCATTCATTACACGGAATTGACTTAGTCTGCTGTTGTTCTGTGAATCAGAAGGAAAAACCAGGAAGCTACCTCTATTCTTAGGCTAATAAAGTGACAGTATCAAGCAAGCATGGTTTAGATTATTCATCAAACCTGAAGACACACAGTTCTGTGAGAAAGAAACAAGGGAGACAGATGACAAGAAGTTAATCAATGAAAAAGAATAAAATGAAATACAGGAAGAAAAAAAAAAGTCTAAAGGTGACAAAAAATCGAGTCTTGGCAAAGAGAAAGAGCCAAGCCAAGTCAGATCTGTGTGAGATTGGGTACAGCAATAGTTTCTGCCACCAGGACCTATCCCAAGCCTTAAACCCTAGTCTGCATTGCCTTTGGAGAGAGTTTGAATCTCAAAGAATCTCAGAATATCCTGAGTTGGAAGGGACCCACAAGGATCTCTAAATACAACCTCTTACTCTTTGCAGAGCCACCCAAAAACCAAACCCTATGGCTGAGAGCAGTGTCCCAATGCTCCCTGACCTCCACCCATGCTCACTGCCTTGGGGAGCTACTCCATGCCCACTATCTCTGAGCCACAGCCTTTTCCTAACACCCAACCTGACCCTCCTCTGATGCAGCTTCATGCCATGTAATCTAAATGTAAATCTACTTGGGATGTTTTACACTATTAATTCTGCCACTTACTATTGCAATACAGAGTCCATTTTGTGTACTAAGTACTCCTAAAAGATATCTATCATAATGACATATTTTATTATGTTCAAGACCACTGAAAGGAGGGAGAAAAAGAATATTCTCGCATTATGATGCTTTACAACAAGGTTGTTTTCCTGATTGTGCAGGAAACTGCACAGCTGTGCAATTTTGGATAAATTCTAAGTTCTCACTTGTATTGATATAAGTGCCAGCTTAAAAAAAAAAAAAAAAAAAAAGTAATTTTACATCTAGGGCCATTAGTACTGTAATGCAAGAAATTTGATTCAAGCTACATTCTATTGAAGAAGTCCAAGTTGTTTAAATTGATTTCTTTAAGCACCTCTTACATCTGACAAAATCTCTGGAACAGCATACCTGTTCATAATTTTCCACCACTGCATTTACAGAGTTGATACAGCAGTGCAGCACAACTGGTCTTGAAAGAGAGGAGCCATCCCAAATTAGCCAAGAACCCCTAGCAAACCTCCCCGTTCCCTCTCTATTAGCCATTTTTAAATAGGATCAGCCACTGGTGCAGCAGATAAAATTCAGAGTATCCCTTGCATTGATAGAAGGTGCAAGGTGATTTCTGCAACATCTTCTTTGACAAAGGCCTTATGCTTCTTTAGCTGTGAGCCATGCAGCATCACTGCCTCATCAAAATAATAGTAATCATTACATGATCAGCAACATTATAAAGGTAAGGAATAAAAGCTGTGTTTTGCATATCCTAATAACAAGTATCATGCAAGTATTAACACATAAATAGAAATGGATTTATCCTACTTAAACATTAATTATCCTACTTAAATACTAATTTCACCAGAATAAAATATCTGAGGTAGATATTTTTAGTGAACAGCAGAGTGTCTCTCTACAGCTGAAAATCCAACTGGTAAAGCCTCCTGTCCACTTCAAATATTCATCGTGGGAAAAGTTGTTGCTGTTGTCAGTATACAGTTCAAGTTCATTAAAAAAAGTGTTTTTGATAACACTAAACATAAGCTGGTAGACAGGAGGGTGATAGTGAAGCAATTCTTGTGTTTTTTAATGCGTCCATTTTATATAAAACAAAGAATCCTCCTCTCAAAGACCTGTTCAAAACATCAGTCAAGGCAGCAATACCAAAGCAATTGCAGTAACAACCAATATGATTTATTTTTCATGAAATGTAAATGATTAATGAAAAATCAATCACCATTTAGGACTAGAAAACAACTCAGCATAGGCTTATCCCATTCTTATGGGATAAGTTTATTTGCCCTACACACAAGACTTACTCCTCTAAAGGCAAATTTAAGGTAAAACACCCATGATCACATATTAAACTATTTTGTGTGGGAAGACAGATGGCTGCAGTGTCACTGTTGCTCTCTAGTTTGGTTGCACTTTCTCTGTTCTCTCTAGGATGTCAGACAAACTGCTATTTCTCTCGCGTATGGGGAGCATATACATTATTTTTAGAATAAATTAGGTATCCTGAATTCTCCTCCATAACCTAGAGTTTCACGCCTTCAAGATATACCAAGTAAATGTACCCACTTGGCCACAAAGCATTTCCAAAGTACTAGTACACTTAGCATTTCAGTCTGTTCAGTGTCTGAATAAAATAAGTCAAAACGACTAAGTGCAAAAGCGAATAGACCTGAGCCCAGCACTCTGTATCCTCTTGCTTCCTCTCTTTGTGCTTGCATCAGCCGCATTACCTCCCAACACACTGTTGCACCCAGGACAGAAACCAGAGGCATTCAGTCTTCATTGTTTATCCCTACTGCTTTCTAACGGATCCTTGCAGTAAACTTAAAAAAAAAAAAAAAAAAAAAAAGGAAAAAAATTTAATCACTCTTCTACAGACATTCAGCAAACGTCAGCTGCTATACCTGAAGTGAAGGATATATGATAGGGGTTTTTATCTTTATAAGGTTCTATAAAACCACATGCAAGATTGCTGTCTGCCTTTTCAATCAGTGCTGACATAGCAGGAGGTATAAAGCAATCACTTCCTGCTTTACAGCTTACAGGCTCTACCTTTCCTAATGAATGGAAATGAAACGGCTGTGGTAGCAAAAGAGCAGGACCTCCTCCAACTCTTTCTCCTCCTGTCTCCTAAATCAGGCTGGGCTGGACACCATTCTCACAGTTACAGATATCCATATCCCCCACACTTCTGAAAGCTCCTAATCCTCCTAGTTCTCGTTCTCTCTTCCTTCCTACACAGCGTTCTCTGGGTAAATAGTTGTATTTTAATGTTACACAGTGATGTACACACAGAATCACACACAGTCAAGTGCCAGGGATGCTCTTAGTTCCAGATTTTTCACTACTTTAATATTTATTTCTTGGTGTTGGGAGAGGCAGAAAGATAAGAAGAGGAATAAAAACGCACATAGCAACAAAATTCTGATTTTTTTTTTTTTCAAAAATACATAAAGAACACTTATTGCTCAGAAAACATTAAAGATATTAATTTGTACAGCAAACTGCTAGCAGTAGCTTGAAACAAATTCTGCTAATTGTACTTCTCGGAAAAAAAAAAAATACAGTTGAGATAACAAATCAGCTGGGAATATTAGAATCTGGCAAAGAAAACCATGAAGTGAAGGAGGAATTTTTATCACGGCTTAGGAGCCAGAATTAGGACAGCTTCAAATTGTTTCACAGTATTTGGCAGCATCTGAGGAGAGGCTATGCTTTAAGTAGGTTAAAACAAAACAAAAAAAAAAAAAAAGAGAGAAAACAAAAATAAACTCAAATGTATTACTGAAAAACATGACTTTGGGGGAAAGGTTATATATATAAAGCATATTTTTAGCACCACACTATATAGGGACACATGCATGCTATACATATATAGATAGCACTAAAAATCAGGACTCCAGTGTCCCATTGTTCTTTTCAATGGAGAAACAACCTAACCCCTTTTCAGGTGAAGAACAAAGGCACGAAAAGCAACGTTAATAAATGTTGATTAAACTTGGTAGGATGCTGAGAGAATTCTGCACCCGTAAATCCTCAGGAACACAGAGAAAAAAGCAACAGGTTGGCAGCTAAAACAGACAGCTGAAGGAACTGCACATTCTGATACGACCCTAAACCTCAAATATTAAACAAATCCCCACTACAGTTTTCTTGTCCTGGGTCCTCCCTCCTCCATTTTGTCCCATTAGAAGAATGGGATCTGGGGTGAGGAGGGCAAGTCAAAATATCTTTCAATGTGCATTTGAGGAGATCAACAGACTTCTAGTTACTCAGCAGGATAGATGAGGTATTTGTACTCAAGGCTAATAAGATCATCAAGGGAATAACCACTGATGATTAGAAGTCAGAAAACAAAATTTACAACACTGAATGGTACTCGGGATGAATTGATCCAGCATATTTAGAGAAGATCACATACCAATTAACTAGCATATTTAAAGAGTTTATGGAAATGTGCGATTCTGTTTCCTAAAAGACAGTAAATAGATTTCCTGTGATTAACCACTGGGGTATTTGCCTGTGTAGATTTTATTTATTTAGAATTAACCATAGGATTTAAAGAAAAACTGAAAGACTAATGAAGCAAAGCTACAGCTTCTGAATTAAAGAAAAAAAGTGAATAATAGATGAGAGAGAGAAAATTAATGGATTGCATTAAGATTTGCACTGGCGCAGGCATAATGGAAATGAAGAAATTTACTTCAATTTAATTTATTTCAATCTAAAACCAAACATAGATCCATAGAAACAAAAATTATTCAGACTGGGGCTAAGGTAGTGGCAAGCAGCAATCATGTAATAGGGAAATGCTGATTAAAGAAGGTGCCCAGAGGTCATGTTCTAACTGAGGACTAATTGATCCTGGCCCACCCAAATCAATGAACCCTTTGCCATTGACTTCAGTGACAACAAACTACGGAATACATCCATTGAGCCTCTGCTCCCAGGGCACAGAGAGGCTGCTAAGGTCCCTCCTTACAGCTAGAGCAAGGAGCAAAAGTCATTCCTAAATAGTATGCTGTGTGTTACAGTATATAAGCCTTTAAAGTTTGGTAGACTGACTTCAAAAATTTGAACTGCCCACTCTCAGATACGGCATTCAAAAGAATCTACAGAATATGCAAAAATGCATATTGTTACCATAAATAAAAAAATGTTTCATTGTTCTGACACAGATAAAAGTTCAGGCGCAAGATGAGTCTTTACAAGAAACACCTATTAAATGACATTTTTTGACTGGGTCTCCCAGACATTAACATGCACTTGAAAGACTTGGTCTCGGACTGTTCATAAAGAAACTATCCATCACCTGTAGTCTTATAACTAGAACCTTAACCTACACTATCCATCTCTTGCTCTTACCTTCACAAGTGTTGGTTTGATTGTGGGTTGGGGTCAGTTTTTTCCAACGAAAAAGAGCTGTCACTGAAATGAAGCCACATGGCAAGGATGAGATTGTTGCTGCTCTCAGTGAGTCCTCTTTATTTCTTATTGTGTTATTGGTGATGATTTATGGAACGGCTTTTGGCCCATTGAGCCATCACTGCAGACCTCCCAGCCACCACACTTCTACAGAAGGATGACCTCAACTTCTAGACTCCAGAGGGAAACAAACTGAGCACAGTTCTTTAGGAACTGCCCCCTGAAAATGAAGTTAACACTGCACTCAGAAGTTCATTTTGTATTGTGACAATGGGAGCACTTTAGTCTTAACAAGTGTTCATTCCCACCTGTCCAGGAGGAACCCTGCTCCTCTCCATCTGCTGCCCTGCCTTTGAGGCTCCATCACCCTATTCCTTACAAGACTCTGGCACTTAACCAAATCTTTCACTCCATCAATCATCTTTCAAGTCTCACAGGTAAATCTCTACAATAAAAAATTCTCCATTTCAGCAAGTTAACATGCTCACAGAGAGGTTTTGGGGCATGGGGATGAATTCCGAATGATTTAGTACAATTCCCATTAAAACAAGATTTCTGAAGATGAAAAAAATTAAGGTTGAATTCTACTTGAAAAAAGATGTTTCGGTGTAACTCCGTGAAAGGAATTCTTCCACAAACCACATTCCTGCTCCATTAACCCTCATGCAGTTACAAAGAATTATAATGTAATTATTAACTTTAATAAAGATACTTTACTACAGAGACCTTATGAAATTAAGATGAGTAGCACAATTCCTTTTTTTCTTTTTTTTGAAACATATTTCACTTAGTTGGTTCAAGTCCTACTCAAAGATTTAACTGTATAACGTAGATACCACATTATATCAAAAAGATATGCTAAGAATTAAGACAACACTGAATATATTGAAAAGATACATGAAGAGGAATGCCAGAGGTTGAAAATGCTAGTTAGGCTTGGAGTTTACAACCTATTTTTCTTTATGTTTTCAAACTACAGTGAGAAATCTTCTTAAAAAATAAAAATAAAGAAATAAAAAATAAAAATAATACTAGCTGGGCAGAGACACTGTCTGTGTCTGCAGCAACCTATACACAGCTCTGCCCAAGTTGTTCCTGGGAACTGAAGCATTAATCTGCCTTTGGGCCATTCCCATCCCCTTGCCATACAGGGCAGGATGAAGGAGAAGGCAGGAGACATTAGTTTAAATTAAAAGATGCAAAGTCTTTCATAACTGAAAAGAAGAACAGCGGAAAGTGAGCTGAGGTGCTGAAGAAGGTGAAAGGCCATTTATGATTAATAAGATCTGGTATTTTTCATCTTTCTGTGACTTTAATTAAAACACACACAAAAAAAAAAAAAAGCAGATAAGAAATACTTGTTTTACTCTGTGGGACTAAGATGAAAGCATGCTACTCTTTCAATGAGCAATCCGTGTCCTACCACCACACCTCAGCTGGAGTCCGTCGCCAAGAGCTGTCCCAGAGCACATCAGAGGGGACTGAGGGAGCATCTCCCATCCCTCCCACTTCACACACTGCTCTGCAGGCACCTCTGAGCGAGGTGCAGAAGTCTCCTCCTGCTGGCTGGCACTGCTTCATCTCACACGTAACGACAGTCAGCAGGGCAGAGACAAAAGAGCTTTTTGAGTCAAGGATTGCATGCAGGTATCATCCGACCAGGACACCTTTCTTACTTGCAATGCCACTCCACTACATGCCAAATACTACATCTACAGCTGCCACTTGAATTTCCAGCATAACCCAATCCATCACACAAGCCCCACAGAGCAGAACGTGATTCCCCAAAATGCAGAACTGTCTGGTGAGAGCTGCCAGGCTGAGTGGCAGCTGAGTGGCTTGTTGCAGATCTAAAGCTTGGACTTAGCTTCCTAAGTGACAGGCATCTGCCTGCACTCTGTGGATGGAGCCTTTAATTGTTTTGGTGTCTGGCAGCCCAGACAAGAAAATAACCATGTGAATGTCCTGCTCAACAGCAGCATGCTTCCCGGATCGCGTCAGAGCTCTGTGCTACTCTGTGCTTCTTGTGGCATTGTGAAGCACAGCCTGCCAAGCATGAAATAGGCAGGGAATTTCACTGCCAGCTTGAATTGGTACCTGCACTCAGTACAGAAGGTGAGTCCTGGGTAGGTGGGCAAGCACTTTGCTCAGAGAAACAGGTCCTATCATAAGCAGAAAAACAGCACCAAGCTGAAAACCTGGTAGAAAAAAAAAATGCAAAAATCTGTTCTCTGGAGGTAATGTTTTCCCCCCATTGCTTCCCTCTTACAACCAGGAAGATAAGAAATATCATAAAAAAGAGAAATGTGCAAGAAATGTGCAAGTAAAACTTCAAAATGAAAAACTGCAAAACTATTTTGATGCTACAATCCACTCTGGCCTAGTGCTGCAAGCAAAACTTCTCTTTACATTTCAATCTGCTACAGGAGCTAGGACACCAGCTCGAGAGAAAGCAGTTTTTGCAATAACTTTCTTTCCAATAACATTAGTCTTTGTTTTTCCTCAATATAAAATGAATAAGCACACTGGCGAAACTGGAGAATTTCTTCTGCAAACCCGAGGGTTTTTCCATTGTACTTTGAATACTGATACCTGGGAGCTCTGCCTAAAGAGAGGAAGGAAAAATACAGTCCCTCAAGGGAACATTACTGGTGTGCTAATAGAATTCTTTATGTGCAAACAGACACAGACAAGGAACGAATACAGGAAATTTCAGCAGGGTACCTACAAACAGACAAAATTAAGTAACACAGTGGAGTAATCTTGGGTAAAAGATATGCTTTCAGGCATTTTCTTTCTCTGCACTTAGTTAAGCAAATGAGCTGACTAAAAGAAATCCAGAACTATACCTTATTTCTTCTTTTTCCTTTAAATAAGACTGTTGGTGGACTGTTGCTCCGTGTCTTTTTGCTCAGTGTGCCCATTCACTACAACAGTATTGAAGCAATCCAATATGCCTACCAAGATTCATCCCATCATTTTATATTAAAAAAAATCTGTAAACATACAAGATAAAATCTGAGAGCTACAAATACAAAAATAAGGGAGGGAACGCTGCTTTGAATTTGCTGTCACTTGACATTAAGGGCAGTTACTCAGGTTATCAAAAACTTGATTAAAAAAATCCAGAAGAAACCCTTGTCTTTTTTAACTCTATTTTCTGTGGTTTTACTTCAGAACATCAAACATAATTACCTTTGGCCTTATATGAGAGACATCTGCTCCTTTATTAGCACATAGATGCAGGACACTGAATGCATGCTCACTGGTATATTCTCTGGAATAAGTGATAGGCATCTATTTCCAAACATAAGCAGCACGTATGGTAAATACTTGGTCTTCTGAGAAGTATACTGACAGGATAGAAAGGCAGAAGGATTTGGGTTGAAAGGATTGCAATTCAAAGCCCACCCAGTCCCAACCACCTCCTACCAGAGCAGTTTGCCATAAGCCCCATCGTCAGGCCCTGAGCACTTCTATGGATGGGGAACGTGCAGCTCCACGGTGCAGCCTGTTGTGTGTTGCTGAGAGCAAGATCTATTTTTATATTTTCTCTCAGATTAAGAAAGAAATGCACTTGGAACAAATATCACAGCCAGGAATTAACAGAAGTGATGATAAACCCATGCATATTCTGGGATGTTTCCAGAAAAACAAAACCAAAACTTAACAATATTTCATCTGGCTATCCAAAGTGTTCTGTCTCTGCGGATAACCTTAAGTGTTTTTCTGCATGGAACATTAGAAAAAGGATTACAAATAAAAAGCTGATTTATTTTTTTAATCAAATTAAGTGATTTAAGCTGTCCATTTGCCTCATTTAGAAAAATAAAACCAAAGTTATTTACAGTGCTCTTGTGATAAACGTGAATTTTAATTTCTTTCTGGAAGCAGAACAGAAACACAGAAGAGGAGGTTGACGACATATTTCAAAACTTCATAGAAGTTTTAATTTCTGAACTGATGTTTCAGTCACTGCCTGTTGTACAAAATTCAACCTGCCAGTTTTATGAGCAGTTAAAAAGCCATCTTTAAAAAAAGTTTTCTGCACTTTTTTTCCATATGATTTACTTATTTTTATTCCTTGGAGCAGTGTAATAATGAGCAAGGATCTATTTCATAGGAAGTTTGAAAGGAATGTATACATTTATGTGTTATGTTTATCACGACAGGTTTGTCTACAAGATTTTTTTTCCAGTTTCCAAGGGCTCTAAAAGACAGTTTTCTAATACACAAAGCTGTGAGAAACCATCTGGCTAACAAAGACTATTTTGTTTTCTTTTCAAATCCTGGGAGATTTTCGAAGACAAATAACTTTTAATAATAAAAGAATGTAAGCATTTCACAGCCCACAAAACCAAAGACAATATTTAAGACCAGTAAGAATGTGATAACATAAAAAAAAACCCGACAAATACTTACAATTTTCAAACATTCACACTCTAACTGTACATTTAGATCTACTTACCATATTTATCTTTTTTTTTTTTTAATAATCTATTATGTAGGTTGCTCTAAAAGCAATACCTCCCATTTATTTCCATGGAAACTACCACAGATACAAAAACCACAATAACACTATCCAGTAGAGGAAATTATCAGCTACAAAACACGGTTTTTCAACACAGTCATATGCACGTTCATGTCAGACACCATTCTGTCATACTACCCCTCTGCTGGCATCAATCTCACAACAACAAAATGTCGCGGAATATTGGTGGGAAGGTTCAGTGTCTACTGCCATCCCATCAACATCCACCTCTGATGTCAAGGGTCAATATTATAAAATTGGAGGCACTACTTTTGGCATTACAATTTTATCGACCAATTCTTACAGCAAGCGTTACTAAACAGACACAGCAATATTATATTGAGTCAGCCACAATAACTGTTAAGAGTTTGTCCCATAAGAATCTATCCCCATATATTTTGTTAAATTAGAGGACAAGTGATAATGAAAGGAGATCAACAGAACTGATCTCAAAATGGAAGCTTTCTGATGAAAACCACTTTCCTGCCCTGTCTTCCATTCTAACACAAAGCAGCAATTTCCATGTGTTACATAAAGATAATCTAATAGACCCGTTTCTTACAAACTCTGAGCTTTGCTTTTCTTCTCTGTACTTAAAGGTGATGTGTGAACATCTTCTTCTAATATAAGAATTTTTTTTTTACTTTGAAAAGGTTGTTTTGTTTTGTTTTTTTCCTTTTTCTCTTAAACACTTTTAAACCAAAGGAAAATCTTAAAAGAAGACTGCTAACTGCAGCGAAGTCTCTGGCATTAAGTTCCTACTTTCCACAATTATTCAACAATTTATAAGTGCGTCACAGCCAATAACAAGTCAATTTGTACATAAACTTCAATTTGTATGTGGAAGTTACTTCCTTTAGATACTAGAGCTTCCAGCTAAATAAAGGTTACTTGCACCATTTCCCCCAAAAATACATTTTTTGTTCCTATAAGGCCTCAACAAAACACCAAATATCCTGCTTGTGCTTTTTCTCTCTCATAAAGAGCAATTATCCTGGTAGAGAAGGCAGATTCTTTGGTCAGAAAGAAGGTTTAAAAGACTTGGAAATACCACTCCTTTGAACTCAGCTCTACCTTAATGCTGGACTGAAGATTTTTTTTCTTTCAACTCTCTTCCAAAGCCGTGTCCTCTTTTTTCTCTTTTCTAGTCTCTGGAGTATCCTCCCATTTTAGCATTCTGTTCTTTTTATACCTGCCTTTTATTTTTTTGGAAGAAGAAAAAAAAAAAGATAGCCATGCAGCAGTGGAATTTCAACAGCTACTAAGCACATGAAAAAGAAGTATGAAGCAACAAGCAAAAGTGAAAGAGTTTTACTATTTGGACTCCAGCTAGTTAGGACTGAGTGCTGCCATCAGTTTTGGAGAAGCAGGGATAAGCCAAGGAGGTCAGTGGCAGCGGGGAGCCAGGAGCTGCCCATTGCCTTTGGGATGTTCAGCAGGTTGCCTGATGACTTGAAATCTTGGCAGAAGCTCCAGAGGCAGCTCAGGAATCCCATACAAGCTGCACAATTGCTCATTTGTCTCCCTTGTGTGATCTCAATATCCCTTTCCCAGTGCAGCATTATTCTGCTCTACGGGAACGCTAAGAATCTTTGTTGTTCAAAGGCCATGATCACATGGAAGTCAGCATCTTGTCTAGTACACCCTCATTCCAAAAACAAAACTCACTGTTAACTTTCTCTGACTTTTCATGGGACAGACAGCAATGTTATCTCTTAATACATTATTTAATAGCAACTTTGGAATGGATCATTTGTTCTTTCAAAAAGATTATGGATCACTAATTCTGGACGTGCTGATTTTTGTGAAAAAATTGTAGCCAGCTTTGTATTTGACCACACATTAGATTAGAGAAACAAAACTTCTGATGTATTTTTTATTCAGTCACATAGCTTTTGGGTGTGGTTTGCCATCCAGTTAGGAGATCCAGTAAACACAGTATGCATTTCCCCCCATTTCAACACAATCTTCATTCAAAACCATTCTTAGGAAAATATACACTATACCCACTGACAGCAGCATGCTATAACATATTATAAACAGTGAGCAGCTATAATTGGCAACAGAATGTCTAGGGATGTGTTCAAATTAATGTTTGGTTAAGGTGGCATGGAGGCTGCAGATGATGTATCACTGTACGTGAATTACTGTAACTACCATACAACATTTCTGGAGCAATCAATTCAAAATAACCTTGTAAAGTTTAATTGCTATCTAAAATGAGTAATGAATTGAACAAATGTCAGATCTTAGTAAATGTGTCTTTTATCATAAATCAGTATTTCACATACAATAATTATCCCATTAATGCTAAATGAAATGCTTATTGAGTGTATTTAGCATGCAGCATAAGTAGCTGAAATGACCAAGTTTATGTAATAACATCTTGACAGACACAGTTAAAAAAAAAAAAAAAACACTTTGAAAGACAACTTACATTTGTTAAATAAAGATACAACGCAGAACACAATTTTTAATAGAAGCAAAAGCATCCTAAGTCTTCCAAAACAGGTAGAGTTAGTTAAGTTAGTTAAATTAACGTGTCCCAGAACTACTAGATGTCAACTACCTTCTGTTCACATATTTGTTATAGGACATGACAAAGGGATTTGTAGTTTGAAACCTAAATTTATTTGTGGTGTGTTCTACTGGAGTAAAGCTGAAAAGGGCACTTAGGAGAGGTTTGGTGTGAAAAACACAGTTAGAAAGGCAAACAAACAGCAAAACATAGAAAACATCTAAAGATTTGGAAAAGACTTTGAAGAAAGCTTGATGCTTTTATGATCACCAAGCAGTGTCATAACTACCATCTTTCTGCTTTCTTTCTGAAAATACACAAGTACACTACTGTCTGAATCAGATAGGCTGAGGAAAGAAGTCCTTTGCTGTCAAGAGGAAATTAAGATAAATATACAACTATCAACAAGTCAATTCAATATGCACTGCGCAACAGTGTTTGTTCATACTCCAAATGCTCACACAAAGACTCCTGCTGGCAGATTAAAGGTGCACCAATAGCACAGTCTCTTCTTCTTTTTCCATTCCTATAATCAAATTCAACACATAGCTTATTTCTTGTACATTTCAAAACAAGAACTCATCCTCACAGTTTTCTCTCTTGGCAAAGCACTGTGACTCGAGTCTCCCATCCTTCTGACTCTGTCTGTAGGCCATTACAAACATGCAGCAGCTTCTTTCAACAATCAAAGCAGAATAAAAAACACTGAATGAAACACGTGTATCTGTATTTGCTACCTTGTAAATGCTTAGGAAAGCATAAGAATATGCCTCTTGGAACATTTGCAATTTACATGCACCAGTAGTAACCACCATCAGTTGCCCCCCTCCTCTATGCTAACATAAGAAGCTTTTTCTGATGTTTCAGTGTATTTTGCATCACCTGTCTTGTATGCTACGTCACCTAAGTTTTGATTGAAGAGTCAGGAGATATCCAGGTTACTAGGCAGGTGAATTTACTTCTCATGTGCTACAAACTGCACTTGTTTTCCAATCATCTCATTAAGGAGTGGCTCTCAGCTGACAGCTTTAATGATCCCCCAAACTGTCACATGAATCTTCAAGTACCTCATAATTACAAGAGAGCAGAAAATATGTTGACTGGATTATTAGTGAACGAAGCTCACTACCTTGTGAGTGGATTCCTGATGTGATCAATAGTTTAATTATCATATCATTCTGTCATCAACATGACAGAAGCCTGGCAGCTGTTGCAATGCCATCCCCTAACAAATTGCTGATCCGGAGCCCACATAGATTTGAAATCCAGCTAAACAAACCCTACATGTTTACATAAAGCTATGAATAAATATGGATGGGACAGGGAGCTGCCAAAAATTACTACAGGCTTCTGCACGGTATTTCTGACATTCAACATAATTTATTCTTGCATTATATGTTTATAACATTTTAAAGGCTTTTACAAAGTAATATAAAAAGATAATTTTGATATGTAAAAATAGAAGCAAGCCATTTTATAAGTCATCAACAGAACCCTTTAATTTCAAGTGTGAAATGAGAACATTTATAGGAAAAACAGAGTGGCCAACTATTTTGCTGCTTCTGTTTCTTAAACTTACAGAGAAAAAAAAATCAAAGCAAAAACAGAGAAACATCCTTAAGGAGCAGCACTCCTTACAGTGACAGTACTGGCACAAGGTCCCTGTGCAAGGAAATGAAATGGTCCCCAGCCAAATGCACAGTTTCATTGCTGCTTTTCCCTGCCTTGCTTCATAGACTCTCGAGCTCTCTTGATTAGTTCTGCTGCTGACTGAGGTGACGGGTACAAGCAATGAAATGTTCTCCTTTATTAAATCCCCAAATACTGAATTTGCTCAAAGAATTAAGTGACCACAAATGATCTGGAGACAACTAGTCACCAAGAGATACAGCCATTCCCAAAGCTGTTGCTTTGCCCAGTTCAAGCTCAGAAGCTCTTTTAACCAAATTGGGAGCTCAGGTTCTTTAAGTTCCATACATCAATGGCACAAGTTCACGACATGCTTCCTTTCCAGTTATTTTACTAGAACTATGATAAAAGACTTTTTTTTATTATTATTATTATTTATTTTCCCTCTCCCTACAACATTCACTGTGTGCTTCGTTCTTGGTGCCATTATAAGTGAGAGCAAGAGGGCCTTTGCACTAATTTTCATCTTTAGAGATAATAAGAAATGTTCTTTCCATTTTGGCTATGTTATGTGATATTGGTAGTACTCCACAGAGGCTACAGAGGTAAGCTATTCATGATATGAGATTCTTCTACGTATCTCTTTTCCAATAGATATTTATTACATTCTGATAGGCTAATAAAATCATACCACTTCTTATACCAACACAGAAGCTAGTGGCATAATTTATTTCACCTTAATCTTAGACGAAAAGAATAAGTTGATGTAAAGAGTAGTTAAAAAAAAAAAAAAAAAAAAAGATTTCCTCAGTAGAGAACAAAGATAATCTTAGAGATAATATATCTTTCTCTTAAATTTTCCATTCTATATATCTATTGTCACTTGTACTACAAAAGCAAGCAAAGGTAATTTTATCACAGCTACTTATGTTTCTTGTTTTCCTGTATACATTACGACATGCTTCAGAGGCTGAAGCTGAAAATCTTTGTTAAAGATGGGGCTAAAAATTTTTCTAATCTATCACTGCTCCTGGAACTTCTTAAGATTGGTTTTAGCATGAGAAAACTTGTATATTTAAAAGTCTCTGGTAGGAATATGGAAGCAGTTGTTATTTTATGCAAAAATAATAATAAGCTACATTAGTCACAGTATAATACTACATCTAATTATCCTCTCTCAGACTTCTCAAGCCTGAGAAATTACAAGATAACATTTGTAACCACGCTTTTTATTTTTTTTTTTCTTCTTGGAGCTACTGAAATAGACACTATTACAGAGTAAATCTCTTAAAACAAGGGGTGAAAATTATGTTACAACTGCAACATGTTTCCAGTTGAGTCACTTTAGGAGAAAAATAAAAATAAAAATAAAAACTATGAAAATGCAAGGACTGCTGAACTATGGCAAAAGTCAGGTTTTGCTGTGTTTCCACCACCCTGAGCATCACCCTGCAGTGAGTGGCTGCTGTGGCTGCTGAGGCATGCTGGCAGTCAGGCTAACCCAATGACAGACAGCTGAGGCAGCATCTGGCATTTGCCAAAAAAAAAGAGATGAAAGAACTGAAATTACATTACTTTGCTAGAGTTTGCATGGCATTGCAAAGATAACAGAATCACCTCCTCAGAAAACAAATTCGTCACGGAAGTAACAGACAGCATTTCAGCACAAAATGAATAGACCATTAGCTTTCAGCAAATGGGGTATTTATGGGTTTTAAATTGTACGTTAGTGCTCAAGCAACAATGATATTTATACTGCACATCAACTGGAAGAATAAGAGAATAGTGAGCTAAAACTGAGGATTTAGATTAGCAATCGTGTATGCCCTGAGGGAGTATGAGATCTAAACAGATGCATACAAAGTGAGCAAGATGCAGTGATATTAGGGAATCATGCCAACTGAGTCAACAACACAAAAAAAGCTGCTGTTCAGAGGGGTGCCGAAGGGATATCAGACTCCAGTCCCAACAGAACATCTGGAAACTGAAGGGGTTTAATGAAAGGAGAGAGCAGTAATGAAACAAGAGTCAGCGCAGAGATACCACCTCCCCAGGAGCACTGTACAGTCATATTACAGCACCACAGTCAAAAAAGCAGCACATACAGCAACACCTACGTAGCAGTCAGAATGAGCTGGGACTCACTGGAATGTTATACCATCATTTCATACTGGTTAAAATATGGGAGTTTTCCTTAAAGAAGTGTAGGCTGAAACATCAACATTAAAAACTCCCGTTTTCTTCCCACAGCTCTTAAGCTGTAGATACTAACAGAGATGAAATGCTTATCTGTTCAAATAGAAACGTACTTTTGACCCCAGTATATCACTGTAAAGACAAAACATGTTTTGATATTTACAAGATGCCAAAATTAGCTGCGCTTCGCAATCAACCACACATCATCCTTGCTAAAATAGCCCTGCAAAAGCCCCCCTAGAGGAGGAAGAGAAAATTACAAATTTAACCAGTAAAAGATTTGTAACTCAAACTTCATAAACCTCGAATCGTTGTATTGAGCTCTGTAGTAAAAGGACTCACGAAGCCTAAACTGGAAGCAGACCTTGCATATGTTAAAAATGTTTCCACACATCAGGTGAGATGCATCAATTATGTTTCTTTGACTAAATATGAACAGAAACCTGTAAGTTTAAGATGTTTTAGCCGTGTCCAAGTGGTGTTATAAAAATTATTAGCAACTGCTTAGAGACAGGCACAGTCATCAGGTAATACAATAGTCACTATCCTATGCAACAGAAAAGCTCCTGCTTGCCTTCAGGGGAGTACAAACAGAGCAGAAGACCCAACCCTGAACCCTGTGAAAGCCATTACAGTTCTCCAGCACTAATTGGGCTGATGCCAGCTCAGGTTATTGCAACGCCTTTGTTTGCCTCCCTGAAAGCATAATGCTATAACAAACCAGGGGATGGTAACGTATTGCCATGCCATGCTGCATTTATTTTTATTGCCAAGGCTCAGTACTTAACATAGTTGATGCCTTCTACTAGGCTAACTCATCTTAATGAGCACAGCACATCCACAGAGTCCTCCACCTAAGATCACTGCCTTATGGGTTTGTTGAGGAGGGCACGGATCACTGTCCAAATATCACTAATGTCATTTTAAAAAGCTAAAAGCATTTCACTAAAATGAATTTGCCGTTATAAATAAGTGACAGTGACAGTGAAGTGGGCACACAGCACAGTACAATTACCAAGACTGCCACATGGTGCTAAGAATTAGCTTTGGTACTTAGCCTGCTCCTGGGCTGAGAACAGTCATGGGTTTTACATATACTTTTTACTCTGGCAATTTCAGTTTCTATAAAAAGATGCATAAATTTGATATTAGTCTTTCAAGGGATTTTGCCTATCGCAATATCATTAAGTTCTACCAATAATAAGCCCATGTGTGAGCCCAGACACACTGAGCTCAGCAATAAGCTTATCACTGAGCCCAGTAATAAACCTGCACAGTAAAACAGCATTTACCCTGGCAAGCCCTCAGCCTTTACAGGTACACCCAGTACCATTCTGGAGTAATAGCGGTGAGTATTGCAGTAATGACATGTAATACTACAAGATTGCTCATGTATATTCACTCTATATATGACCCATACTGGAAGGGGATGCTATATAAGACCCATACTGGAAGGGGCAGCGATGTGCAGCTCATACTGGTAGGGCTTGCTCTATGTGGCCCATACTGGAAGAAGAGGCTGTGCAAGAAATTCAAATCCAGAGTAAAACATGAAATTTGAGGATAGCATGGGCGTTTCATCACTGCTTCTTTTACACTGTTGACTTCCCAGTGGCAGTTTTAAACATCTTTCAGCGTACTTCCCCAAAATGGAGAAGGAACATTCTCCTTGACTATGCATGAAGTTTTTCAGCTATTTATTGTGAAAAAAAAAAAAAAAAATCAGTGCAAGGGAAAAAATTCCACTGAAGAATTGCACAGTATTTTTTATGCATTCAATGTTGTAGGGCTGCTGGCAAGTCACACGTGAGAACAAATACAGCTGAGTCACAGAAAAATTGGAAAAAAAAAAAACTAAGATTTAGGGATTTCTGTTTTACCACAATTAAAGGCAACCAAGCTGTCTGGATGAGTGCAATTTTCACTTCCTTCCCTGGCTTAGATTGCTCCCTATTGGAATAAAGTATTGCGTTTATTTTGAAAAGTTGTTTTACAAAAAAAAAAAAAAAAAAAAATCTACGCTGCCAGGACAAAATAAAAGTGATGGACTACAAGAAAAGGAACTGAAGAGTGTTCAGCAATGCTCTGTGGCCAAGTGGCTGGCAGACTCGGTAAGGGCAGGTGAAACACTGTGGGTGTTACACAGCCTGGACTGAGCTGCAAAGGCTGCAGTTTGCACTGACCTACATAGGCTGCTGGAAGACTTCGAAACTAATCAGATCCTGCTGCTCTACTGCTTCACCTTGTGAGGCCAAGAGCTCTTTCTCAAGCACTCATCCTACTCAGCCTTTCCTGACTGTACAAATGGGCAGCTGCAGTAGGTCATTGCATCAGCACTAGCTGTGTTCCCACAGCACTGAGTTCTGGCTGCATTATCAGTGCCGTCTGCATGAACTGCTGCATGCTCTCATCTTTCTGGGTACCATTCCTGACGGCAGCGAGCCAAAAAAAACAAAGAGAGCAGATACTCAGGTCAGGGAACATTATATACATCATTTCAACCTATCATCAGCCCAAGTAAATAAATACATCTTTTTCTTTACAACTAGCTTAAATCAAAGTTACCCTTGCTCTACCTTAGCAAGAAACATTTATCTATTCACATTTTTTCTTTACTTCCTGAATTTGAGCTCCAACTGTTAAATGACACTGGCTGTGAATGCAGAATTTCTCTGTCACACTCTAAAGACCGTTTTGGACAGGTAATTCACAACAGCCCCTTCCTGTGGCCCAGACACAGAAAGCACGGCTAAAAGGCCAATGGCAATAACTACAGGGACCAAAACTTCAAGGGGAGATTGGCAGAGAAGGAACAAACTGTTCAACAAATAAATTGTTTCAAAGTCAACCCTATTTCTTCAGCTGGAGACAGTTTGAACATGAAGAGCCAATTTAAAGATCAGGCTACTTAAATTGATATATTAGGTGGTTCTTCCACACGTTTTGCTTGCAGTGCCAATTGATCATTAACAATCTTTGTGCCAGGTCCAGATAAAAAAAGAAAAAAAGGCAGATTTTTTTTTTCCCTGAACTTAAAATCTTTCCCATACTCTTAAGGTTCTTCTTATTAAAAAAAATAAAATCTGGCTGCTAGAACAAGTAATATATTAATTATGTAACAAAAATAAATGCTTCAGTTAATGTGCTTAATTAACTATACAAAACACTTTATTTAATTTTATTTGTATTTAAGATTTCCTGTTTTCCCTGAAGTATTTATTATCCAAGGCATGATTCTTCTAATCTTAGTTATACTCTGGGACTGAAGTAGTCTTTTATATCAGCATTTCTCAGATGCTTTTATCATGAATAGATATATTACAACCATGCTAATGAGCTCCTTAGTATTCATATATTAGACTTTTCCTCATTTTATATGGAAATAATACTATAAAAATTCTAAGAATACTAGTTTTATGTGCACGATAATGATGAGATGCAAAGCAAATAAGAAGGAGAAAAATCTGTGGTGACAGTGAATATGAAATGGATTAGTACATCATCAATGTGCTTTACACTGGTATAAAATTATTAAGCATGTAATTAAGTAGGATCAATTAAATTGTTTGTTTTTAAGGTAATGTTTTAGATATTTTAGACGTTTTATCTTTAGGAATTTAATTTCACACTTTAATGATCTTCTTGTAATTTCCCCTCCTGCTATGAAGTCACACAGTCAGAGTAAGCACGGAGCCCACTACGTATCAAGAAGTGACTAGGGTATAAGGTCAAAGTCACTGCAAAGGACAATAAGAACAAGGCAAACTAAATAGTTTTGTAAACACAAAAAAAATGGTTCAGTTCAGCTGACCTTATTCATCAGATGAATTCAAATTTATAGGATTGCTAGCAGGAAATAAATTATACAGTTACTTGCAGCAGTGGCAAACCTGACTTAGCTGTCCTCAGAGACATCTCCAGTGTAGCCAAAGTGAAATGAGATGTGGCTTTACAGGAGCCTAACAAGTCCAACTGCAGGCCTTCAAGAACACTTCGAGCTGCGTGCAGACCATAGAAATAAACAAACTAAAAACCTTACTTTACATAAGAATCAGTGCCTTGAGTTTATAAATGTTCAATGGTAAATACAAGCTTGGCAGCCACACAAGGAAAAATGCACACAAACTTGGGTCCAATTGTATAAACATATGTTCTCCAGAAGAGAACTAACACAAAATTGTTTCGTATTGGCTACATACAAGATTTACACAGAAATTCATCCTAAATTCCACGGGCACAGCACTGAGTCCTGCTAAGCTAGAGGCACGTGGGTATCGATGTTTCTTTGAATAACATAAGGTGAAAGCATCAAGCAGTGTAGGTTTCACTTATATCAGTAACATTTCACCTAGAAGTACTGGGACATATATATGAGCTGCTAAAACAAGGATGTTCCGAATTAGATGTGTACATCCAAAGTTAATGCAAGAAACTAAATCCTGAGGATACTTTTGGAATGAGATCTTGTTCATCATCTCATGTTATGCCTTATTCAAAGAGTAAAATGTAGTGTAGTTGTTCAGACTTCTGGCTACAGCGAGTTACACTTCTCTTTCATAGTTATGCATTATTTGTGAACAGAGTTTTTGTCTTGCATTATTTCTTCATCCATAGCAAAGTGCCCTCTTTGCTGACTAAATCTACTGTGCATCACAGAGCTAAAATCATATCTGAATTCTTATTTTAAATCACAGCCCTATTTTCAGAAGGAGCAATTTTACTTTCCTTGCAGAAAACCATCTGCCTGCTAATGAGAGATGTTTTCATCAGTAATTTTGAGAAGAAAAATGGTTATTACACGTTAGCATTTCCAAAGTGACAAAGAATACCGCCCAGCTCGCTATTTTAATACACTACATTTCTCTGGGTGTGGGATCTGCAGGCCAGACGTATTATTATAATTATACACATTTGTAATGAGTCTCAGTGCTATCAGGGCCCACAGTGAAGCAGCATCACCTCAGATAAAAACCTTTCAACAGGAAATTTCATACGCAATATTGCTGTAATTTATATATCCCTGCATTATCAAAAATTACCTTCTTACACCAGCAAAGCCAAAAAGGGTTTTGATGATGTTATATACTACTTTTTTCCCTAAATACATTTTTAAATTTATCAATCCTACTCAATAGACAAGGCTATGTCACAGCAATATTTCTACCTCCATTTTACCAATGCTAATCCTGGTGGAGAATGGAATGCCATCCTAACAATCAAGGCTATCACAGTCACCTTGATATTTGGCTGAATTATCACGTCTAAGGTGTATTTCACCTTTCCCAAAATACTTTTTTCCTGATGCTGAATACTGGAAGGCAGCAGCACGACAAGTTGGCAAAAGACAAAGGACTGCTCAGGAAGATAAGAACTGAGGCAGGAAATGAAGGAATAAGGATTAGAGCACTGCTGAAAAGGATGAGACCTGAGGGAGGAAAGGGAATCTGTTTAGGATGATGTCAGAGAAAAAGAAAAGGAAGTAAAGGATGACAAAAAGTTTTAGTAGTCTGATCAGCAGAACCACCAAAGCAGAAAATATAGGAAAAAATAAAGTGCCAGCAAGAGCTAAGGACAAGGAAAAAAAAAAACCATATATATATATATGAGGAAAAATGCAGAGTTGGAATAAAATGTAAAAGTCAGATACAGAGGTCCCTGGAGAAAATCCATCCACACTACAATTTCACATCTCTCCCCCTTAACCACTAATGTCAAATGGCCCATATTTTATTCACTACAGCCCCATATTTTAATGACGACAAAAGTTTTTTTGCCCTCCTGAGCAACTAAGATACTTATTGGTGCAGTCCCTTTCAATGTAAGGCTACTGTATTGCTTAGCTCCTCAATGAAGCACATACATCCCTCCTTGTGAAACCAGAATCTCTGCATCTGCACCTGAAAGATCTCCCATGCCCAAACTGAGATCACCACTGAGATGTGCATCTTTTTTGCAGCCAAATAGTGTGAAGATGGCCAGTGCTACAATGTCATTAGGTTACAATTAACAGCCAGCACACCCTCATGCAGGAGAAACTGTGATCAGTCTTGCCACCTATTTTTCTACGTCTTATGAAAATAAAATTGCTTTGGGTTAAAAACTTGCAAACTTGGCCAAAGTCTGACTTACTTCTATAAGTTTTTCAAAAGATTGATATTTTCTTGTCTTATGAGTATATATCCCATTAGAGCTGATTCTGTGTAAGAAGAGCAATTTTAGCAAGCAATTAATCCATAAATGAGCTGTTTCAGAGTTTTAGGTACTGGGTATCATCCTTCAAAGGCTCTATCTTGCCTTTGTATTTATTATACCTACATGCTTTCTCAGACCTTAAAGAGGCTCATTTTGCCAGCAGTGATATAACTGAATTCCCCATGAACCACTTTCAGAAAGGCAGGCAAAAGATAATCAGCTACAGACCAAAAAAAAAACAAACTAGTGTATTTCTAATGACCATGCCACTGCGAGATGCAATGACCTCTAAGTCCTCCAGTTCTAAACTTCTTGCATATTTTACCCCAGACGTTACACAGGAAAAAAAAAAAAAAAAAAGCAGCTGGTGAGCTAAAGAATTTATACCTATTTGAACCTAAGCCTCTTCAAAGTGTATAAATGGAATAGAAAAATAAACTACTAAAAAATGTTACTGAATGGTTTTAGGTTTTTACAATTATTACTATCTTTAAAGCAAGGGCAATTAATTCAATTGTCTAGCAAATTATGGTGTTAACGTGACCACAGAATATTATCTTCAGAATGATTGTTTCAGAAAAAAATAATTTTTATTCAGTAGGAGAAATCCTACAAATGGTTAGCTCCCTGTTGCTAATCCTTTGCAAAGAATGAAGCATGGCCAGCTGGGTCACCAGGAAGAACTCACACATTTCTGATACCAGTTGGACAAACTTACCTTGTTATCTACTCTTTTAAACATGATCTGATATTCCTATCCTATTCCAGTTCCCCCAGTTATCATGTATATCCACAGATCCATTTTCTACTATTAAAGAAAATAATACATTATAGCAGGCCTAACCTTAATCTTCCTATACTTCAGATTGTAGAAGGCAATCAAGCTCCAAAAGCCACAAACATCTAATGGGACCCACCAGCTTGTGCTCAGAACTATACTGGCATTCATTCTAAAGCCAGCACATTTGCTTGGCCACTCTGCACAGAGGCCTGGGCTGCCCTCAACCATTTCTGTGCACCCTAATAATGAGGAAAATGTTTCAAAGTAGGACCCATTCTAAGTATTCACACGAAAATGAACAAATTGGTTGTATTTGAAGAAGGGTAATGCACTTCTTCCAGTCATTTGACAATATGCTTACATGAGAAGTAATTTTACCAGTCATTGGGAAAGTATAAAAAGGAATCGCCTCTAAATGTTCTCTAGGGCCTCTATACCATCACTTATATACTGTATGAGACAGAAGGCATGTGAAAAAATGTCATGCTCTTCCCAGACCCATTGCAAACACTTATCTGCACTCGAAGATGGGGCAAGCACAAAGGAAGAAGAAACAGAACTAGCGGTGAGAAGTGCAGGAACACCTCCAAAGCACAAAACCTATCAGAGAGACAACGACCTAATCAATAGCTGTACCAAATGCCACAGTGGATCAACCTGAACTCCTCTGTAATGCTGGGTTTCTCTCAATGGGGTGCTTCTCCATAACCTTTACAGAAGTTGAAGAGGTTACAGGCACAATTGATGTCCATCCTTTCTAGACTGCTTGCTCTTATATTCTATACCAGAACATCAGCAATGCTATCACACCAGCAAAACAGCCTTTCCTGTAGAGCCCAAGCAATGAAGTTTTCCCAAATGGTAGAGAAAGGAGAAAGCAGAGGTCAGAAGCTGAAGCCCAGGCAGCAGACATTCACCTTGGGAGAAGAGGCACAGAACTAAACATTTGAACAGGACCAAGCACAGCAGGCCCAAGTGACTACATGTCAAAAAGTAGCATGGAAGAACAGGCTGTAACAAATACATCCCTGACCATCTGTGGTTAGCAACTGCAGTTTTTTCACCAGACGAAACCACAACGAGATTCCCATTTAGAAGTGTGTTTTCTTCCAGATCTGCAGAAACAGAATCAGGACAGTTCAACCTAAGACATTTGTTTTGCTCTGTCAGAAGCACTTCTCTTTGCCAGCTAACATAAAAGCATGACAATATTGTATTGTTATGCTAAATGTTTAACTTAATTTTATATAGAATAGCAAAAGTTTTGTAAGATCTGCTAACGTTTGTCTTTTTGTTGTGGCTTATTTTCTACAAGAGCTATAGAAGATTAACTTCTGTGCTATGGGTATGAGAGACCCTGACTCAGAAAAAATGAGTAGCAGACATTCATCACTTCAAACAAATCAGTCTAATACAACTACTAACATAATTTGAGTCTTGTTGAAGAATAGATGCAAACAGATATTTTACATAGCAGATTTCCTTGCACACAAAGCAGAAGTGGAATAGGTAAGAATACAAGATCACATTTTTCCCTTGTGTCCAGTATTTTTGACATTTACCTTTATCAGCCTCATGACACCTCATCTTGAATGCACATTATGCATTTATTGATCTGGGATTTTCCAAAGCTACTTAAGAGTGGTTTGGGAACCTGACTTCTATTGGACTTCAATGACTCTACACATAAAAGAATTAAGAGCTTTAGGAAATGTTATCTTCGCTGTTTCATATTGCAGAAGCCATGCAGCACCCAATTACCTTATTCTCTGCTGGTAGAAGAGCAATTTAGGTTCTATACTAACAATTTTTATGCTTGTAAAACTAGTCTCCCTTAATTAGCAACCAGACAATGAGAAAACCTATTTTAGCATATGTGATACCCAAAGAAGGTATTCTGGTCATTGCCTTCCTTATCTTCCTTCATCTATGGTTTAGCCACATTATGAAAGGTAATATTCCCTCAAAGTCCTAGAGAAAGATTATCATCAGAGATTATTTCAGCATGTTATGATAAACCTCCACCTACTCAAACTTCTAGAAGTATGGACACTTCAATGTTGATTATTTGTTAATGAAAACTGAAATCCTTTCAGTTTAGGAATAGCTACAAATAAATTATCTAAGTGGATTGCATTCGAATATTCATCTGGTTAGTATTTAAGAAAGCTCAACAGGGCAACAGGGTCAGGAAAAATTACAGTTGGGGACAATATGAGAAAATTGTTGTCTAATAGTGCAAATGTTTTTGAAATTGCATTACTGCTAATAACCGAGGATCAAATGCTTTCATGACTTGATAGTAGTACAGTCTGATATTGCAACTTTCTCATAAGATATTCTTGGTACTCCAGCAGAATTTAGATTAATAGATGGTCCCAATGGGCACCTGCATGGTAGGCAAACTGCAGCCAGGAATGTGCCACTGGGTGGTACGAAAAGAGTTCTGGGTGTACTTGTTCCAGACAAATTCTGCACAGAACAAGTATCAACAAGTACTACAGCATTTTTCCTTCATGACAAAGAGGCAATAAAACATCCCCTGTACTGATCATCACAAAACCCAAATAAAATCAGTATGTACCACTCCAGAACGAAGCTACAGGAAAAATAAGTAATTTTGCTCCCTCATCTGTTTTACCTTCCTTAGCGTGATACACTCTGACACTTCATGAGCTGAGGTTAGAAATGCAACATTCAAAGCAGACAAATCCTGATGCTGTTAACACAAAAAATTCCATGAGTACTAAATAGATGAAATCATTTTCAAATACACATTTTAAGTCTCAATCAGTGGTAGGAGGTTGAGTGGCAAACCTGCCAGTAGTATAACAAATCTCTCATTAAGAAGCAGAGTGCAGCTATTTCTTGAGCAACCACAAAGTTTGTTTAGAGAAGAATACGTTAGAGCCTCAACTGTAATGCAACACACACCGGTATCCCAAAAGGGCAATGCTTTAAATCGATGCTATGAACTTTCACACTTCAGACATTAGACATTCTTTTAAAACTCCATTTGCTTCAACAGTATTTCTGACTCTTTTGCATTTGCCCCAGCAGCATAGCCTAGCAGTTGATCCTATAGGCACAAAATAAGTAATAAATGGTAATCAGGAAGAAAAATATAAAGCTATAAAAAGTCCTCTAAACATCAACCTCCAAACCATCAGCTATCTGCAAAGTCAAGCGTGCCTGGCCTGATTCTGGGTTGCCTGATACAGCTCTATTGATTTCAAGTGAGATTGCTGATTTAGCCTACTAAAGAACCAAGCCTCATCCGATTAGGTTAAGTAAATTGATTTTTGAATCCTGACTATTTGCAAAAACTTTATGAACAATTTAGAGACTTACCACCCCAAGAAAGTGAAGAAATTACTTGGTCAGGTACTTTATTAATATTACTTTTAGAATTCAATATTCTTGTGAACAAATCACTAACAGAAAAGCAACAAAATTTGTTCACTAAATTATTTATTCTGAATTACTGAGCCAGGTCCTTTGGTATTAAAATAAGCAGCAGCTCCACTGAGAGCAGAATGAATTACGGTGGCTGAGAAACAGAACACAGGTAGGTGCTTGCAGAGAATCACTTCTGCTTTTACAAGGCTATTGCTGAGATGATTTAGGTGAAGTTGAGAAGTAGAGGGGAGTTGGATGCTGTCTTTTGACTCAGAAAAAAAACCAGTCCGTGACAGGACAGCTCTGTTACCTTTGTCTAAATACAAGGAACCTTTGCCAGCATCATGTCCTGCCCCAACCTCTGCCAACACAGTGGCTGAATATGATATTAACTGTCACATTTTCCTTCTTTCTAGTCCAGTCCTAGATGTCTTGCTCCCTTACTATGTTTTTTTGTTATTAAGGTAGTAAAGGGGGGCTACAGTGCATGATTCCAGGCAGATTCTTGAGAGAAATAGTTGGTGCAATGATACGTGCTTGTATGGATCAATGAATTTCAATGTACATTACAAAACTTGCTAAAAATTCCAGGAGGAGTAAGGCCACAAAGATATTTTGTTCCTATGAGTCTTCTACAAGTGAATGGCTGAGAGATGAGACTAGTAAGACTTTTCATATTCTCACCACAGGAAAAGCTGTAGCATGAGAATTTCTCTCTTTTCAGACACCTCAAAATCCTCACCGGAGAGAGGCTAAGAACTTCCACGTGCAGGAAAAGCTTTGATCAATGTTTGCACATTATTAGAACCCAGAAAGCCCTATTGCTGGGCACAAATCTGGAGAAAAACAATTAAACTTCCTTTGTTTATGGCTACAGGAACAACTAGCAATATCTGTGGGGCCACACCAAACAGTTTATACTATGTAAGTCATCAAAGAGAAGAGAAATAGAAGCTGCATTCATCTATAAACAGACAGAAGATGCACTGAAGTTGGACAGTGCAGTGCCCTTGGAATTAACACCACAGAGATGTCAAATGTCTCATAAGGATATTTTAAGATGGTTTGTAACTCCTTACAGAGTGATATAAGAGGTCAGCAAGAAAACTAAGGTGTATTATATTCATCTCTAGTGAGAAGCAATTTACCTGATGAAGCTGGAGCTACGACACTAATGACAACTTCCAACTTCGAGCAGTGTAAGCAATACATCCTGCAGAAATTGTTAGTGTCTGCAAAGGAAAACGTGTTTCCAAAAGGATCTGGCTGGCTGGTGTCAGAAGACAGCAGGCTTGTTTTCCCACACCGTTTCCCTTTCTTTAAGCTATTGATAAACTTCAGAGGTTATGTTTTTAACCCGCTGTGATTTTGAATGGTTTTATTGAACACAGATCATATGATCCAGTACAATAAGCATGCAAAGTTCTTGGGAGCGAAATAACAAAGTACCCAGCAGGTTGCTAGATATAGAACTATGTGCAAAATAACTGGAAGCAAAATAAACCCTGTTCTTGCGACAATTTCTATGCTCCTACCACAGTCTTCATTAGGCAGTTGAAAGATTTTCAACTGCCAGTACACTATGCTTCAATGTCATCTTCGGAAATATCAGCTTAGAGACAAACAGCGATCGATCAGCAGCCCAGGAATAAAATCCAAAGTACACCTGAGGCTTCTAAATGCAACATTTTGTTTTTAAAAATCCCAAAAGGTTTCACAAGCACTTAATCAGAGCGCCCTCACCTCAGCCCCAGAGGCAATTTTCCTATCAATTTCAGAAACGAATAGCGGAGCAGGAGGGTTGCAGTCAACAGTATGATACTTGCCAACCAGAAATGCTTTCCAGACACAGCTTTCTGTCCCTCATGTTAAAGATCATGCTCTTAAACACGGTCTGATGTTCGATTTTTTTCTTTCCTTTTAATAGCAAAATACAGTTCTAGCCTTCTTGATTGCAAGCATTGCTTTGATGCAAAATACATGTTTCTTCTCTTATGTTAAGTGATTATTCTGTGGATAAAATCAGGAAATTCCCTCATTTTCTCCAGAAAGCAAGAAACACATTAAGATTTAATATCACCTCATCAGTAGTCTACAAGGTAAATGGGAAGAAAGTCTGTAAAGTTCTTGCTCTGGTCCTCAGAAGCTCTTAGCCACATTAAAAATAATAATAATAAAAACAGATCTGTTATTGCAACTAACATGTTTTATTAAAGCTTTCTCCTGTTTTCTCACTGCTTCTTTTCTCCTCATAGTTTTTACATCTGCTTTCATTCCTCCCTTTGATGTCTGTATGCTCTTCATACTTCTATTGAGAAAACTCTGCACTACTAATTTCCATCCAGCCATTCTTCTTTTCAGAACACATTTTTCCAATGCCTGTCTTTGCCTCTGCCCTCTACAGCTCAGTGAGAGCATAGGGAACATATACTCTGAAGACAGCGCTCATTATAAGGTGGCACATGAACAAAACACCTTCCATTTCTTTCAACTTTCTCCTAGATGGTGAAATTAATGTGTTTCCCTAATATGAAAAATTATTAATTAAAAAACAAAGGAGGATAAAATAAGATGACAAAAATGGCACTTTCTTTACTTACATGTGTCTACAGACTCATCTGAATCATCGGGGCAATCAGGTTCTCCATCACATAGCCAGTGCTGGGAGACACATGTCATGAGATCACGGCACAGAAACTCTCCTACGTCACATAACTGACGTTCCTCTGAAAACAAGAATGTTTTAGAATGCGCAAATTAAAAAATGAAGGAAAATAAAGCGACAAAAATGAAAATTAAAAGTGGAAAATAAAGTGATAATGAGATCAGGCATCAAAACAACAAATGGAAACAATGTGAAGTTATAATTTAATGAGGTGTCCTATGGCAAGGCCGTCACTGAGGCTGGATAGCCCTACAGTCTTGATCCACCCCATAATCATTCCAACCAGTCATAAATAGGATTAGCATTAACTACCTCTATGAAGAAGAACGTTAAGAATTCCTACTCTTCAGTTCTTTCACTATTAAGTATATCTGTTAAATGTATAAATTCAACAACTATTAACTTCATATTTTCATTTTTGAAGCCTGACACACACAGTATCGTTTAACTTCAACCCCCAAATTCCAAAATCTTTGAAATATGGAAGAACTAATTATCACAGGATGAATCCATCATTAATTCATTACTCTATTGATAATTAAAGCTCACAAAACCTCTATAAAATATATTATATTCAATTTATCAACACATTAATTGCACTAGTTCAGTCCACAATTTTGTAACTATAGATCACTGGAAAGGCTCTTGGCTGATACAACAGAGAAGCAAATTCACTGGTGTCAATACAGTTACAGAGATAGCAAAATGAATATATAGGAAAGAGAGAACTAAACTTAATTCCCTGTAGATCTACTCACAAGCTTGGTTCACAGCAAAAAAAAAAAAAAACCAGTGGGTATTATTAAATGTTACTAATCACTGCTAGCATACCTCAAGTCATTGGCATCCTAGTCTGCTAGCTCTAGCAACTTTCAGATTGATTTGTTCTCATGCAAGACCAACTTTGGTTCAGCGTCTGATTAAATGCTTAGAATTATCCAGAAACCTTACTACATTCATTTCTTAGCTCAATCAACTAGCAATTAGCATTGTAACAAACACCCAGTATTTCTCCAAACAACTCAGCTGGCTTTCTACAAGGAAAACAAAACACATTTTCCAGACTATATACACACTGCATTCTCTAATTGAAGATATGTTTTTAAGCACGCTTGCACAGCTGACTCTAAACTTCAAAAAGAAACTTATGGCACAGTTCTTGGGACTGTAGGAAAGAAGTAAGATTATTTTATTTAAATTAATCCATCCATTTCCTATACATGCATCTCGTTTTGAAGGTCAGCCTATAAATCTATCAATGGACATAATTCCAAATGAGTCAAAACCACAACTTGTAGGTAGATTCCATTTGTGTTACTTAATAGAGCTACCTCGTGGCTTCTGCGACTCTATAGGAATTTACATCTACAAGGAAGGAGCTCTGTTATGTTGTTCATCTTTGAACAAGATGAATGACTGCATAGTCAAAAAGTTTACATGCTCGAGGAAGCAGTTTTGCTTCAGTCTCTCAAGGAGATGCTTAAGGCTTCTGCTTTGAAAGTGCTTCTTGAAAAACTTGCTGGAAGTAAGAAAGAAGGAGGGAGTTTGGCAAGTTATTTTGTGTTCCCCCCCCCCAAGGTTAATTGGCAATATGAGCAGATCTATATGAATATTTTTTTGAGTATTTTCATAGCACTGTTTGAAAATCCATAGTAGATCTGTTTGTCCCCGGGAACCTTGTAGCACAATGAGAATGGTCAGCACTACATGGACGTTCCTAACAGGCAATGAAAACTATCCCCACAGCAGTTATCTACTGCGGCTCCATATTTATAGCTCTCAAGAATTATATATCCTTTCCTTCAAATGGGCACATGGGTGGCCTTCATTCAACTTCATTCAACTCTTTTTCTTCCTTTGGCATGCACATATTTCTCATAGGAAAAAAAAAATAGTTGAAATGGTTAACATACATGAATTAAGGTTGATAAAAATCAATTTTTTCTTTTCTTTTCCTAAAGATTTCTAAACTGACAGCTAAGTGGGGAAAAAAAACACTGCTGAATAAATATAAGAAGTTCAAATTTCTGAATACATGCACACAGTCAAGTTTACGCACCCAATTATCTAAATGCAAAATTCCTATCGAAAAAGAAATCTCATTTCTTTTCTAATTCCTAACTGGCAATAATTGACTAGAAGGAGAAATCAATGCTGTCATTTATGCTGAAATGTAATACTCCAAGTCTAATTACACAGTGCAGCAAACAGAGCCCCAGCAGTGAGAAAATCACATCTGAAGCTGATGAAGAATTTCAGAGCAGCTACCTAAGTTGGTAAACAAACCTTACAGTGATGCTAACAGAAGGATTTTTGCAAATTTCAGTTTCATTTTAGGCTCAAGATCTGTATTAAATCCTGTCCACAACTCCTGTGGCCAGCACTGGAGAAAACTTGACACCAAGGGATGAACTGCTCCCTTGGATGTGTCAGGTTTGAGGCGGAATGATAACCAGTGTGACTATGCTGCCATTAGTTTAGAGATCCCACTGCATCATTTCATTGTTGTTTATACTTTTATCTGTAATGAAATACCTTTTCACTACTCAGTGTCAACTGTCATTCAAAACATACCCAAACTCAGAAGAACACGAAGTGCCCAAGTTAACGGCATTCAGATGAGGAAATATATAGAAATGGGACATATCCAACCACTGTGCTCACGGGTAATGAGAGTTTGACACACACACACACACACACACACACACAAAATAAATGGTAAGACTGCTGATGGGAAGAGTTTTTTTTTTGTTTGTTTGTTTTTTATTAGTTTACATGAGGAACACTGCTACAGAAGCCAGGAAGCACTGGTGCAGGTGATTATCCCATGCCCATTAGAGTACCAAGTTGTCCTAAAGTTACAGATGGTCACTTATGAATACATAAATAAATGTCGTCTTGTTTTGGGTAAAGACGATGAAAAACGCCTAACTGGAAGTAAGTAAGATTTAAAAAGCCTCTTCATACGTAGCTGGGTTATGGGCAATGTGTTTGGAGAAAGAGCTTGTTTTCAACTTTTTTTTTTTTTCTCTAATTGAAACAATTTAACTATTTCCACACAATTAAACTTTTTGTATTTATTTGATCCAAGACTAAATTACGGGGCAGATAAGCTTTTCATGTCCTCTATCTACTGAAAAACCCAGCAGAGTAAGAAATACTAACTTAAAAAGAAAAAAATGCTTTGAAAAACAGATCTTGTTTAGAAGAAAGCAGCTTAATATTAGCTTAGGGTGTTATTGGCACTGAAAATGCTTTTTTAAACTGTTTTCTTCTGCATATCTATAGAATTATTTCTTATTTTCAGCTGCTATCTTGGAAAATATGAATTGGACCAATTAATCATAAATCCTGAATACGCTGTAATTGGTGTTCTTTTGGGAAAAGAAAAAAAAGGAGGAGGAGAAAAACACATCCTAAAAATGGTCATCAAAGATGGCTTTCTCAGAAGAAAACAGTGATTTTCAGTGGCACCTCTCTGCACAGTTTCCTTGTGTACCGTGTGTGCTGAGCTGGCAGGCTCAATGTGGATGAGAAAATTCACATATTTTTAACATACCAATTCTGGGATACAGAGCAGATGGTTAGAAATCATCTCTCTATGGGTAAATGAACGCTTTGTCTCCCAAAGGACAGTACTCCTACCCTTGGCTGCAAACACCTGGCAATGCTTCTTAGAAGGAAAGTTTCATCAAAAATAATCCAAAAACCAGTGCCTTTGTTTTAAAAGCAGTGTTTCTAGAGAGAGGAAAAAAAAATGCAGTCTGTCAAAAGACAAGCAACAGATTTAAGAGGACCAGGCTCTAAATCTCCATTAGGAAGCTAATTACATGTATACAATTACCCTAAAGCTAGAAAAAAAAGATAATTCCAGGTTAGATTTATCAATAAACGTGAGAACCTTTGCACTTTTAAAGGTTCTCGCACTCCTATTTGGAGACATTTTGATTCTTGTTAAGTCACAGTCATCATTGTTTATGTTCTATATCAATTAAATATCTTTCTGCCTTCATCTTAGGAGTGAAGCGTGCAGTGCTTTAATCTCCATCCATGACAGCTGCACAGGGAAACTGTTGTATTTGCAGAACTGCCTTCCCATGTAAACATCAGCACCATTCCCGCTACCCAGGAGCGCTCCATGGACCATCTCCCCACAACCCCTCTCAGATGGGAGTTGCTCATTGTGATGTCCTCAGAATGCCTCAATCTCCATCTGCTGAGAGCACCCGAGTCCCCAGAAAAACAAATCTCCCATATGGCAACATTCTTCAAAGCAGAAAAAGAAATCAACAAAAATAATCAACCTAACGACCTTGACCCATTAGAGAGGGAAGCTTGCTCATTAAACTTTCACCACATACTCATGAAAGCAACACGTGGTAGCTAACCCAAAAATATATATTCAAACAAGCTTCTTACTGATATACCAGCAAATAAATGAATGACCAGGGAAAAAAAAAAAAATCATAAAGATCATACCATCTAAAACACTTTGTAAAACCAAGTTTAATCTACCTTGAAGTCAGAATATTCTATGAATTCAATATCTTCAATTTTGGTACCAAAGAAAAAAATTACATTTTGTATGATTCAAATAAAATTTGGTGATGAAAAACTGAGAAAGCTAGAATGCCACCACATTTTCCCTATAAAAACTCCAAGGAAGAAGAGAGACATACCTGCCCAAACAGCACTTACTTCAGAACTAGAAGAGCTGGAGGACTAAGGAAAATTAGACAGGCCAACAGCAGAAGGCACAGAACCATGCTCCAGGTGTATTTTTACATTCTTACCCACTCAGTGGTGGCTGCATCACCTGTGTTCACTATGGGGAACTTCTATCAATGACAGAAGCATTTCTAGCATGTTCCAAATACATTATGCAACCATAAACTTGTACTTTAAAGTTCTTAATTAAAATCAAAGCAAAGCTAATTAAGTTATCTTCATTACAAGAGCTTAAAAACTTAGAACTTTTTTCTCCCTCTCAAAAGCGTGTTTTCCATTTGGGATTTTCTTTGATCTCACACATGGAAGTTTTTGCAGATTAATTTCTGCAATTTTTGCTCAAGAGTTGGAAAGTATATTCTGGTAGTAATTTATGATAGAATTTGTCATATGCTAAAACCTAAATTATTGTAACTGAAAGGGAGAGGGGAAGGAAAAGTATGTACTGCAGTTCCTACTTGGGACTTAGACTTACATAATCCTTTCCCAGCATTTTATACCTTTTGAGTAAAACCCACATTTTTAGAGCCAAACATACAGTAAAACATTCACGTTTGGGCTGCCCTGAAGTACAGGCAACATTCTTGGAATGCATCTTGCAAAATGTTAAGCAGGGTTTTACATTTGGAGTCTAAAAGACGTGCTGTTATCACAGGTTTCCATCACGTACAAAGTCAAAGAGCAGGTTATTTTTTACGTGTGGGATCCAACAAATACCCATGGCCAATGAGTTATTGGAAAAGGGCTTAACCAGCAACATGTTTCTGTAGGTAAATAGCATCCTCAAGAAAGAATGTATATTTTATATTTAAACTTATTCAGTACCCAGTGTGCTATTCATCATATAATCAGCAGTTACTGATCAACTCACTGATTTTACTCATAGGCAAAGCACACATGCAGGTGCCAGTCACTAGCTGCACCGTATGTTCAGCTCCTGCTATGTGTCTTCAGATGGCACGCGGAGACGTTCCCCAGTCTGTACATCTGCCCTCAACAAGGCTGCAGGCACTTGGCTTACTGTTTGGTCAGTCCTCCAATCTACATTGAACATCATTCTTCTGAGTCCATAACCTCATCTATAAAAATTCACATTCTGATTCCTTACGTACACTATTACACAGCTAACGTAATCCTTCATATTTTTTCAGGCTTGCCCAGTGTTACAGCTCAAGCTGAGCAGTTAATGTTAGAAATCATTATTAACAAGAAGACCAGAAACATCCACTACATTATACAAATTGTATTTTGGGAGCAGGGAGGTGACAAATCTAGGGGCAGCCTTGTTCCTCTCATTTTTGCTCTTCCTTTGACTACATAGTACCCATTAAGGGGATTGACCCTGTGTCCCCTCCTGTGGATTAGAACCACAGAAGGTCATTATTCTGCCTTAATTTGACACACTTTGTGGATAGAGAAGTCTAAGAAATACTCAGATAATGAGAGAGATACAAATATTCCCAGGATTATTTTTACCTAATCAAGAAAGGGTCACATAATACTACATAACTCAGCAAACTACGAAATGACATGATAGCAATGTTCTCTAATGACAGAAAAAAGCTACGGAAGAGCAAGACAGCACCTTTATTACAATAGAGATATACTAATAGGAAAAGCATTACCTATAATCTTGTAATTTGCCAAACCCTACTCCAACTTGTCCTGCATCAAAAGTTGAAGTCCTAACAAGCTCACTGCAAATCGGTTCTTTACAATTACTTTTTATCCTCTTGAAAACTGGAAGAAACAACCAAGTTCTACAGCAAGAGGTTGCTCTTACCCAAGCAGCCATACTTCAAATGAATGTTAATGTCAAGATGAATGGTCAGAGAGACTATCATTTATCCCCTTATGTACGAAGAACATAAGTCATATAAGAGCCACAACCATACAGTTTCATCTTCTGAACTCCAGACAGTGCCAAATTAAACAAGAGTTTGTGAGAGGTCTTCAAAGATTTCAAGCGAAAAAGTCCCCTCTCTTCCCCATGCCACTGAAGAAAATGTTTTTGAGGAAATGGTTTATAAAATATAAAAACTTCCAAGCCTCTCCATCTTGGTTTGTATTATCATATTGTGATCACAGTATCATTTCATTTGATGCAAGCCTCCCCATCAGGTTGAAAGAGAAGATCCTATAAGAACTTTTTTTTTTTTTTCCCCTATTTATCTTTAAGGAATGATGAGGATCTTAGCAGAAACCTTTATAGGATGCCCTACAAACCATGATTCCTACCTAAATTAGCTGTATCTCAATTGTCAAGACAAATGTCCACATGTGATAGAAACTCAGGAAGTGTGCAGGAGCGATAGTTTGCATGATACACTGCTTTGTACACTTACATTGCTGCCTATGAGGAAATTCACTGGGGAAAAGGCTAAGTCTAAGCCTTTCAGCTACTTCCAGGATTACATCTCCAAATGAACTGAAATACACACTCCTGAAAAGAAGAAACAACGAGCAGAAGGACTGGGATTGAAGAAGAGTCACCCAGAGCCAATTTCAAATCCATTTCAGTGCAATGTTCCACGTACTGTACCCCTAAGCAGTACTTCACATACTTATTCTTTCTCTACTACCTGCATTAGCTGTTTTAATTTGCCAATTTCCAAGTTACAATTTTAACTTCTTTAGCTTCCATATTTAATTGTAAATATTTCCAAGGTGAAATTGTTTCTTAACAGCAGAAGGAAAGCTTGAGTTAAGATAAAGTATTTCAACAAGCGATAAATACAGCATTTTGCCTTCTGAAAACTTAGAACATCAGTTACACAGTTTTATACAATATCTTTGATAGATTCTCTGTTCAGCAGATGTTCTATTAGCAAATAGTGGAGGATAATTTAGATAAGTTCCCTACGTTAAGGGATAATCGATGATGTCATTGCTTTAATTCTGTAGTATTATTACTACTATATAAAACAACAAAACTTGATTTCTTAGATTTTTTCAAATGTTAATAGAACTTCTGCCTCAGCAAGGAGGAAAGAGCGCGTTCTAAAAGTGCTTCAATACTAAAAGATACCAGAGAGATTAAGGGAATTAAAAAGCTGCTCCGTTTATCATTGGTTTTAATGCAAATAATGTTTCAAAAGCTCTTTTAAAGTGTTGAAACATGAAACAAAGAAACATTTAGACAATGTCAGTAATTCAAATGGCAGCACAACAGAAAAAAATATATATTATAATTAAGAAGTAAACTGACCAGTGACTTATCATAAAGATTAATAAATTAATTTTTAAAAATTAAAGGAATTGTATAATATCTGGATTGAACTGAACTGCCTCTGCTTTCTCATCCATTTCCTTGGGAGAAGGATGTTGGGGTTAAGATTATCGTTGGCTGTTGATTTGTCTGCTTTGCCTTAGGCATCACAGTGGTTTCAATACTGGACCAGATAGGTTAATCCTGAAACCGTTCAGTCTTCCAACATCTAAATGGCATTCAATCTCATTCAGCTATTCTGAAGAGAGAATGTTTTCAATGACGTGCAACCTAGCTGTCATTACTGCAATCAGATTATATTTATCCAGCTTGGAACCTCTGCTTGCTGCTCACATTAAAGTGCAGCAACACCGAGCCATCCATCTTCTCTATCTACTTTTTTGTCATTCTATTGCCAATCGTTTACTGCTAACTGCTCTGCTAACCATGATCATGTCATGAAGATAGTGGCTGAGTTTGACAGATAGCAAAGCTGGTTTCCCCCCCAAGAGTGATAAATGCAAAGGCCTGGGGGAGACACATGCCAGAACTTGCAACCTGCATGTCATTTAAACACACAAGTATAGAGCACAGTGACATGGAGGACGGCAAGACATTAGTAGAGAACCATATTCTTGTGAAAAACCTTATCAGATGGCACTCAACACTAATTTTAATGACTAAAGAAGTCAGAAATATGAAGGTTTTGTTAATCGAAACAGAAGATTTACATGAAATTAAGCAGCCAAATCTGCTACTGTAAGGAATTATGTAAGTTTAATAAAAAAAGAAATAAATAAACCTAATCGCTAAAAAAGTAGTAGCAACATTCAGAACCTGCAATGAAAAGATAACTATTTTTATATAATTCATTTCAACTTTGACTCCATATTTTTCAGGGCCCTATTGAAGTCATAGCCATTATTTAAATAGCTCTAATCAAGAGCTCTAAGTTTAACTGTAAGAATTAAGCCAATGGCACACCAACGGGTCACCTAACATAAGCTTCATTGCAATTTAACAGCTAGGATATTAGTTAAAATTGTGGTATTCCACAGTTCAGGTCTATCTTTTTTGATAGCATGATCTAGGACTGATAATTTAAGGTGTAATTTAGAAACGCATTCATTGAATGACAATTTTCACACCAGTTGAGAACACATTGTGATTTTAGGTACTGCTGTCAGCATTTCTTGAATGTGAATATCTGAACAAGGATATTCAGAGGTAGTAAGACATAATATTTAATCAAGTCACTACTGGAAAGTTTTAAATATTGTTTAGAGAGACAGTTTGTATTCTCTCCACAAAGGCGATGTTACAAAGAAGGATCATATTGAACTAATGGGCAGACTTTGTATCTGCAGCTTTAATGCTTTGTAAAAATATAGCCAACATAAATGCATATTGCATCACTTAGAACAGCACAGTGTCAGCTTGCTGCCTACAAATAAGTTTTGAAAACACCCCTACTTGGATTTATTATCCCATGAAGGACAGCAGGAAGAGCGTTGTATGAGTTACGAGAGCGCCGAGTACAGTCATGCTGATTAATGAGGACACACACGATTTGCACCTTGGATGTGGGAAAAAAAAAAAAAAAAATCAGGCAAAGCTTTGACCCTGTCTGACCTAGGAGATGCACTGATAAAAGAATGAAGAGACCATCACAGGCCTTGAGCTCACACCCATAACAACAAACCTTTACTTTTAAAAAAGCAAGCTAGGAATCACCCATCTTCTTGAACAAAAAATCACCATGATGTACTCATTCTTTTGTAATGCTAACATCTTTAAAAAAAAAAAAAAAACAGAATTGCTAAAGAATAGAAGGAGCAAGGCATGATCATATATATAAATTAAGAATTGAATTATTTAAAAGAAAAACAAAACCAAAGAATCATGAGTTCTGATCATTATTGCTTTCATTCATTTAGATGAAATTCTATTAGCTTTCATAAATGTTAACTCTTGTTTGAGAAAAATACTGTAGACACAATCATGTAAAAGATAGAAGGGAAAACAAAGAAAATGTTTGATAAAATATTACCAGCTTTACAAAGACAGAATTAAAAAAGAATTATTACCAGCATGTTTGGACACTTGAGAAACAAACAAAAAAAAATCTGTGGTATATTCTCATGGAAATAACGTTTAATTCAACAGCAGGGTTCCTATCAGCAGGCCTACATCAGCCATCACTTTTTCATATCCCTGAAGTCACCAGGGCTATTAAAATAACGAGAAATGCTTAGAATGACGGAAATGGTTGGTTAGGAAACCAAAGACAAAAATCAAGAACAGAATCAATATGATGGTGCGTGATCCCATGAGTCTGCTAAAGTTTTACTTGCATCAAAACAAGGGATGAAATAATTTCATTTTTAACATAACACCTGTCTTAAAAGCATCATGTATCTGAGGACTGAATGGTAGTCAATACAATCCTGACTTTTAAACAGTTCCAAGACAGTCATGGAAATTATGATTATAAGCCTGATATGCTGAATAAGGTGTTGCTGGAAACTGCATTAATGTGCAGGATGAACAGACACCTGAATAAACACAGCACACCACAGCTCTCTCTCTTAGTGGAAAGTCCCACCTTATCACAAAGTAGGCTACAGGGCAACTAGCAAATCAACTCATCTTAGCCCCCACTTTCTTTGGTCCAAAAACCTTTAAGATACTCTGGAGGGCTTCCATGCACAGGCAACAATAATTCAAATTCAAGTGATGGCTGAGGAGATGGGAAAAGAAACCATTAACTTCATATTCAGAAAAAACAGGCCAGCTTTAAATAAAACCCAAGACACCTGTAGTTAGCAAGCTCAGGACAGAACCTGCAGACATCATCATTTTAGTAGGTCAAAAGGCTGATCAATGTTTAGCCTGTGTTAGCAATAACCACAGCTCACCTTAGCAGGAGGGGTGCTGAGGATTCTATTAGCAGCTTTGCAAGCTACTGAGGCTGCTCTAAGAAAATTATGTCCCGGTTTTCCCACACAGAGAGGGAAACAAAGACTGTCTGTGCATAACACACTGAGAGCTACTCAAGCTCTAAATGCTTATTACTGCTTACCTTTAAGTGATTTCATGCTTATCGAAGGTGAGTCATGCTGTATATTGTAAAATAAGTAAAATCTTGTAAACTGTCACTTCCTTGACAGTGTTACCACAGTCATTCCCAGCTACCTCCAGGTGATGCAAAAACATATGCTTGAACTGTCTCTGCTGGGACTTATTAAACAAACAGTATGTTCTGTAGATTAAACCATAATTAAGTATGATGTGGGTATCGCAAAAGCTCAGTAATTATGCCCCCATTTGTTCTACTAATTTCTGCAGCACTAAAACGTGAATTCTTACAAGTTAGTATGAAGCTGGTAGTTCACAGTTCAGAAGCCAACTTTCATCTGACAGGCAGAAAGACTTCTGAAAAATTAGTCAAGACAGAATGCTCCTCCAAATGTTTTTACTTAAAGATGTCAGTGGACTCTGGATCAGTTCATAAATAAGGAGATGTTATATCTCTACATAGTATGGTCCACTTAGTAGAGTCAAGTAGCATTCATCTTTATACTATGTTTTCCCTGGATAATAGAATAATAGCAGATGCTAACACAGGAGAACAAAAAACAACAATAGGAAGCACATATTTTTAGCAACTTTAATTATATTCTAGCAGCAGGAAAGAAAGATGCAGAACCATATGAGCAAGCAATTCTCCCCAGAAGACAGACACGGCTTTGGAGCATGTGAGAATAATGATTTCAGTTGTGAGTGATTTTGGAGTCAAGGAATTACTGGCAGGGTTGTTTCTTTGGTGCCACGCTAGTTATTTTTTGCAACTGTTCTACAGCAGTTCAGCTTCCAGGCTAAACCACTGAAGCAGACTCCATATAGATCCTCCAAAACATATGTGTACATATACACGGTGCAGGAAGAACTAGTTCAGCCCAATGTATGATCACAGTGATAATACGTTTTAGTCTACTATATATAATTAAACATGTCTTTTTCCTCCCGTTACTGATGTGACCAAATTTCTAAGTTGTCCCCCTAGCTGTGGATTCATTAAGAGCAGTCCAATGTACTTAAAAGCATGGGAAAAAAGCAGTTTTAGCTCTCAAATCTACCACTGCTGAAGGGCTGGAGGACTGAATGCCAGTCTAGACTGGGCAATATTTTCTATACAGTCTAAGCAACTGATACTCCACTTTATTTATTTGACTTATACTAGTAAAAATAACACCTCAGCTGGTGCAAATTTTTATGAGCTCAACATGCAAGCTCTTGCTTATCAGTGGCAAAAATGCATAGATAACAGTGGTGACTATGTTCAAAAAATAGTCCTTTGTACCTGAGAATTTGCTCTTTCACAGCACTTCCTACCTGATGTACTTTCCACAGTAATAAATAGGAGGCATTACTTTCAGAGCAACGAAAATACAATGAATTTCAAGCCGTTTCTTCATTATACCTATTACCTTTGCAGTATGCAAAGCATGGCACACAATTTAGATTCCATTTAAGATGTAAGTGGATAAAGAGCTTCATCCCATTCATAATGGACAGATTTTCCTGTTGCAAACCCTTTATCGCCTAGCAAGCAGTGAAAAGAGAGGCATGATTTGATGGAATCCGAGCTTAGAAAATATTTACATCACAAAGGTAAATGTTTATTTTGGTGGCTTAGCACCATATTAGTCGAGGGGGAAAAACAAAAGCTCAGCTGTTGACTGTGGAGGGATGAGCTTGCAAGCTAGTGGAGGGCACCTGCATTTTCCCTAGGTAGGAGCAAGCAGAAGCCACAAAGGCACCTGCCCTGGAAGCTGCTGGTTCTTACTGTTTCATTATTTTTTACAATTAATTTGTTTTTTTTTTTTTTAAAGGTACTACAGATTTTATATTCATAATAGAAAATTAATACCCTATCAAGCCACAGAGTGCCACAAGCATGTTATGTATCCATACATTATTGACACAATCAAAGCAAAGATGTACAGCAGAAATAAATAACGGGTGAAAGAAACCCTGCTCAGAACAATGTTGCTTTATGGAACAGCATTTAAATGAATGAGTTTTATAACACCTATTAAAATAAGTGTTAATAAAAACTACATGCTCCTATTTATCACAGCTTAGAGAGCCAGGAGAAGCCCACTTACAATGTAACAGCCATGAAAAAGGGATATAAGAAGGCTGTTTCACTGCCTCACAGGGACTGTAATGAGCAGGGTCCTGAGCACTTCATCAGCTGTCACATTTTGGGGTCATATATAGGGGAAACACCTGTAAAGATGCATTACCACTTTTAAACTAAATGGAAAGAATTTAAAGCCCAACCATCAGTAATTCAAAGAGCTTTTGCACAGCAGCTGATACGCTTCAGCTCTGAACCTTGATAAGTTCTCTAGCAAATCAGGAGGGTTATAATGGTGACTACAAATTATCTGCAAATGAAGAGGTGCCAGAACATGGCCAGCAGGTCAGGGAGGTTCAACTCCCCCTCCAGTGAGGCCACATCTGATGTACTGCGTCCAGTTCTGAGCTCCCCCGTTTAAGACAGGCTGAAAACTGCTGAAGAGAGTCTAGCAGTAGGGCCACAGAGATGCTAGGGACCTGGAGCATCCTCTGTATGAGGAAAGGCTGAGAGATCTGCGGCCACACAGCCTGGAGAAGACTGAAGGGGTTCTTATTAATGCTTATAAAAAACATAATAGGCAGGAGGCAAACAGATGGGGCCACACTCTTTTCCAGTGGTGCCCAAGGACAGGATTGCTCTGGGTCAGTAGTCCACAGAAAGTTCCATCTGAACATGAGGAAAATCTTTCTTTCTTTGAGGATTATGGAGCTCTGGAACAGGCTGCCTAGAGAGGTGGTGCAGTCTGCTTCCCCGGAGACATTCAAAACTTACCTGGATGCTTTCCTATGGAACATTCTGCAGGGAACCTGCTTTATCAGGGCACCAGACTAGATAATCTCCACAGATTCCTCCCAAGTCTTATGTTTGTGTTTGCTCAAGAATAGTTTTTGTCTAAATAGTTGCCAGGAACACATTCTCTCCCTTACCAAATCTGATTCCCCTGGTACATTAACGTTGAGCCGTCTCCAAGTACCAGCTCCTCCAAGCCAATTCCTACAAAGCTTTATTATTTAATCAAATAACTACTTATTTTATGACTGTTTATGTCCTCATTTGAGGAGTCTGTGTAATAACCAATTACATTATTTTTTAAAATAATTGCAATAGGTCCTATTATGGCATGAGACAGTGAAAAAAAATATTAATTTTTGTTTTGCTTACTGTATTTGCAGAACAAATACAAGTCTGAATTAGGGCTCAGGGAAAAGAATATTTAGATTGTGCAATCTAAATATATCTCCCAGGGAAAAAACAATTAATTATCTTTGTTACTGCCTCTACTGCAGAGAACAGCTGCAATTTCTGGCTTGCCAAGTTCACATCATTGAGGGTTACTCCTATTAATATCAATTAAGAGCTAAACTGTTTGAGTCACTTCAATAATGATACTCAAGTAGGTTTAAAGTGTCATTTCACAAATGCCTTCACAATAAAGGCACATTTTTTTTAATCTAAAGATATATATATATTTTGAAACATAGATATGGATCATAGATATGGATCATAGAAATTTGTCCAGAAACTGAGGCGTACCAATTACCAAGATACCAAAGCCCTGCATATTCATTTCCACTTAAGAAACAAGGTGAAATCCTTGTTCCTCAATCGAAGCAGAGATAATATTGGCCTTTCACTTCTGGACTGTAGCTAAATTGGTCCATGAAGTCAAATCAAAGTGATACTGAACACATTTCATGACTCGACTGCTGAGGGTATTACAGCTGGAAGGAGCTCCCTGCTTGCCACCTCAGCCATGCCTTTCATCTACTAGAACTACAAGATCAACAGAGACTTAAAAGTTCATCTTCTCATTTCAAGAAAAGTCCACAATTTCCCTCACATAGCTTTTCGTTTCTGTTCAGTGTTTTGCTAAAAAGACCAAGGATCTTTTAATGATTGCTATTAGGAGTTGACAGAGAAGTAAAACATAGCTGGTCATAACCTTGTTCCCTACCCTAACTTTCCCCAAGATTCTAGGCTCTGTTCAGATCTCTGAGCACCATTCTCATCACCAAACAGCCTTAGGCATAAACATGCAAATTACATTATATTTCTCAAAACTAATTTTTTAAACATCTTGACCACTGGTTTACATTTTTCAGCATAATCACTGTTATCAACGCAGCAGGAGATGAAACAATCTACATCAGAACTGTGCTATTACCTTAGCCTGGACCCAGGGCAGCACGTTCCTTTGCCTTACTTCAAATCAGAAATATCACACAGAATCCATTTTTAGCAAAAAGAGCATAACAATGTATTCTATGCATTGAGGAGGTAGGACTTGGTCTGTATAGTTCCCCTTTTTTGGTGGTCATATGACCAACTTAACCTCCCATGGAGGTTTATCCACCATTCCAAATGAATTTTATGTTTTACAGCAGAAACACTTGTAAATTCATGAGCACTGGGGAGAAAGAATAAAGAAAATCCCCTACGCTTTACAAACTTGAATGAGTTGCAGATGTGTTTTCAGAGACTTCTTTAAAGTCCGCTGATTTTCCCTAGGACAAAAGAAAAAAAGGTCACTAAAGCCTGAGACCAATAGATCTTTATGGTTTTTACTGGACATTTCTTACACAAGATCTTCTTTTCACCATTTCTTTTCTGTTGGCTCAAACACGCTGCTGTCCAGCTCCTCCCCTCTCATTTTCTCCAGGTGATGTTATTTAACGATGTTCCAGAAGCAGTGCTGAGAGGCCCAAGACCAAACAGCACCATGAGACTCTTGCTAATGAAGCAAAACCGAGATGAAATGAAAAAAAGACTAAGAGATGAAAACAGGAAAAAAAAAAAATATATAGATATCTATATATCTCAGAATAAAAGCAAAACAAAAGCAGAACATGGATTTACTAGGTTTCATGACACATCTTTCATACATCTAGAAACTGGAAATTCGCACAGCCAAAAGCCACAGAGGATCCACGTGAATCAGAAGGAACCTTTCATCAGCATTACACTAAGCTTGCATCAAGAGAAAATAACCTTTAAAAGTGAAGCCCTATTCATCATTCAAAACCAAATGCAGTATTGCTCCCATTTAACTCAATGCTGCTTCTAATAAAGTGGTTTAGACTCGCTTTATCAGCTTACAAGTTCATTTTTATTCTGATCAGATTCACTGATTCTGTTCTGCTTTCCTGTCTTGTCAAAAGAACACAGGACCAAGGCAACCTCAAGGTTGACATTTTAGTACATAATAGCACATTTATCATTCAAAAGCAAGCACTGTATTTCAGGAAAATATGTATTTCAACAAGCATCCTCTAGCAGGTAAAAAAAAAATTAAGTTTTTCAAGTAAGGGTTTGCTTAAACACTGCCAACTTAAAAGAGACTACTTCATGAAAAATCCTTATTTTCCTCCTCACCATCCCTGAAGTTAAGTGCTTCAAGCACAACATAAATTAAAATTCAGAAAGATGGAACTTAACCTAGATAGTTACTGTACGCAATTTGGAAGTGATGAATAACAGTAACCTGCAGAAATACAGAGAATACGGGAATTACTTCTTCATGAGCATTCTGAAAGTACCAACCTTTCCTTTGAGCAAACTCATTACATTTCTTTTTCATCTTACCAGATACAAGCTAGCAGAAATTGGGCAACATTATGTTTCAAATGGTTTGCAAGAAATTCCATTGTCACCCTTCAGAATTTTGATCAGATGTTCCTTCCTGTAGGCATACAATTATAGTATGCCATGTAGACATGTGGTGCTCCCTTAGTTTTCTGACATCCATTCCATGGAAAGATGTAAGAGCACTATATCTACTTCCACTAACACAACACTGGTACCATAACTGGTATAAATGAAACTAATTCATGCATAACATGAAATAGAACTTCTCCTTGACTGTCAGTACATCAATATATAATATTAAGAATTCCAGTTTGCTAAAATTATAACCCAGGGAATAAAGATCACCAGGAGAAGAGATCAAGTGAAATTAATTGATTTAACAGAACAAAACACCTGGAAAGAAATATCATCACTGACAATATGTCAGAAGAGACAAAAACAGAATGCTGGGCTGGTTTGCTGTGTTTTGGTTTTCTTTTAAGCAGGCATTAGCATGGACTAATTCAAATAAGTATGTAAACTGGTCAAGATCTAATGTAAAGAAGATTACAAGGTACAGATTTTTGAGAGACATTTCAATGAACACTATTTATAAATATGATACAGCTATTATTAAAGAAAGTCATGAATGGGATATAAAGATGCTACATTATGTTCCTAAACTTCTTGATTCACTTACAGCAGACCTAAATTTTCTATAGCCTGTACTAATGAGCATGTGTGCCATTCAATTTGTTTACTGAGAGCTGTTAAATATCATGCTTTTTCATTGCATTACAATGACCAGAAGCTGGCACCAGTCAACTTGCATTAAAAAACAGCAGCCAAAAGCAACGCATAATCTTACCCCATGCCATACCCTTTTAAAAATCTCTGTCCTCCACTTAATTGCAGTGACCCTAAAGCAATGAACATTTCCTGGAACATCTGAAGTATTCTTTTTTATTTTTTTGACGAGCACAGAATATATTTGTTTCCCAAATTAGATGGAACCCTACAGATGTTGGCATTAAGTGTACTGATGGGAATCATGATAATCTGTCAGAAAAATGTGTAAATCCTTTGGGCTCTATAAAAAGTTGACAGCATTCCTGTGAAATACTAACAAGGCACAATGCAGTAATTGACATTTAACTATTTCCACTGTGGTTGTGGCTGTTTTTTGGGTGGTTTTTTTTTTTTTTTTGGACTCATCATTGCTCCCTCCAGTTTTGTCAGGCTCTGTATTTTAGAGAAATGACCATATGCTTCAGTTTGTATTTGATGATATAATTGCAAAACTGCAGAAGGTGAACAGCAAGATCTGTGTGTGTTAGCCGGTTTGGGGCCGCAGAGCTGAAGAAACCTTCTGCAATGCAGTGAAAGCCAAATCTCTGGTGTGAAATGGGCATTTGCATTGCTTGCTGTGGTCTGCACGCAACCAGGCAGCCCTTAGTACAAATCTAAGATCCTCTGTTCCTGTTACAGAGGTAATAAGGGAAACAATAAATTTCAATGCAAGTTTTTTGATTTCTGTGGAGAAAGGAGTTGGCCTTCCTGCAGATCTATCATTTGCAACGCAGCAATATGGTGAGACAGAAACTTCATGAATGTTTTATGAAGTTGTAGGTGGTAGCAAACTGCTTCTTGCTCAAAAGAGCAAAATTAGTTAGGATCTTCTCGTCAAGAATTCCTTCACGAAGCCAAGGACCCTCTTCTTAATTAAAAGCTTCACCAGAAGTGCATATGTGGAAAACAAACCACCAGAAGTTTCCCTTTTGACAGACAGGCTTTTTTCTTTCCCTGATTAAACCCATTTAATTGAAGAAAAAAAATCCAACAAGAAACATCTGAAGCACTTAAAATGTAAAGATCTGTCAGCAGCAGAGGGGAGAATGTAATGGTAACAGTACGTATCTGTGCTGCTATCTCATGAGCAACTCATCTAGTAGTCCCTGCAGAAGAGCTCCAGAAGATACCAAGTTCTCACATGTAGGACAATATTACAGTCTCGAATCACAATACAGCTCTCACAGGCATTTAGCTACTGACAGTCTTAGCTTAGTGAGTGTGTAAATACAATATTTTCAGGGCACTGAAGAAGTTCAGGTATTTTTCCCCCCTTTTTAGGATGGTCCCAAAACTAAGAAAGAAAGAAAAAGGAACTGGAATTGAGTACTTAGCTGAAACCCACTGCTATGACTGCACGTGACATTGCACAGGCTTCATGCAGCTACCAGCATCCCAGTGAATCTCAGACCCACCTTTGCCACACTACTGAAATCTTAGCCTGAAGGGTACTGAATCCTACTGAACAATTCCATACAAAAATGAAATGAGTTGCATGTATGTGTACCGTTTACTTGCATTTAGGCAACGCTTTTATCACTGTTAAATCCACAGCACTACCTCAGCTTCTTTGTAAAGATCAGACTGTACACTAATTAACTACACAGAGAGTGAACATTGTGCAGACCCTGAGAAAAATGAAGTGGAAGTGGTCAGAAGCAGAAACTATTCCCTCATAAAGGGGATGACCACATCTGTGTTCTCAGAAGCCAGCACAGGGCAACTCACCTTCTAAACAGGAGACTGCTCCACAAGGCACTTGGAGCACTGGAAACTCATGCTTTAATTCTCTTCTTCTGTAGTTTTTTTTTTTTTTTTTAAACAGCTAAAGTGCTTTAAAAATCACAACTGAAAACAATTTAAGCACTAACTTCAGTGCAGAGTCACAATTCTATTTAAGAAAACAATAGCAAATTAAGAAATGCTTAAACTTCCTCAAATACCACAGGAAGTCAGACTTTAAAATCTTTCATGGAACAAAAGTTCTGTCCACTGCATTCTCCTAATCAGAAATATTTAGGTAATTAAAAAATCACCCAGTGGAGCTAATTATAATTTCAACAGAAGCAGAGCCAACATCCAAGAAGGGAAGCACTATTAGAAAACCATCACACAATCAACAAAAATTTGTACTCTAGAAAAAACATAATTGGCCTAACTTGATATACAAGTACATTAGTTCTTGGATGCAAAAAGGAAAGCTTGATTACAGCAGAAGAGAAACCTACCATGATTATCCTAATTAAAAATTTGCCAAGTTATTTATAGTATTATACAAGGAAACGACATTCATTACCCTATAAACTATTCAACAAACCATTAAGCACTATAAAAAAAAATCAATTGGCAAAAAGAGGTGCAATTATATTTATATTCACGTAAACTCCTTAGCAAACTAAAACCAAAGCACCACCCAGTCCCAGTTTTCTTTACCACAGAAGTGTCTGAGAGACTTTAAAAACATAACAGTGTCGCTGAATTAGCGTGCTAAGTGTTATTTAATCAGCGAACTTACGATTTAGCAGCTAATCACCAATCACATGTCAGGATTTCAGAGATCAGAAGAAATTAACAAAAAAATGCAGTTACCATTCAAGAAAACAAATAAAAGCCTAAAAAACTATTTTACCACCATTTAGAATGTGTTGATCTATTCTAATTAACTGATGAAGCGGCATTCTGTAGTCTGTCATTGCACACACAATTAACTCATAAGCAATCAAGGAAATTAGAGGAAAATTAGAAACAGGATTGTCATAATGCATTGATCATCTACACCTGCAGTACACATCTGCTGGAATTTACCTTGCACTATCAAACAGCCAGACTAGTCCAAATTTTGTGGAGAGAGAAAGAAAAACAACCTTAAGCATGATGTTATTCACACCTCCAGTGTTGAAGTAAAGAAAATAGTTGCCCTACAGGTTACCTTTTTGACTCAAGGTAAGTCAAAACCAATTTAGATGAGCATGAATAAATTTCACAAAAGCAGAAGTGAACATGCCATGACTTGCCAGAACCTTTGCAGTGCCAATCCTATTTAAGCCCATTTAGAATGGCGTCCCACTCCTGTACTCTCAGATCTGCTTCCCTATCAGTTTTTCATGCTGGGAAAGAGTTCATCACACATCTTCATCCACATCCCCCATCAGTTCTCTGCCCAGACCAGTGCTGACCTTTGGCAATGCCAGCAGAGAGTCTCTACTCTACCTGTCAGAGTCCCTTTTCATATCAGTTAAGCTGGAAAGAATGCTCTCAAATAACTTGACGTCAAGTGCAATACAATGATATTTTTTCCGAAGCTCAAAGGCTGGTGGTTAAGCACCTGCAAAAACAACAGGACTCTGTGTGGGTCTGCCAACATATGCATGTACTTTGGAAACTCTGTTCAGGAATATGTAGGGAAGCAATTACTATTTTTGGGGTGGAATGCTAATGCAAGGGGAACTCTGGGCATTGATCTCACCACCGAGAATGAATCTGGACTGGAATTCACCAGAGTAAATAAACCCAGGAAACTAAACTCACAGTTGTCTTTGCTACCACAAAAACTGGAGAATGTAGCTAGGACTTCTTCCCAGCAATGTCTTACCAGAAAGATACATCCCTTCATCTCTTAAAATGGCCACCAAAAAAGTCAGCAGCTGTATTTTATTATTTCGCTATTGAAGTAGACTATCTTTACCTCTTTTGCTCCAGCAGACCATTAGCTCATATTTCACTGCTTCAGTTTCCAAGAGAAGACATTGGGGACTGTTTGCACTGTATCTGAAACCTACATAAGTCATCTGAGTAAGACATGCAAACTAGTATACGCACACTGTTACAACCCCCAACCCTTACACATTTACTAGAGAGTTCCAGGTGAACACTGCCTCAAGTTTAAAGTCCAATTTACAAAACCCATTAATGACACAAATAAAGATAATAACAAGAGGCAAGAAGGCACCCGTGAATGCCAGCTGACCACCCACAGTCACTGGCAGCAATGCACTTAAAGCACAGCAATGCAGAAGGATTACAGGAAATATGTAGCTAAAGTTTGCAGAAGCAGCTGTTTTCTCTCTGGTAATGTAGAAACTAAGATTCACACCACTTTTTTCTCTCTCATGAGAAATGGAAGTGTTGAAAAACCCAGTTCACTCCTCTCATTTTGGTCTCCAGTTGCAGAAATGGACATCTGCTTGGGCTGCAAACCCCACCAGCAGCTGACACCTTAAAAATACCCAAGGAAGCAAACACCACAAAGCAAATGTGAATGTTTTCTTTCTTACTGAAATTGCTTCATTTCATTCCCAGCATTCACTGAGAAGAGACAGCACAAAGAATTTGAACCCACATTAGAAAAGGGGGGAATCTAGGAGAAAGATGTGTTCCATTAGCAGAGAAATCCTTCAGGTTTATAACATGAACAGGGATGTATACTTATGCTAGCAGACCAATTAAAGTATTAGTGTCTTTCCTCACCCTTCTGGAAGCCATCAGTGCTGCCATGGAAGACAGGAGGGGGAATTCAGCCCCACTCGCTCTTCCTCTCCCTGTGTCTAATACCTACATTTGGACCAGTGGGTTTCATGGCTTCAGAGGTCTAGCTTTTACATGGCAGATCCCATGCAAACCAACATGAGAAAAATAGCAAACAGGGAATACACAAATGAAGCTTAAATACACATAGCTTGGGGCTGCTGAACGGTAAGCATAAAGTCAGGAATTAAGCTAAATTGTCACTTAAAAGGCCTACTTAAGTTGCTGTTTGTTTTGGTTTCTTTTAACCTGCAGGAACCAGATGCAACAAAACAAGGAAATTAAAGTGCTTTGCTCATTTAAGTAAAAACTTAGTGGCAGCAAACATCTTTAATTCTAACAAACACACACAGTGTTTGGTTCCTCATACCACCATAGGGATGAAGGGGATGATGACGAGGAGGAATAACATATGCAAGAAATTCACTGTGAGAACACATGGAGAGTGGGAAACCTCACTTTCTCCAATTGCAACTTTGGCAATCCAGCACTCACTTGCTATTTTTGCCCCACACAAACTCTGCATCTTGGCTTTAAAACCACTGGTGACCTGGTTGCAACTGCAGCTATTTGTCACAAGCCACCAAAGTGATCATGCCATGTTCTCTCTGACTAGACTCAGAAGAGGACTTCTACCAGCTCTAAAAGCAGGAATAAATCCCATCACTGCTGCTACAGCAAACCCCTTCTAATTTGCCAAACAGAAGCCAGCTGCCTCTTCTTAATTACTCAAGTGCATAAGCATGTAGCCAGGCTAAATCATCTTTTCCTTTTCCATAACCCTACAACAGGGACTCATTTTCTTACCATATATATGCATATACACACAATGCTTTTTGGTTTTTTTTCCCAATGTTTACTGAATATGATTCCCTTTTTTCTTTTCCTCTTCTTAGGTTATTTCAGTTTTCATTTAAACGAAGCTAAAGGTGAGCAGCTTTTTTTCCAAAAGCAGTCAGCTTGTTTGACATCCTTTATGATGCGACCACATTTTTCCAAAGGCTGAGTTTAGTAATGGGAACAGCTCTTCAAACATGTAGACCCCAAATTACCTGCTGCTGTCTTGAAACCTTCCAAAAAAGATAAAGAAAGGGAACAACGGGAAAACATTTGATTGTTCATTCTATCTTCTGGTAGAAATTCCTTCCTATCTTTCAAACACACCCAAGGTAAGTCCTGGAAGTAAAAAGCATATGCGGGTGAAAGTAGTTGCACTATACCAGAGAAGATGTGGCTTTGAAGAAAATTGGAATTCTACAGTGTATAACTAGTACCTGTACCACATTTCCCCTGTTTTTAATGCCCTGTAAAACTTGTGGGTATGTAATAAGGTTTAGTCAAAGTCATGGAAAGAGGTTATTTACTTGTACCAGCACATTGATACATGGAAGATTTCAAGGCTTAACTCTTCAGTGGCATTTTGCCACTAACTTCAAAAGGGTTGGGATCTTCCCCTGAGCAAAATAATGTGCGTAAGAACCATAAAGTTGTTATTTTCATAAACCTTTTATATTAGCATAAAATAAGAGCAGAGCTTTGCTTAAGATGGTATTAACACTTGCCAGATTTCTGTGTAAGAACAGCAGTGCCCTGTTTCCAGCTACTTTAGTTGAAAAGGTGCCCTAGAATGTGCCAGAGAAAACAACAGTGAAAAGAGCAAACAAATCCATCTCTCACCACATAATTACTGGGTTCCTGAAATCACCACTGTCTTAATCAGCAAAGCAGTACTATGACATTATAGTATAGTGAAAAATCAAACCAACTTTCTTCTTCCATTTCAGTAGGTTTGTTAAGGAAAAAAAAAAAGTAAAATTGGAAAAACAGGAGCAACAAATGACTGATGCTTTCTAAAAGAAAATACAGGATAAAATGTGCTTGAATGCTATAGAAATTAGTTACCCAGTTGTAGGGGGCAGGGGTGAGACTCCAGAGAACATCACAAACGTGGTAATTATTTGTTATAAGCTTAACTGAAACCAGTGATCAGAACTGAGCAGACATCTGACAATCTGTAGCTGGTCATACTACAAGCAGCATAAATCAGAAACTAGTATCAAAGATGACACAAAAATGGTCAAGATCAGTGGAGACAAAACCTCCAGCACAGAGAACAAGACTGAATAGCGCACAGGACCACCTGGACACCACCAACATCTACAAGAATGATGGCAGACAAAGTAGCAGCCCAGAACTGTAGTTAATGAGAAATGCTGCACACATGGGCTTCCAAGTCTCACTCCTTCTGCACAAATTCTTGTCTTAATAAACTGCTACATATCTCTACCCATGCAAGAGCCACAGTCTTCTTGAGGATAGCACAAACAGAATAAAAAAAGTTAATTTAAACTATGTTGGAAGACCATTTCTATCACACAAAAATGACAGTGCTGCCACCTCACACCCCTCAGCTAAGAAGAGGCAGAACTCAAAGCCTCCATATCACAGGGGATGTCTGAGTTAGGACTTTTGGCTAGGATCTCTGCATATCACCACTGAAACCATGTAGTCAGGCAGCCACAAGCATCCTCACGTAGAAGACAGCAGTTGCATCAAGGAGCCCACTCACATCATTGCACCATTTGGTAGGCCTGGGCTCCAGCCCCTTGTTGTAGGAAGTCTCAACCAGTTTTACATGAAACAAATCGTAATTGAGCGATTTTCACTGTCATTTACCTTGAAACATTTGACCTGTTTTCCAATTACATCTCTGTCATCTTTCCAGAAGGATTCTCAAACCTCACTGACAGTAATTAGTAGAAGAGTTTAATAAAACAGTGAAATCTACCCTGAGAAATCACCAGCAATTAATTGACAAATTAAAAAATCTTTTTCTAATAAAGGTGGAACAAAACAAACCATTTGGGCACAATAGATACACTTCAGCAATAAAGATACCTAATTAGTCTTTTTGGTCATTACAGTGAGTAAAACATAAGCAGTAACTAACTTTGATAAACTGAAACTCAGCAAATGTAGGACACACCGTTATGGTTTGTGTCTTTTCCCCCACTCTTTGGAATACTGAAGTCATGTTTTCTTCTATAAGAACTGCCTGAAGCTGAAAACACCTACAAGTTACCCAGGCTTGGAAATACTTGGCAGTAAATCAGTGCTGAGTCAATGATTCTATCCTGTCCCTGTTAAAAGTCACTGCACTTCACAGTAAAACTCTCAAACAAATTTAGTAACTGTGTATCTCCCTAAGTGTTATGACACCACACTGCTGCTTCACCTCCTAAAGCTTACGACCACGTGCAAAACATAATGCTTCTAAGCAATGTCCAGATTATGTAGTAACATCAGGCCTATTGTAATCAGCAAACAGGAACACGGTACCTCGCACCGCATCACACTCCCTAAGGACCAGCGGATGAAAGATGCTGGCAGCTGCTGAAAGGAGAAAAGCTCAATGAATTATACAAGCTGCATTAAAGCAGCTTTCACATTCACTTCACAACTAAGGGACAAAGATTTTGAGGAGGTAAACAGAATCTTAAAACAGAGCGTTGTCATGAAGTCCGATATTATAGGGCCATATGGATTATTCAGCACTGCCAGCCTCCTCCCGTTACATTATCTCTGCAGATGAAGCCTCTATTTTCTCTTTGAGACCTTGATACTTGTCACTTGCTAATAAGCTCTTAGCAGACTCAAACAACAGCTATATCAAGAAAGAAACAACTCCAAAAGGAGAGAGACCAAGGAGAAGACATTACATTGATACAATAATCCTGGTACCACCTTGCCCTTTGAATTGGTTGTTTTGCATTTCTTTTATATCTCACTTGAACTTATCACAGATGCTTTTTGGTTTTAGTAGTTTAACTACACAACAATGTATGGCAGGATACCTGGATAAAATTATCTGATACATAACGGAACGTTATCATCCTGCTTGGAAATATCATTGGGTGCAGGCCAGATAATCAGAGTTTAATTAATGGCTAATTAGAAACATGGGCCTTCTCTTGGAAATTCCCAGTAATCTCTAGATATCTCTAAGGTTGTTACCACATCTTTTATGACAACTATTTTGCACTAATTGGAGGGATTCATTTTTCCCCTACCTGTCATGCCCCACCCTGTTTTTTCTGGGTAAAGCTCCAGCATGTTGCAATGGAGAAGTTTGGTTAAAAAAGTCCCAAGAATTAAATTAGAATAATTACAATATATGGAAAATGTTTTATTTTTCCCTAAAAATTAAATCCTACCTATACTTCTATTTACTGAAAATTGGGTTCTGAAAGCTCCATAAACTATTTTTCAAGTAAAAAAAAATATGACTGTATTTGAGGGAAGTTTCATTTTAACTACGTCCAAGACAATTGTCAAAGTTTCCAGGTACTCTGGTAAAGAAATTTTCCCATTGCCTATGCTTGAAAAGAAAATATCAGTCAGTTGAGCTTCTTTAAGAGGAAGGAAGTGGCCAATGCATCATTCACCTTTATCCCTTGGGCAAAACTGGTTTTCATTAGCTTCGGCCTACAGAGCTGAACAGCACAGGTAGAAGAAGAGAGACAACATAGATTGTTCCAGGGCTCGAGGGAACACTAAACCATCCAGAGAAATACCTCTGGGACTTGAAATTGCTCAGTATCACTGCGGCTGTCATCCAGCCACAATCACAAGAAAGTGTTTCTCAATTGGTATTAAGAAGAGATCTATTGTGCGACGACAGCTACACTGATTCATTCTGCTGACATTGCCAGAAACATTTATTTTAATATAATGGAGTAAGTAGCCGAGGTAAATGTAAGTTTGACCTTGAGGAAAATAAATAGTTACGTAGCAGATAGAATAGGCATTCAAGGATATATATGGAAATATATCTACATAAAAGCAGTTCACCAATAATTCAGCATTAACACAGATGCTGCTTCCATCTGAGTCAACGTGATTTCCCTTATTTGACCCAACTCAGAGGGGAATACATGGTTGCTGGCTAAGGTGGACACATGCATGCAGCAATACCAGGGGAGAACATGATGGAGCAGCTCCAGTGTCCCCAAAATGCTTTCTAGAAGCATCAGCAGAGAGCAGCTATCATGCTAACTACTCACCAACTCATTATTTTGGTGAGTGAGAGGGGTAAATCCATCTCCGCACAGCGAGCCCTAGGGCAGTACGTGCACACAAAGCACATTATCCTGGTGATTAGGATACTTCAAGTAGCTGACAGTTTGTATTCCTGCTCCCTGCCTCAGCAAAGTTGCACTGTGATTTACCTCTGAAACACCAAGTAAAGAAACAAGCCAGGCACTTTGCTGGCTTTTGCTATTTGGATAATTTAAAACACCTCTTTGTGATCTGCCCTTCTGTCTACTCAGACATAAAAGGAAATATGAGATCTTTTTGGAGAATTTGTATAGTTATTATCTAGGCACACGGAGACACCGTGTTACGCCTCAAGCTAAGAAATACGGGATCTTTGCTTTTCAAAGTGGCTGAATCAAGCCTCAGGAAACACTGAATTGATACAGCCCAGACACACAAATCATTTTCAAGTAGACAGCCAATCCCATTTCTCTATCCATTTATATCCAAGAACCTAAATGTTTCTCCTCTGCTTTGACCAGGGATATAGCCTGGCTTGGTAAAAGCTTTCTGATATAGCAGAACAACGTACACGGATTTTTATGATCTGAGTCATTCTGAGAATTATGCATGTCTGACACAGTTTGATCCAAATTATAGACAGAAAGGCAGTATTCGAATAAGGAGCCTTATCATTACACGAGTAAACTTCAGAGCTAGTTCTGTGTCATACAAAACGCACCAAGCTTTTGCAGCTGACTTCAAAGGAAGTATCAGAAATGATTTCTGATGTTGCAAACAATCCACTTTGCAAGGCTATGTAGCTGCATAATAAGCCAGAGTCAACATTAGTTTTAGTCTACATCTTCCCACTGACTACAAGGTAACTTTTGTCTTCCTTTTTTCTTTTCCATCCTTACATATACATTTATTTGTTACCACACCACAGCTCTGATCCTACAACACTCAGGAATCATTAAGTTACAGCTAATAAACACACAGTTTGACCCTTTCCCTGTATCATATTGAAATTTCACAGGCCTTCCATAGAAATTGTCCACCCCCTCATACTCTCCACATCTTTATTCTCTTCCCAGGACCCCAGGTGAGTGAATCTCTCCTACCAACAGTTACTCATGAACACTGAAAATAATCCTTTCACTACCCGTAGTTCAACCAGTGACCTGATCCCAGAACAATTTAAAAGATGGCAGCATTAGGGCATTAAGCACTCAGCCAAACAGTTCTCTCAAGAAAGATCACCGGAGCCCCTTGATTTTTGGTCCAAAGAACACTGCAGCCCTATCCCAGAAACACCAGCCCTGCCTTACCTTTCTCATCTCCCCACTATTCACTGGGATTTCAGAATTTAAACTGTCTGAAGACTTCAGTAATCAGGTTTCCTTTCCCATTTCACCCTTACCCCTCTCACTAAGCACATAGAACAGCACACATCTCCCAGACCTGCCCTTAATTAAGCAATTTCTCTCCTTTTATATCCTCCAACTTCATATTTATCTTCAAATGTTTACACTTCTACAACTCACCCCTTCCATTCTGTGTAGTTCTAAACTTCAGACTATTCATTCTTCACATTGTAAATCCCAGAAGCTGTTCTTTAACACAGTAGTGAAAAACTTGTGGCTTTCCTTGTTCTGTCCTTTCTACCTGGTAGATATAGAGTCCACGTGTTTTCCATCACATCCAATGAGAAGAAACCTAAATAATGAATCACAGCTGAGCACTCGTCCTCCTTAATCACACCTGACCTGAACTCTTGGTACCTTAAAAATACATGAAATAGTACTGAATGCTATGTTTGTTCATCTGTAGTCTTATAAAAATTGTATAAAACAAAGTGATTATGTATGAAACTTCAATAAAAAGAAGTAAAACAGTGGCTGGTGCGATATCAGCACTTGCATGGTTTACTATGCTGGGGAAGGCTTAGACTGCCTTTGAGCCAGGCATCTCTTTCAAGAAGAATGAGGTGCATATATAGATGTCTAGGTAAACTTTAGCCAAAGCACTGCAGACGGATGGTGGTTCTTAGATCTCAATTTCAGAGCAAGTGCTTAAGTACTTCATAAATTTCAAATTAGTGTCTAGGTTTTGTGGGGAGGATCCGGTGGTGGAGTTTATAAAGTTAGAACCACTGCCATCAGATAAAGCTTAAAAGAAAATGATGGGTATGGCCAGGCTTTGATGCCAATGAGTAAATGAGGAACACAACTAACAGAACTGGAAATGGTATCAGTGTTAAAGTAATATTGGTCTGAAGTTCAAACAACCTCCCTGTGCTATCACATAACGCACTACCTCCCCTGCACTGTTTTTCTTACATCAAGAAATGCACTTTTAAGGAACATGTCAAAGATGCACATCATCAGCATGATGTATCATGGCTCAGAAAGTTTAGAAAGCAGCAGGCTGCTAGGACCTGTGATTAAAGAGCAGTTTTCTGGGCACTGGTTTGGACATCACATTCTGTTGTTTTCTTGAAATTTCTTGTAGCCAGTTTAAGTTGGGCACTAAATTAGCATTTGTCTGAGTTTCATACTTATTACATGGTTTTTTAAAAGAATACACATATAATAATTGTCTACTTAGCCACATGTATTGCTGCTGCAAATGGATGTAATGCTTGAAATGCATTTTTATGTTAAAATACTGGAAAACAGTGCAACAAAGCAAGTGTGACAAAATTACCAATCTGAGAGCCAGTATGATCTTATGTCTCACAGAATAGATAACCAACACATCATAAATTAACACTTTCCAGGCAATCTACTGATACATTCCAGTGTTCTGGAAAAGACTCCTGCTACTGGCTGGGCCATCTAATTTAATCTGTTTCCCCCAATACTTATTTTCCCTTTTCTACCCGTCTTTTGTTTTGCTGATGGTGAAAACAGATTAGGGTCATCATTATTTTTTTTCCCATGTACTTTCCAGAAGCATAGTACACATCATATACGAAGAAGAATATGGTGAATAGGTCTATAATGCGACATCATAATTTTGTATTTTATTTGCATATTAATGGTGCTGGTGGGAAGCACAAATTGAAAGCAATTATTAAAATATGTAAGCTGAATTTTCTTGCATAAGCCATTTTCATATCATGTCACCATAAAAAAAAATTGTGATAAATGTTCCCCCTGAAGCTGACAAGTTACAAGGGCTTGTACTAAGGGAATAATAACTCCTAGATTCATAAAAACGGTAATTACTTTATCAACCTTCTAGTCACATTGCAGACACATATACTGAATCACTCCAAAATAACACTGACATAAAATTAGACTTTATATTGATATTATTCTTTTTACCTGAGGTGGCCTTTAGAAGAAAAAAAAAAAGCCTATACGTGACAAATTACCCTAGAACCGAACAATCATGTTTATCTCATGTATCTAAACACTGAAGTAAGGCTGGATGGGGTGGGGTCGGGAGAGAAAGAAGATAGCAGGAGGAAAGAAGTTCTTCAAGATGGCAATGGCCAAGATGTTAAGAACTTGAAGGCCCCTGATAAGGCACCATCTTCTTGGACAGCCTCCTGGGAAGGAAGGTAGGGGGAAAAACACTCCATGATCCCAATCAGGTGAAAACAGAGCAGGATTAATTTGTTAAAGGTGTTATGTGTTCGTGCCATGACCCAGGATGGTCCCCCCTGTCCTACATTCCACCTGGATCCATCCATCTCCCCTCCAGCTGTCAAAGGAAGCAATGGGCCCTGAAGCAGAGATTTGGTCAGCAGGGGAGACAACAGGATTCAACATATTTCTGCACAGTTTCCATCAAAATGCATGGAATTATAAATATATGAGATTAGAAATGTGTGAGATTAGGCACATAAATACAGCTACTATTTTTCAAAGTGAAGCAGCAGGCTGTGGCAGAAAGCATCTTCAAAATAATACGGCTTTTTTTTATTTTTTTGTCTTAGGTATAAAGCCATTTTGCTTGTCCTTTCAGTATGAGCGTGCACTGCATTTATTAAAAAGTTTTCATTGCGTTATTTTAATTTCTAATCAGTCTTCATGCCAGGGCTCCAATACAGCTGGACATTTTCAAGAAGAGTCTTTTGGAAATCTCTGCAGAGAACTGTATCTCCCCTGTGAGTTCCCCAGCTAAATCCGGCCTGAAAAGAGGCAATAGCTCAGCCTTTGTTCCAGCTCAGTCCTTGACCTTTTTGTTTACAGTGCTAATAGGAGTAGCAGTTAGTCAGAGTCAAATTGGCATTTTTGAGATGTGAATAATCACACGAGAAAACAGAGCGAAACAGTCGGCACATTCACAGTGCCTGCCTCTCTGAGCCATTAGCTCCTTATGATGTTCAGCCACTACCACTGATCTATATAGGAGTAGAGACAGTGACCTATAGGAGAAATAATCTGTATCCCATTACCAACTCTCTGAGACATTATTCCTTCCAAAGCCCGAGTTTTTCAGTGACATCCTTCTAAAAAGGCTCTCTTTCATGTCACTTTTATCATCCTGACCTTGCTCCAGTGGGAATTTCAATTCTGTCCTTTGAGAGATGCAGATGATGCAAAATCTCACCCTCTCCCCTTGTTACACAAAGATCCAAAGAGCCAAAGTCCAGCTCGCAACGTCGGCCGTGCCCTTGTTCTGTCACGAGGCAGTGAGCGTGTCCCAGCCACGCTGCAGGGAAAATGGGCCTTTCTTATAGGAAGGCCATACACTTTATATTTTAAATAGATACTATGCACAAAATTCATCGTAGAACTATTTTTCGCAGAAGCATAGATTATCTCATTTGGCAGTACTGTGGAAAAATGTGACATTCAAGACATCAAATAAGTGCCTGGTTTGTTTGGCTTTTTTTTTTTTTTTTTGCTTGGCAATTAAAGGTCACTGATTTCAATCCCAGAGATCTTAAAACACCTTTTCCACAGTCCTCTGGAACGTAACTTGAATGAGCACACTCTGAACTGAGCCACTGAGCTTGGACTTCCTTAATTATGCTGGAATAAGACAAAGATATCCCCAAAGCACTGCAGTGGCTCAAAAGCACTCAAGGTTTGCCCGGCTAATGGGGTCAAAACCTCTGCAAATGTCAGGTTCACAGGTATCATGACTCAAGGGCTACGGCCTTAAGTATAAAGCAGGGAGGAGAGTTGTAATTATGACACTTAAAACTATTCAGAGGACCAAAAACATGCATTCAGTGAAAACAGAGAATGCAAAAAGAACTGTAGAGTGTGGACTGTTTGCTGCATCTAGTCACGGTTTTAAGCTTCCCAATTCATACACTCGGTACTCATCACAATTCAGCCCTTTTACAAAAAGGCAGCTATTTTTGACATCTTGGTGCCAGCAACACACAGGAAAAGAGTGAACAGTACCTAAAGAGATGGCAGAAGCTGTGTTAAAGTGAACTTCTGATGCCACATTACTGTTCATTACTATGGCTTTGAAAAACAAGGCCCTTGATTAGTGGAGGTCTAATTGAGTTCCTACACGATGATGGAAGTTTAAGAATAATGACTTCAGGAAAACAAGTCAAACTCTTGCAAAAAGAGAAGAGAATATTTCTTTCTACTTTGTTTTTGGGGCTTTGATCAATAGGTACTAAAATATCTTAGAATGTTGATAAAGCATTCTCAGTATATTTGTGTAGTCATGGCCCTTTCTAACCTGATTCATGGCCTCAGTAGTTCAATCACTTGTTCTTTCCAAGCCTTGCTTGGATGTAAGAACAAGACTTACTCTTATTTATCAGTAACATATATAAAAACCTTAACAAATCTCCACAAGAAAAGAAAAAAAATGAGAAAAAAGGAGTTGCTTCACTCTCAATTTCCCTGTAATTTGAATGTATTTAAATTTCAGATTAAGTTGATACAAAGAAAAGCGACATCATAGAAATGTTGTTAGCCATCTGACTTTCTAAGCAAAGCTGTGGCCATGAAAGATTACTAGAAATCATGTACTGCACTACACATATAAAATGGAGCAAGCAAGGTCAAACTTCCGAGCAAACTCGTGATAAGAAAGAACTGCTTTGATGATTTTTGAAATCACCCTAGTCAGTACTATTCGTGTCACCAACACAAGCTTGAATCTTTTTTAAAGTTATAATAAATTGAAAAATCCAATTTCTTGGATGAAATATTTTTATTTTTAAGTCAAATTCAAGCTTGATTGAAATGTACTTGCAGGATTTGCAAAGTAAGCCAAGTCTGCAAAGCAATCAAGAAATTTTGATGTAGGTAGCTGTGGGATAACGTGTCATACATGCTCTCCAAGTTTCCAAAACAAAGGGTCACTGAGAAGTACAGAGGAGGGGAGCTCTGAGTTCAGCATATCGAGCAGACATGTTCTGTTCTGGTGGAACTAATGTAATTAGCTGCTAAAACTGAACAGGAAAGATTTAAAGGTGCATTTGAGTAAGGATTAATAACACTCTGAAAGCTCTGCCTCTGATCACAGAAGGCTGAAATAAAATAAGGATTCCAGAAACTTTCAGATGACTTTTAGCAATCCTTCTGCTTTTCCTCCAGTCACTCCCTAGCTGCTATGCACACTCCCCTGCAGGCTACTGAAATGATCACAGGGATCATCTGGGCCCAATCAAAGAAAATTCCTGCATCTATTTCACTGTGACAACGGAGGACTGACTCAAGATCTGGGCACTTCAGCTAGCGTGGGAGACAAAGACAATACACACACCCTGTTTTTTTCAGAATACATTTTGGGAAGCCTGCTACTGCATCACATGGTGCCTATGTGACTGTGTAAAATCTCGTGTAACCATTTGGTTTTAGACCTGTCATCTGTACATGACATGGGTGCTCTAGCATCTTGCATGCTGGCTCTTATTGGCTGATCTTAGAGGACTTCTAGATGTCAAAGTATAATCAGAATTTTTGCTGAGAAATGAAGTATTTTTCTTCTGTCTCCTTCTAGTTGCAATGTGATTATCAGGAGAGGGATTTGCTATTGTTTTATTCTCTGGCAGCTTTAAAATTGAATGGAGATATGTAATATCTTTTCCCTTGAAAGTCCTTGCAAGATTTTGCCTTTGCAAGTGTTTGAAGATGCCCCTGGATCTCTGGAGTGAATAATTTTTAGGGGGTGTTAAAGCAGAATTCTGGGCCATGAGGCAATGCACAAAGCAGGATGTTTTGGGGTGAAGTGGGCTGAAACAATATCGTCCTGTTTTCTCTACTCTTTGATCCTGCATTGTAGGATCAAAAATAGGGAACTTGGAGTACTTAGGCCTGGACCATACCCTGGTAGCCATCTCCTGTGCTTCACATGGGACTGCACACATCATATTGCAGGAAACAGCATATTGTTTCCTCTACATGAGCTACCAAAGGACAAAGCTGTTTTAGGCAAATTTTTCATTTCATCAAAGAAATCCTTGCATCATTGGTCATTTGCTGGGACAAAAGCTATCTGCATATTGCTTGAGGGGATCTTTCCTGCTGTTTTACTGTATCTGCAATAATTGCTTCCAGAGCTCATGGCAGGTGTGACAGCTACAGCACGCCTTGTACAACAGAATGAACAGAAGTTCTTCACTGCTTTCTACCTTCAAAATTATTTTAAATTGGCTTGTTGGGACCAAACTGATTTTCCCCAAACTGTGTCTCAAGTTTTACTCTGGCTTTGGAGATGAGAGCTGGCAAACATCACAAAGGCCCTGCTGTGCACACAGGCTTTCTGCAAAGTTTGAAGCAGCCTTTGGAGCCAGAAAGCAACACATCTCCAGGACTTCCTTATTCATAGAGTCATAGATTCATAGATTCATTAGGTTGGAAAGGACCTACAAGATCATCTAGTCCAACCATCCTCCCACCACCATCCCTACCCACATCCCTTAGGCACTGCATGCCTGCTTGCACACAGGTAGTACCCTGTGTACACCCATTCTCTATAAGACTGCTAATGAGGGAGCACTGTTATGGTGGACAGAGTTAGGGTAACATCATTACTCCTGTGGGAAATATCCCTGGAAAGAGATTGGAAGTTTTCTCACAACCTCAGCACTCCGCAAGTGCCCTGGGAAGGAAAGCTCACCTGCAAAGAGCATCAATCTGTCAGCTTAAGCTTTAAATTACCTGCAATGCCACAGAGGTAATGATAACAATTACTGGCATTAGTCAGCTTTTAAACTGTCTCATATGTTGTTGGTCTTGCTGCAGAACAATTTCCTAAAGTTTTCATACAAAATGGAGAACAGGACAGTTTCCCTTTAAATAATCTCAGTCAGATTGGATATTAGGAAATATTTTCAGAAGGAAAGGTGAGGCAGTGGCACAGGCTGCCCAGGGAGGTGGTGGAGTCGGTGTCCCTGGAGGGATTCAGGAACTGTGACTGAGGGATGCAGACAGTAACTATAGTGAAGGTGGGTTGGGGTTGGACTTGGGGATTTCACGGATCTTTTCCAACCTCAATGACTGCATGATTCTAGATGCACCTGATGAAAGTATTTCTCTAATTATTGTTGCTTTTGTTTTTCATCAGTCTGTAGTTTCTTTATATTTCAGTTACACGACCACTCCCAAATCCTGTCAAATTCTCTTGCACTTACAACTAATCTGGGGCAAGCAATGAGCTCAGTGCTGATAGGAATCTGTTATGAATACAGGAAAAAAGGAATGGTTCTCCTCCCAGAAAATTCACTAAGAGCCAGGAAAGTAGAAGTATGAGTAATCGTATCAAAAGACAGACAGAATCCTGCAGTGCCACCAGCACCTTTCAAAATGAACAAACTTGAATTAACAAGAAACTCAGATCTGAAGAAGTAATATGAGTATAATAATGCTATACTTCAGTGAGGATGGACAGTAACAAAGGGCAGTGAGAAGTATTGCGGAAATGTCATAAAGTTATAGAATCATTAAGATTGGAAAAGGCCACTAGGATCATCTAGGCCAGCTGTCAACCCATCACCACCATGCCCAGTAAATGTCAGGAGCACATGCAAATGCACATTGCTAAGGAGTCACAGAACCAAAAGCTGTGAAAGAACTCAGCGTGGGGAAAGTGGATGACGGATGATATCTATTCTTATTGCCATAAAACAATAAAATAGAGTTAAGTACTGCAAAGCTTTCTAAATACACTAAGGTGATAAACTAAGTATGAGATTACAATGAGCATTTAGGCAATCTGTAGATGCTGCGCATAGGAGAGAAAGGCTGCTGAAAGAGATGAGTGATGCCTCTAACTGTAGAAGAGAACTTATTAGAAAGTAGTAGTGATAAATATTAGTTTTAAAAGTCAGATCCTAGATCTGTTTTTTCTTCTTGAGTTTTGACTTCAAGTGCAAGGACTTTACTCTCATACACATAAATTCTTTTTAAACATAAGCCTTAAAGATGGGATTTCAGTATGATTGTATCATTCTGCCCATAACTAATTATGATGAACAAAACTCTTTAAACATAATTCCTTCACCACTATAACTCTTAGGAATTCCTCCTTGAGGCTCTCTGTTTCTATTTCCAAGTGGGTTCATGAGAGAGCATTAGAGATAGACTCTTGTTAGAAGCATGAATTGCGCCATAGTGCATCAAGCACCTGAATTTCCTTTTTCACAAGTGGCTCCTGATAGAATTAACTCATGGTTGACAACTGGATTAGGTGATCGTAAAGGTATTTTCCAACCTTAATGGTTCTAAGATTCTACTTATAATTTTTTGGAATGTTGCTATCGTCTACCATGATCCTGTCCAGCATTTTAATGAGGAACTAAGAAGCATCTACAGAAAACATGAGCTAACAATTAGTTTTTTTGCAAACAGTTTGTAAATCAAAAGCTTTCTTATCATCTGTAATGAAAAACACTATCCTCTGATGATAGATCTCTCAAGATAGAGAAAAGTAAGCTATGCTCTGTCAGGTCAGTAAAAAGACATTCAGTTGTTGGTTCCTCAGGACAAATCTATGAATGGTGGCAGAACATTTTAAGCAGAAGGCTTGGATTTGCAAAATCTGCTCTCGTATACTGTTGAATCCAGACTGGTCTGACTTTGGGATGCAGGGCAGGTACATCCATTCTGGCAGCCTTTTAATCGAAACTCGTCTGTGGCAGCAAGGCAGTTCTTGTGTTTGACAGTAATGTAGACTTATGGAAAATAATAAGGCCATCAGCTGCCTCTCGGAGTTACTATTTTGTTTCATTAAAAAAAAAAAAAAATTAGACTGGGACTAAACCGATAGGTTGATGTATGCAATAACACACGCCTGCTTCATAGTTCAACAATGTTAATCGAAAAACTCTCATTGCCTTCTTTTATGAATCAGACAAGAAATTTAAAAACAAGTCAGAACAAAAACTCAGAGAAAAAACCCTACTTCTAGGCAAACATCAGATCAGCAACCATTCTATAAATATCCAAGTTGTTAAAAGAATTTCTTCTGACTCCTTTACTGTCTCTTTGTGTTCTCTTGCTTTCCACACTTGAGCAAATTTAAGGCAAGATTAATCACTGAAGCAGTGAAATTCAAATTAATACCCCAGAATATGAATAGAGTATTGTTTGGATGTGAATTTAAAATTTATAATTGTGTTTACACAAAAATAATTAAGACATTTTTTTCCTCATCTACCTCCTGATTATAATCTCATCTTGATAATAAACTGCCAGATCAATCCAAGTCGTGTTTTTGACTTTATTGTGCCTGGGAGAAGACATGTAGCCAGAGAATAAAATGTACTACGTGATCTGCTGCATCCAATTATAGCTGCTTCTGTTTTGGATATCAAAAAGCAGAAACATTTAACACTTCTCACAAACAACCCTTTGCAAAAAATCCTGAGGAATGACTATAGAGCAATGAATACTAATGAAAAAAAAAATGAAATTAAGATGATGTAGTTGCTCATACACATTCTTATCTTTTCTGCTACCATGGAAAGAAACATCAAAGTCAGTAACAAATGCTATGTCAGCCCTGAGACAAAAAGCTGTGATGAAATTAGAGTCACACAGAAATCTTTTGTGTCCTTTTCTGGTTTTCAGGCACAAGATATTTGCAGGAAACCTGAAATTTTCAATGCTGTAATCAATATTTTCAAAACTCCTTTTCTTGCTGTAATAGCTGAAATGTTTTACTCCTGCTGGATTCATGCATATTTTCATAGTGGTAAAAACTGGTTTTCACCAATGAGAGTATCAGCTAAAAAATAATATATATATATATTAACCACAAGCAATATAGCAGGTCTTGGGCAGGTCAAGTTGAAAGGAAGAGAGTTTTCCACCAGGATACAGACCAGCCAGAAAACAGGATGTATTACACAGTGTCAATATTAACACAAAACAAACCCAGAAGTCTCTTACCCAGGTGTTTCTCCACTCTGAACACTTTTTGCAATATGACTACCTCAGAGGAAGCACTTCTGTCACTTCTTTTATATCCAAAAGCTTGATCTTGAGCCCTTGCAACATTACATGACCTAATATCAAGCATCAGCTGCTAATGGAGGATGCACTTGGCTATGAGCGAGTAGGAACTATCCAAGACATTTCTCAGAAGAGAAAATACCATGACATTTCTGATTTATATCTACTGGGGCTCATCTTCATCCTGGTGAACACAGCTCCAGGGCAGACTACTGCCAGCTCAGAAAACATTCCAGTTGAATGGTGAAGTCATGCCACAGCAGCTGTATCTCTACTGAACTGCTTTATTGGTACAGGACAGTAAAACCATTCTAAATTACAATGTCCAAACTGAGCAAACCCTTCAGCCTTCATAGACTGGAATGTTATAACTCAAGAGAGCACAATCTTGACTCATCACTATCTGATACTTCCATTCTCTTGCAATCTTTTTTTCTTTTTTCTTCAGAAAACATGCTCTACCACTGAGTTCCAGCAGTGCTTTTTTCTTACCAAGAGATCAGTTAATCTTTGTAGCCTGTTCGAAGCATTGACTGCACTGATATGACTGTTGGTAAAATAAAATAAAATAAAATAAAATAAAATAAAATAAAATAAAATAAAATAAAATATAAAATAAAAAATAAAATAATAAAATAAAAGTCTGTTGAGATGGCTAATGGTGCTGAAGATCACCATGATACCGCCGTGCTGGAGATTTTGTCCCAGGTGTTCACTGGACCCACTGGATGAGCACCATGCAATAACACAACTATGGAGCTAGCCTTTAGCATTTCTCCTGCACCTTCTTCTACCTGGGAATATCTAGAATTGCTCTTCTGAAGTGATGGAGCAGCCACAGTTTCTCCCTCAGGGCGCAGGGATGGAACTGGGATGGCAATGGGTGCAAGTGGGAGCACATTTTTTCCCCCTCCACATCGGAGTCTTGAGCCCAGTCCTGACATTGATCAGCTCACAAAACTCCAAGTGATTTCAACAAGAGTTCAGCTATAGCTCAACGGAAAAGTGGGATTTATTAACACACCGTCGGAGCTTGTGGAGTGCTGCTGCTGCAGTATTGATCAGATCCTGTGAAACAGCAAGTCTGCCCAGGGAGATTATAGAAAGAATCAAGCAAGGGGCATCAGACTGCCTGATATTTGTAAAAATTTCATAGTGCTTGTTATTTTCCTGGTGCTGCATGCAGGGAAACAGACGTAGTGACAATGTAGGAGGGAAATAATCTCTAAAAAGTAAATACAAAATGAGGTTGCAAAAACTAAGTGGCGTTTACTCCAAGCATGGAAAGATTTTATCTGGACCTTATCATCAGTACTTTTCAAGGTATAAAGTTCTTACAATAGCTCTTTCTGCTATGGGGTTATATTCTCCTCCCTTAGCTTTAACCTTTCTGGCCAATCTAGCCCTACAATTTCTTTCTGATGAAAAATCCCAGCTGACACTGGCCTGAGGTCTGCCTACCCATTCTAGGACTTGGAAACCAAGTTTGCTTTGCCATTGTATACGCCTGAGCTCACTGCTCCAGGTGGACTTTAATCAAATTCACATTGCCCTTTGCTTGATCTGAACAATCAGCTCAGAAAATTTCTCATTATGGCTTTTGTAAGAAGAAATAATGGCCTGTCTTCTTGCAAGCAAACACAAATTGAATGAACAAAATTAACGTCTGTTTCCGTTAATTTCTTCCTCCTACTGATGGGTTGTACATGAGGTGTAATTACAGTAGTGTCACCATCCCTGTTGAAAGAGTTAATCTGCTAGGAAAAATTCCCACCAGCATTAAAAATAAAAGTAAAATCTCTGTTATTCAGATGAACTGTTTACTTGGTAGCTCTTCTGTGATCAAAATGATGCTAAGCTGAACTGCTGGAACAATAAAAGTAAATTGTTGCTTGGGGTTTGCAAATCTCGATTAAATAAATATTATGCAGTAAACAACATTCTGGATTTTAATTAGGATAAAACAACTGAAAAAGGAGTTACCTCTATTTGCCTTCATCTCACAGTAACCTTCAAATGCTTCTTATCCAACACAGGAGTGCGTAACAAAGAGGTATATCTTAGAAAACACACACAGAAAAGAGAAATCTTCCACTTCTTTCTTAATGTGTATTTCTGCTTCTGAACCATTTTCATAAAACTTTAAATTAGATAAATATAGGTATTTGTGGTGGTTCTCTGGCCTCAGCTTTTCATTCAGTTGAAGAAAGCACACTATTTTGAAAATAACGTGATCAATTTGTTGCAGTTTCTAGAACAAGACCAAATAGCCACCTAATTATCCAGGCATATAAAAGTGAATGCTAACTGGGGGGTAACTAATTTTAAGCGGCAGATACTGGGATAGAAGATCATAGCTGACTTTGCATTTTTCCTGGTAGGTATAATGCAATGCAGTACAGAATTTTCAGTATCCATTTGCTTTTTTGTAACGCTATGCACTTTTTAACAGTTGATTGGCTTGTTCAGTTGCCAGCATGTATTTTGCAATGGAGTTAAAGCAGATTTCTATCAAGACTGAAGACATCATCCACACTTTCACCTCCGACCAATTTATTCCATCCCCACAACTGGCTTCTTACAGCAAGTCAAAGCTGACTTTCCCAACAGAGCAATGGAACAAGAAGTGCAAATTGTACCATACATTTTCATAGCCAAAAGGAAAACAAAATGTTGTGTTAATTCTTGATATGGCAGCGATGTCTGTGAGCTCTGTGAATAAAGGTGGTGACTCATTCCTGCACACTGTTGGTCTGTGGGGCAGCCCCCAGGAGGCTGATGGCCAATATTGACTCTCTTTGCAAGGTACCACTCCTCTCTCCAAGTGCTAAGGATCTGCAGGACCACGTGAACCAGCATTGCCTCTGGGATTTCATTTTGGAGGTAGAAGGATGCACACCTCTCCCCTGCACGAGGCACCTCTGCAAATAATGTATTTATGGACCCAGTGTTCAAGTGCCTGTTAATGTCACTTAAACTGCCTTTATAATGGTGAAGTTCTAGCCTCCTTATAAATATTGTTCCATTATTCAACAGCAAGACGGCACATTCTCAGTGGATATAAAATTATCAGTCTAAAAATGAAACCAGGAGCTAGTGTAGAAATAGCAGTGACACTCCTAAGGGCTTGCACTTCTGCCCAACGTGGTAAGATACTAATTAGCTAATTACTCAGGTAACATGAATTTGGTGGATAGCTTAAGCAACAATTTAAACTGAGGATTAAAAAATTTGTCCTAAAGGCTTGGATTTCTATCTTTCTCTAACACTACAATCTCTAAATTAACAGGCTAGGTTTTTGCGTGGCGTGAACCAGAGGAGAGATGAGAGCCTGACTGCTGAGTCCCTGCCTGCCTTGGAACAACAAGTACAACTCCCATATGGTCTCCAGCACAATTGGTATACTCTGACTTACTTTTCTATTCCCCAGGATATTGTCTATGTCCACAAATTGTTTTTTACCACTCCTCTCTCTCCATGCTGTTAAAACATTTGCATGCCCACTTGGAGCAATGCAACTGCTAGGAAGCTCACAGAAAGCTCACAGATTTCCTCAGCATGAGAATTTAAAGAGAATGCTTTAAATCGTACTTGCAGGTGTCAGTGGATTCTTCTGTAGGATGATGATTTCCTAAATCACCTTTTAATTCTACTTTATTAAGGAGCTAATGCTTCATGAAATGTCACTACAGCAGATCCCTGCTCTCGAGTAACCTTCACCAACCAGATATCCTGACAGGGAGGGTTTGGGTAGGAGGAGACCTTTTTCAAATTATTATTAGTAATCTGGAAATGAGGGTGGTGGGTTTGGTTTATTTTTATTTCGTTGGTTTCTACTTTTTATTTTTATTTTTTCCCTCCTCCAAGATAACGGCAGAATGATCTTTAAACAGCAGGCCAAAATGTCAGCTCAGATTTGCAGTGCGGGTCTCCAGCCATTCCCCAGCCAAGGCTCACACATTGCACTGGCTAGCTTTTTTCTTTCCTACAGTTAAAGCTCCACAGAACAGGGGTCATGTACCTGCAGCAGGAACATGGAACCTGGCAATGTGATCCTGTTACCCAGAGGATAACAGCTGAAGGTCAGAAGGAAAGATTTCCACCGTCCTTACATCCGTATCGCCTTTGCTTCCATGTGACCGACAGCTTCCAGGTTCACAGAAAAAAGACTGACAGTTCTGTGATGTGGAACATCAAGCTAAATCCAACTTAATTCATTTAAAAGAAAATCCATCTTTTAATGCTTCAGCTGGTTGATTTTTTTTATCAGCATAACACAGAGCCTATAGCATAGCCGACTTCAGAAGTGACATTGGGGCTATTTCGTTCTCTCCCTGCTCCCGGTTTCTTGGTAATTGTTTGGATAATGCATGTAAAGAGATGATGAAGGCAGCAAGGGGCAGTGGACTCCATTGTATACTCTCCAAAAAACAACTTTTCATGTTCTCCAATGGTACTGAGCAGGAGAAGAAGAAAATCTGTGTTTGGATGATTTAGAGCTGCCTAATTATTGTTTGATTCTTTCTATATGTCTCTTGAGGAATGCTGTTTCCTATATATATAATTTCTTCCTATCTCTTGCAACTCAGGGAGCTGCACATCACTGCTCAGCCAGACAGAGGCTCCTGTGAGCCTTCTGCAAATGGACAACATGTATCCTGGTTTCATCAGTTCTCTTTGGCTGGAAGACTTAAAGGATCTTATTTGACCGCTGCTCCTAGCTATATTCCTTAATGGAAAGCTTATGCAAGAGTATTTAGATACATCAAATCCACAAAAAGAAGCTTAAGTAGTTTTCTTGCATTCAGCCCCAGTGCCATCACTGATGTTTTCTTACACTACTAGAGAAATTTTTAGGGGACACTAGATAATGGGATGCACGTGACTAAAACCTATCTCTGTTCAAGCTATATTCATATGGTCTATGCTGCCCCTACTGAAATAATTCTAATATAAACAGAGTTCTTTCCTATGGTACCACAAAACTGAGATTTAGGGAGATGCTATTTGCTGACTATGTCTTTTCCCCAGATCTCCTTTGTTGCAGTCAAGCAGAAGCTCACTGAAAGGTATTTCAGCCAAAAACTCCCCGTTCAGAGTTCTGGAAGTGATCTTCCAAAGCTGAGAGCCTCTGCAGAGCAGGATGCACGAGCCTTGTTTATGGAGATGAAAGATAGGCGAGTTTGACTTCAAACGCATATATAAAGAATGCTAGATAAAGGGATGCATTTACAAAATGAAACATTGATGTTTAAGAGAAACACTGTGATCTCATATGCGAATCAGAAAGGATGGGTGCCTATGAGTTCAGCAAAACAGCAAAGATAGGAGTGTGAATCTGGGAGAGCGCCAATCCAAATTTATAGGAAATCACTGAAAGCTCACAGGGCTGAATTTAAAAATTGACTTTCCCCCTTAGAGTCTCAGTAGATCTCACAGTGACATCTTACTGCTTCTAAGTGAACAAAGAACCTCTGAATATATGGTTAAACCACACACAATAGCAAACATTAATTGATATTTGAATAGCGTGTTGAGGGCATAACAGCTGTACAAGTGGGAACTGGGAAGTGATCCCTCAAATTTGACATCTTGAGTAGTGTCAGCTCTCCTTCCAGCTCCTGAGAGCTGTGACTTTAGCTGCATCCAACGCTTGGTGTCAGAGTTCTGCAGCTGGGAAGTTAAGGTGGGGTTCATTGTCACCTTGATTCTATCACTGTGGCTTTGTTTTCCCATGGTCCCTCAGTTCAGTGAGAGGATGCAGGTGATCTTCTACCTTAGGAAAGTTTTGAGGCATCTCTATTTTTATTCAATTTTTCTGAAAGGTCAGTACCATTCAGATTGCTTATCAGTGACACTTCCTCACCCATGTGCCATTTTTATACTGATGCATCGGTTTTCCTGGTTCAACAGTCAGCTCATAATAAAAGAGGATGACACACATTGGAAGTAAAGAAAAATAGCTGTAATAACAGTACTCCAGAACTACTTATTTGTCTCTTAACCTCTTTCTTTCAAAGGCTCCCACACTGCAGAGCTCAGAAGAAGGTTACCATTGAATTATCTCCTGGAAATCTATTGACATCTCTCGCCGCTTTGGTGCAGCACTGTGCTGGGCAACAAGAGGAGAACTCTTTTCCCTGTTCCTCTCCTTTCTAGGTCTGGAAATGAAACCTGCTGTAGAGGCTGGAGGTGTTATAAATATAATAAATATAAAAGGTGTTATAAATTACAAAAGTTTTGGGTTGCAGGAAGACGTCAAGCTCCAACTGACAGCTTGCCTCCTAGGACGCTGCACTCACCCATTGCCCCCCTGCTACTTACAGACATTATTCTGTGGAAGCAGTTCTGAAAAATTCTCACTGATCATGAAAGCCAAATAAACTGAGTCCCAGAAGCAAAGGCAAAAGCATCAATACAGTTTTCTCTAGCAGCCCACTGCTATTTATACAGGTGACTGTGAACATTCACACATCAAAAAAGTGGGATTTTGGCATATCTTCTAGGAGCATTTGTCTCCCTGATGGATCGCACCGTAAATATGCTGTCCCCGATGAGGTAAAGATTCTTGAATCATTACAGCACTAGTCTGTAAAGAAAACGATGCAGATTCAGTTCCCTGACAGTTCAGTTCCCAACATGAGATTTTTTTTGAAATCTCATAGGGTCCCATTGCATTTAAGTGCAAGGATCTAGGTGCATTTTAATGCTACAATTAAAATATTTGTGCTTTTCCTAAATTTGCAGAGGAATTATCAAGATTGATACATTAAATAATGAAGAATTCATTAGGGAGCTGGTAGCACAGAGCTTTGCAATCTGAAATGGATGTAAACTGGGACTGGGTGAATCAAGATTCTTACCTAAAAGCAAACTGCTTCCACAAATGATGGGCTCAGCTGAGCAGAGGAATGGCTGGGGTCTGCTCCCTTTGGAAGGCACAGTAGCCTTCCTTGAGCCACACCCTCTTTGAGAATGGGGGAATCTCTCTCCCTTCATGGCAGAACTGTAGAGCTCTCCTCAGTCTCATTCCTTTCATAGCAGAGGTGGGACAAATCTAGTGCTTTCCACAGACAGGCAAGAGAATGTGACATATATATTAAAAAAAAAAAAAAAAGTCTTTTGCTGATATTGCACCCTGGGCACTCGCAATGCAAGCTGTGCTATCTCATTTCTAAGATTAAGCAGTTAAATAGTCTTGGCCTGGTTCTCCTTAATAACACTAACACCACTTTTACAATGATTTGGGCTGAAAGGTTTAGTATAAAGGACAATTGCCCTCTTCCTTTATTAGACTCCAATGCTGAGCCATTGCATTTAATAAGGAAAATGCCATAGACTTCAGAAAGAGAAAGATCAGGTTTGGACTCATGCTAGCATGGGAACAGTCAGGACCCTCTATTCAGAAGTGTCCAAGCAATGAAGTTCATCTGAATTCCTCATTCGTACTGTAATGAAGACACTGCCACAAGTCCAAATTTGGAGCTTCCTTCTGTTGAACATCAATGATAAAAACAAATAAGAATGACGATAACTGGAGTCATTTTGGCATCAAAAAAGCTAGTGAACTGCATGTCCTTGTCAGTGCTCCCCAGCGTATGCGTATACGACAGGAATAGCTGCAAGGACTGGAGAAGCAGTAACTTTGGGAAAGGACTATATCTGCTACAGAGGCATCACATTAAGTAGACCATTTCCAATGAATCCCAAATGCTCGTGTTCATTAGCCTTTTGTGGAAGCAGAAAACCATGTAAAATGTGCACTGCACAGCATGACTTGTACGAGTGCCTCAGACGGTGAAAGAAGTCAAATCTCATCCCCAAATCAAACATCCACAGGAAAAAAATGCAACCCGAACAAAAGAAAAATTATTCAGTAGAACTGCAGTCAAACAGATCTAGTAAGACTATGATTTCTTTACAGAAGAGAGCAAAGTACATGTATTTTAAAGTAATATCTAAAGCTAATATCTGCTTTGTAAATCTATCAAACAGAAAATAATTTATTTTGCTATTTCTTTAGATAAAGAGTAAGTACACGATGAATCTGAGGATTTTGTTCAGTGTGGAATAGGATATTAAACAGCAAATGTGTCAGTTATTTTATTAAATCAGAATCACAGCATGTATACATTGTAAGTTTTTGTTGTTTAGTTGTTTGGGGTTTTTTTTAACCTCAGCGTGAGCATCATACAAGAACAAAGATCTCCAAAAGTAGAGGACTATGGGAGATGGTGCTGAAGCAAGCAAACATAGTCTCTAAGGCTTTACTTAGAGGTGTAATCCTGGGACTGCTCCCCAGCACCTGGGACAGGATGAAGCCAAAATGCTGCTGCTCCAAACCCCGTCCATCCCTAATGGTTGCAGCTGAAGAGACCACCACCAAAAGGTCCATAAGCACCTCTAGCCTGCAGACCCCATCCCTGAGCACACCACAACGCAACATACAAGAAGCAGGTGGTACCAGTGGAGAGCCAAGAAAACCTATTTTAAGGAGGTAGGAAAGCAAAATTGTTAAACTCCCAACTGGGAAGCTTTGTTCTTTGGTAAACGTTGTGTATTTCCACTTCTTATATGCACAGATCAATGTGTCAGGCAGCAAGAACTTTACAAACAGCACTTTGAACCAGTAAAGAGATGGAGTTCACTAAGCAAGAGACAACAAATGTCACAGTTGACTGAAACAATTACTGGCCTTCCTCCTATCTTTCTAAAAAGTGCCACTTGTCTCACAGCTGGGAGATGTATTTATTTATTTATTTTATTTTGGCTTTTAGGTGAGCTGGAGCAAAATTAAAGGAGGATTTAAACTGTAACACTCACTTGTTATTTACTACTGTAATCAGTCCACAAATTTTTCACATGGTGGTCATCAGAATATCCCAGACTGCTGTGTGATTATTGCTAGTCCGTTTTGTTCATTTATATAAATGTAAAAAATGAGCAAAAATATTATCTAACTCACAGGGAAGTTATGAACTGTCACCGTTACTGATGACAACAGGAAATGAGATCTATGCCGGTTCCCCTTGCTCAGCACTAACGTAGTAGAGTCATAAAACAACTGGAATGTATACAGCCTGTATTTCTGAGTGCAAGGCAAGGAAGCAGCTCTGTGCTGAGCCACCCCAGTCTGACACCTCTGTGACTCCAGAATGTCACAGAATTGTGGGGTAAATCAGTCCCTGGCCACGACTCTTCCACTTTCCAGTCCCCCAAAGAACTCGGCCTATGGCTGTGTGGCAATACATTTTAGATGTCTGTGACTTCCATAAAGCGGCTTGATGTCTGCTGAGCTGTGGTTCAGTTTTATCACTCTGTAGAAAAGGCGACAAAAGTCATTTAGTTAATCAAATCTTAGGCCACAGCCAGGATGCTACGCTGGCGGGATCGTGGCCAAGAACAAAATGCTTCTTAAGAAGGTGGACTTCAGAGAAGTCCATTTAAATTTGATTTTGGATAAAAAGTAATGCTTTGCTGTGGAAATTTCTAGCAAATTTACCTACAAGCCAAGATATATTTAAGCAGCATTTCTGATGGAGTTATGAACATTTCCCGGTGGGATTTTCTGTGGAGAGCAGATGGTGCTGACTGCCTGCATGGCCCACTGGCTTTTCCCTCCCAGGATGGCATCCTGCACATTGCTGCTGTGACCTCCCACTATCTGACTGCAGTATTTCAAGACGGTATCTTTGGCCCCAGAGAGCTGAAGAAAGGTCCTCAGGGCAGCCCCTAAACGCAGTGCTTCCAGGGCCTCAGTACTCATCTGTTCTCCAGAAGTTACAAAAAGAAGAAGACTGAGGAAGGTTTACTAATTTATCCTGGAAAACTGGCAAAACCTGAAAAACAGCCAAGTCTAGGTCTCCAGAAGCAGGAGAAAGAAGCTTAACAGATGTGCTAGCTTATGACAGCATTTAATGTTAAGTCCCTTTAAGTCCTCCAGCTTAATTACAATCCTTCAGCATGCATTCCTGTCCCTGAACATTGTGGAGAAAATCACCTTCCTGTGGTCCTTCTAGGCTGGTCACCTCAACAAGACCAAGAATTTAGAGGCACAGAATTGTCTTCTCCTGGAAGAAAATGCCACAGCATTTTTGCCACCTGTCAGCACTTCTCTTTCTTACAAGCCCATACAGTTGTATGCCAAGCATACATCTTGACATCACATGTATCCCCAAGCCCCCTGGCAGAGGCCTTCAGCTTTCATTCAAGAAGGTGCCTCAGCTGAACACAGCTGATGCAACTCAGGTGTGTGCCACTGCTGCCATCCTGCTACCAAGGCATCCATTCTGCACTGCAGAAAAGAAAGCTCGTTGCTTCATGTAAGGGAAAAGATTAGAAATTCTACTTTTAAAGTTGACTTTTTGAAATAAAATATCGATTTTGTTTCTTTCACATGCAAATCCCCTCCATTGAAGCGAGCTCTCAGTTTTTCACTTCCCACCAAAACTAACAGCAAAATCATGCAGTGATATATAGTTATGCTTGAGGAGTGATACTAGAGGTTTCCAATTTCTGAGGTTATGCTTCCGTAAGAACATGTTGCTAGGTAGTAACTGTAAAATTCAGAAATATTAATTCAGATAAGATCTGATATTGATCTTCAGTGCATTTCCATTTTGGCAGGGATTTCTATGAACCTGGCCAGTAAGCAGAGCTCCGCCTACAACGCTATGAATCCCCACTTTGCAAAAGCACAACACAGGAGTGTGACTTTTACATTAATCCTTGAGAAAATGGATACAGTCTATGCAGCTTTAATAAGGCAATTATCACACAAGCGGCACATTTTTCTGTGATTTCCTAATTAACTTGCCTATCAACTGCTTATTAATAAAGCAGTTTCCTATGCTTTGACTTGCAGCATATTGTAAACAAATTTCAGACACCATTTCCTGCTTCAGCATTTACATCACACTCTTAATTCACACTTGTATTTGCTTTTCCTCTATCGTGGGTATTTCAGAGAAAACTACGTCGTAGTGGGAAGAAACTCAACAGTAAAACAACAACAAAAAAGGAACTACAAAAGTAGACTGGTGGACGATGTCCTATTAAATTATGTGCCGAGGGAATTTATCTACAGTACATCAGACCATAGTAAACAGGTTGAACTGCCACCTCCTATATCACTGTTTTATTTGCCTTTCTCCAACATAGGCTGATATCAGTATAGTAATAGGAGAGAAAAAAAATGCATTCGTTTTCAGACAAATTAGATTGTGCATGAACCCACGTTAATCGCAGTGTTTGGAGAAAGAAGGTTTCAGTCCAGTAAATGAGTCTGTAAACATGATTTCTTTCTGTTGTCAACACCAAGCAGCTTCCAATGTGCTCCTCAATGCTTTGCTGCTCCCCCTAAATGCTGCCCTGTGGCTGAATTTTCCAAAGTCAGCAATTGCAATAACCATCCCTTGAAATGCCATCGGTTTGGTAGTGTGGCTGTCTGCAGCTGAGCACGGTATGGCTTTGATACACGCGGCGTTATAATAAGCGTGCTGCTATTGTTTTTAGAAACCTTTGCACATTGCTTTCTGACTGGCTGCTTAATGTGAGAAAGCATTTCTGAGCGAACTTGCGCTGAAGGTTGTGTAAGCATTTAAAGGCTGGGGAGATGGTTTCCTGAAGTATATAACCTGCACTGCAACAGCCTAACTAATGAGTCAGAGAGTGCTGAAACCCTCTGGTCCCATAAACATCCACTAACGAGATGAAACAAGATCTAAAGTGCTCAAATGTTGGTAAGTACGGAATGCAGCTCACAATGTACTCTTCACAAATTAGTGAAGGGTTGCTATGGCTCCTTAATGAAACATTATTATGTTTTAAAACTGAAACCAGACATCTGGGGGGGTGCTGGGGGGGGGAGGGGGGGGGGAGAGAAGGAAAGAGGGAGGGAGGAAACAAGAGAGAGTGTTTGATCACTGTTGTCTAGGATTCCTTTCATTGCCCAGCTGAATTTGCTTACTTGTCCTGAATGAGTGGCTCCATTCCTTCAGCTTCGTGATGAAGCCGAGCAGTGTGTGCTGTCTTCCGCTGCCTAGGAAGTGAGAACCTCACTGGTCCCAAATTAAGTATTGAGGATGGCTTATTTTGAGCTAAACTCAGATGTGGGAATATTTATTTTAAACAGTTCCTTATAAATCACTGTATCGATCCCTTTCCTTAGCAACCTCAGTATACAAGTGTCTATCAATAGAAGGTTATATATCTAAGGTACATACGTGCATGCACATATACACATATGTGTACACACATATACATATATGTGTGTATATACATAAATATATACAAATCATAGTTCTGCACATACATAGTTGTGTCTGGCTCCAACTACAGCACGCCACAGGAATTGCTATCACCTGGTGCACAAGGACTTAAAACAGTGCCTTGCACACTCGCAGCACCTCCTGGATTAGTGAGAAATGTATAAGAAAACAAAATGGGCTTCAGCAAGTGTGGTACAGTCCAGATGTTACATCAGAGGTGATGCGGGCACCATCTGGGTGGTGAGTAACCCAGGTGAGGCTGAGCAGCCCCATTCTAAATCATGGAAGTATTGCCATCCTTTTACACTTTCTTTTCAGAGGCTGAAGTGAGGGAGGAAGCTGACAAGGATTAAGTGAGCTGACGTTCACTCTCCTGCACTCCGGGATGCAGAAGTCCACAGTAGATCCCAAACACCCTGTGTGTGGGCTGCCTGGGGTCCTGATTCCATCTTTTCCATCAAAAAACAGGTTAAAATATCTATTTTAAATCAAATACAATTTAAATCCGTTCAAAGAATCAGTTTAATTCTCCTCCAAGTCTCTCCTGCCTTACCTCTGGCAATATACCCCAACTGAGCCCCTTCCCACCCCACCCCTGGGGATGGCACTTGATATTCTGTGCCACCGTCACCTTTCCAGGGTCCCTATTTTCCAATCTGAGGAGAGTTTTAATATTTCACACTGTCTTATTCTGCTGGCGACTCTGGTAATAGATCTCTAGGGAAAATATTTAAAAATTTAGAATACAGCTGTATAGTTCAAATGCTTGATAGCTATTCCCAGGCTTGGCACCACTACAAATGACAGGCGAGGGCCCCTACGTGCACTTAATGACTACCAGCCCAAATTGCAGGACTGGGTTCAAATACCTTTGTATCAATCATTCTGGCTGCTGAATCAATTGCACTAATATCTCGGAGCAGAGGCCTGAAATACTTCTCATTACAGTCAATGAGATATTTTTCACACTAATTACAGAGTCTGCCCCATAGATGCAAACCAAGCAGAAGGTTTCCCATAACCCACATTTTCCTGGGTACCATTTTAGGGTCCTCTGGTGATTTCCCCCGACCTTAAAGTCTTGAGTATGACTTAACCACTGAAACACAACTATGAAGTATAACATTTCATTCAAACCACTCAACAAGACTTCGTTCTCAATTCCTAGGCAGCTCCTGGTGACACCATACAAGAAAAATGGATCAGCATCACCAGCAGGAGTGGATCTGATGAGGCTTCAACATATAGCTTGCTGGGGGAAAGTGCTGCACAAAAACAAGCACTTCAGCTTGCGCAGTGAGGAATACATCTTGCCACTCAAACTAATCATCGTAGTAAAAATAATGGGCTGGATTAAAATCCGCTCTACTCTCTACTAATTATAGTATTTTCTTTCTCTAATTAGAGTTTAAATCATATACTGCTACACATGCATTTGCATTATTTTAAAAGGAGAAAGAAACGAAAGTTTAATTACAGTTGTTTTTGTATATATATAAATATATATATATAGATAGATATATATGTTCTAATTATCTTTGAGTCATTCAAATATTGAACTCAACAACCTGGTACGGGAAACCCCAGGCTGACACTACAGTTCTGTAATCACCCCTCCCAGAGTAATTACTTCACGCTTCTGAGAAAAAAAAAATTCAAAGATCCCAAGTGATTTTGAAATAAATGTTTCAGATGATGCATTATGCAATTTTTTTCTAGGAAAAGATTTCCAACCAATTTGGTCATCTTCCATTTGGCAAACATGGTATCTAACGGAGCCTGAAATTAAAGCAGTTTTTTGGTGATTTTCTATTGCAAAAACCCATCAGCGATGATGGGCTGTCCTGTTGGTGTGCTACTGGGGTTGAAAGAATAGTTTTCTTCTTCCACTTCCATGAGTACAGAAGTGCTACTCTGTGAGGTCAAAGTCCATGACGTGGTCAATAGGAACTACCACTTTAAAAACAGTACCACAATAAATAGTACATTGTGTTTTGATGTTGACTGTAAGGAGAAATTGACACGATTTACCTATTTCCACTGCCTATGTTGAGACAAATTCAAGTGATAAACAGCCGTGACACACGTCAAAGGAGTAGATGTTGCTACCACCTCACTTGGAATCTGACATTACCTCATTAGGTCAGGAGCGCATATAATTTGAGACTTCTTCAACTTCTGTTGAGTGTTTTAGCCAGTCAAATAAACACACTCACAGGTCTGTTTAAGTCTGTCCTCTTCTTAAGAGTACTTGATCTTTTTCTGCATCTCAGAAGCTGTTTGGACATCTAATCTACTCTGAGAGATGAATAGTTATGCCAGTCATTTTTTACTGTTTCTTGTCCCTTTGGGAATTCACGTTGTATTTACATTTGAAGATACCTGCGCTGTGTGCTTAATAATTAGCCTCGCTGCAGATTTTAAGTTTTCACCTCAAAACTGACAGTAACATCTGTGTGTCTGCATCAGCTACAGCTACAGAGGATATCCAACTTTGATTTACATCTTAGCAATAAGAAAATCTTATTTTTCTATTTTTCCATTTACTTACCTCATGCATCTGCTAAATCAGCACCAATACTTCTTATCAGTGTTCTCTAAACTGCAAAATGTCTCCCTTTTTTTCCAGTACCCTGCAGTTTAATGTTGCAAAGAGGCTGGGCTTTGCTGTGGCCATCCCTCATGGAAAGCATTCAGTCACTCACCTGGCCTGCTGTGATCTTTCAAACAATAAAAATCTGCTGTGGGGCAGTGACAGGTTGACATTGTTCAAGATTCATGCCCTATTTTTCCTAACATCTACTGTGAGATCATGACCTTGTTGCGGATATTCTTGAGGGAAAAAGATTTGAATTATTAAATTAACATTATATGTAAATACACAGATCAGTGTTCCTCTCAGCACACGATTGCCAGACTAAGCAATGACTGCTTCTTTTTTGTTCAGGTCAACTTTTTACTTTACTGTCAACTCTTTACTTTCCTGAAAATTTGCTCATAAATATGTCTGAGGGCAGATCATTAAATGCTGAGCTGTGACATTTCCCTAAAGGTATAATTATAAAGCTACCGTAGGAAAAGAGACAACTTTTTTGGACCACTCTTCTTCTTTTATTGCTGTGTAGTTCAGTGGCTAATGTGTATATTGAATTTAATTTAATCATTTCTGTTATTTCTTCTAGTTAGATAGCAGTCATTTCATACAGGCATATTATTACAGTATTTAGATGGGTCTCTCTACTAGCTCAACTTCATTAAACTGGATTTAACAGATTATAAACTCAAAGAATAGCATAACTGTCCTAGGTCATGGCAAGGAAGAGCTGGTCCAAGAACTTCAAATGACCATGCCAATGTGCTCACTATTGGCCAACTCCTAAAATCCCATTGCTGCTGGAGACCCAGTGCATGCAGGAGGAATCTGCAGAGCCACACACCAGAGTGGAGTCAATCACTCCCCAGGGATCATTGGCTTCATTGATCCAGGCCCCACTGGCACAGCAGATGAGACACACTGGCTGCAGGGAGACACTGACATTTAAGCTAGCCTCATATTGAGTCCCACTAAAAAAAAAAACTCAGGAGTTGAGTCACTCCTTGGGAAATTTTGAACAGTTGTTGTTTTCACTTGATTCTTTCTACTGAATCTGTCTGAACTCTTTTTTCTTCTTTCTCCATATTAACCTACAGATACATAAAAGGACATTCAGAGACATCGTCATCCTTAACAACAGTGTTTGAATTCAAGACGTGCATGGGTAACACTGCTGCATTCATTTTAGTTACAGCCATCACTGTTTGTTTCTAGAAACTCGTAAGCACTAGCTTGCTAATTCAGGGATGCTAACCCACCCCACTCACTTCTAACACACAATTAATGTAAAAAAAGCATTGTAGATCTTACCCATTTTGTCTCCCATTATGATTTCCTAAATAATCGATGCTACTGTTTAATTTCACTCCTCAGTTCTCATATGGTGTACGGTACCTATCTCAAACCCACAAGGCGCCTCCTGGGTACCACCTGAACCCAGCCAGAGGGCATCCCAAGTTGGACCACTAAATACCCCACGTGCAATGCTGAGACAGACTGCATCCTTGTGATCAGCTTTATTAAGCACTGCTATCACCATCCACAACTTCCTCAGGGTAAGATTCATTCCAGAATTACTTCCTTTTAAAGCTTAACTAAAAATCAGACAGGATCAATTCACAGTGAGTTCATACCCATCAGTTCATTGTCACTGTATAGGAGATTTAAGAGTCACCTGTGTCTCAGCCACATTCTCAGCCCCATGCACTGACTTGGTAAAATACGTGTGTAAATACCCCCCAAAAAGTGAACTTTGTATGTCAGGTTTATACCCGTAATTGCAGAGTTTGGCAACAACACTGATAAGATGCAAATCCATTTTCATTCTCCAGCGTGGTATCACTCAAGTCAATTGAGTTGCACCCAGCTACAATAACAAGAACAAAATTTAGTGCCCTGCATTTTGGGTGTCAAAGACAGAGATGTTTCCTAGACATTTAGGTGACTTGCAGGCAGTTAGTTTCCATGAGGTTCAGGTACTATAATCGGCACAGTTTTTATGACAGTGAACTGCAGAATTCTTCTTCCAAAAACCTCCCCACCTCCTGCAGCTGCTGGAGAAAATGTTCAAAAGTTCTTACTGTTAAATTATATCAAAATGTGTCATGTAATATACATAGTCATAAGAGATTATAAGAACAAGGGACATGTGAACAAGAAAGATAGGAAAAGAATAAGGACTTATCTACCACGAGTTGTTATTTGAGTTAGCATGATTTTAAATTAATCTAGCTAAACTAGTGAAAAGACTTTGTAAGCCTTAGAAACCAATGTTACTGTTGTTTAAATCAATTAAAAAAAAAAAAAAAGATTAAAGTCTTGGACACAGGAACTTGTTACTATGAGAAAAGGATTTCTGCACCACAGGCGATCTGTGGTAAAGCAGAATATGTCATACAAACTGAAATAACACAGTCTGCACAGACGCTTGTTTTAATTTATCTGGATCACCTCAGCCTGTATGAAACGGCGACCTCATGTAAAAAGAGATCAGGGGAGGTGAAGCCATGAATGTGCAAGAAAAGAGCATGGAAAATGCATCAAATAATAGTCCACACACATGGAGGTCACGAGATAAACATTAACTTAATGGATTTATAGTCCTGTTGAGGACCCTTCATAACAGCATCACACCAGAAGAACAAAGCTGGACTATTTTCTTGCTGAAACAGGATTTTCTAGCACTTTGCTTGCTTCTACAGAACAATTGGTTTAATTGACTAGTTTCAGTCTTCCTGAATTGTGCCTTCTGAACTCAACCTGCAGGAACAATGGCATTTGCAAACTTGGTTGAATATTGCCAGCCGCATCAAAGATCCCTGCAGCCAGCTAAGGACCACGATTAACCTTGGTGATCTTCTGCACTTATGCTTACAGCACTCCATTGTCCAACACATGAAGCTGCCACTTTAAAAAGCACTTCAGAAGATTAGAAAAGGGAGTATGAGAAATGAGCTGCTCTCCAACTCCAGACAGTTGCTTCAGATTAACGATAATCGTATTTACCAGGCAGGGTGGACAAAAGTAATAAAAATGGGTTATATGTTTGATGATCAAAAGTCTTCTGTAAGTCTTTATAAAGTGCCACTGACATTCTATTAAAATTCTACTGGTAATAGACTTAAGAACAATTGAGCAAGACAATTCAGAAGAAACTCAATATTCATCACTGTGAGCGCCAATATTTCAGGCTTCTGGATATTTGCGATTTATTTCCACTATTTATACTCATATTTATAAATAATACCAATATAGCAAAATCAACAGCTCAGGAGCTTGGCATACTTTCTGCTTTCTAACTATGTGACGAGTTTGAAGAATTCAGAGCAATTTGCATGACATTATGGGACAATGCCAACACGTGCCACAGCACATTTTCCTAAGCAACCTCTTCCCACCTTTTGCCATAGAGCTGCACGACAAGTCGAGTTCTGTGAATCACATCGGAGTAAGCTTTTTTCCCCAAAAAAGTTTGCGAATAACTTTTCTCACCCCCTCCTTACTACGCTTCGAGCCCTGAATCCATTTCTCCAGGGAGTTCAACGTGCCTCCTTTGAAGCAAGCAGTGAAAGCAAGATCTTTTTAAATCTAGGGAAATGGCTCACTGCCATGAAAGCAAGGACACTGAAAATTAAAAATTACGTTCCTAGCGTTCCATTACATTGCCAGTTTCTTACCCCATCTCATGCAGCAGCCTTGTTTTGTCACTGCCCTTTGTGGTGCTGTAAGAAGACGGAAAGGTTTGACACAATAAATCATAGTGCCACTTTTTGTGCAATTGCAGAATTCCAGACTATTTTTTTTTCCTTAATCAAGGTGAAATATGGCACTGCCCTTTCTATAGTAAGCTCAAATAAACCCAAAGTCCCAGTAAAAATTAATTTTCTTGGCCTAATAGAATCCCTAGTCGATATCGGATTGGTCATGGCCAAATTGTTTGGCATATGAAAACAAAGAAAATTGGGTGCAGGGTGCAGCAGAGAATGAGACAAGACTGAGCCCTGGTCAAGCCCAGGCTGTCATGTTTACTCACAGTAATATGTATTTTCAATTGAAATCCTAATATACTTAGAGCTAGATTATGAGCAGCTTCATACTCGACATGGTTAGTTCAGCCATTTTTGAAGTTAATTATGTTATTTCAGATTCACAGTTCTGTTAAATCCTAGAGGAATTTCACCTTTATGGGATTATAAATGAATTGGTAGAAAGGTTGGGACCAGAACTAAATTTAATTTGTCCTTTAACATCTTCTTAAGTGTTTTATTCTATGAATATTTCACACTAACTTCTCTCTCAGATGAAGAAAAGCATTATTTGTGCATGCCAGAAAATAAAGGTCTTGGGGATATGCCATCCAGACAAGAAAAGAAGGAAAAAAATTACAACTACTCACTAGTGAGGAAAATTCAGCCCTGCAAGCAGAAAAGCACAGTGCTGCTGCTCCACCAAAGCCCAAGAAGTTCAATACTAAGTGGGTAATTAAACCACAGCGGTGTTTATGGAAGCACATGTTTTGTAAAGATAGAGTTTTGTTGCTCATTTGTACATCAGTTTTCAAAACTGGATCTCTGTATTTAAATCTCAAGATGAGCAGTAAAAGGCAAACTTTGTGTATCAGCTGCCAGTGAATTCCTACATGTATTTCTGAGCACAGGATGAAGTCCAAGATAGCAGTGCTCAAAAAACAAGTTACCTAGAGGAGCTGGAGAAGAGGAGCAGGACTGATCACAGATCATCACTGACATCACGCTGGCTTTTCACAGACTCAAAAGAGTCCGGGTTACTACTCATTTTGCACATGTTACTTCTGACTTAATTTTCACAAGCTTACTTCCATGAGTAGGTATGTTTTCAAGCCTCTGTGCAGATAGAATATCGCACTGAATTTCAAACCCTGCCTTTACAATCTTGTATGGGAACTGTTGAGTCACAGCCTGAGCAACAGGAGAGCCTTTCTTTATTTACTGATTGTCTGTATACCACCCAGATAAGCTGTACAAAATATACCATCCACCTCATTATTTTCTGTGGAAACTATTCTTTCAGGTTATTCACCCTACAAATCTTATCATTTAAAAGACGCAATACTCCAAAATAAATTCTATCATTTAAAGAATATTTCTAATGACACCGAACACAAACGCTATTTCAAGGGCAATGGAGCACTTCTTGCAGAGACGTAAATATTAGTGCAAGGCTGTAGACGTCAGCCTGCCTTAGCCCTCAGCCACAAAGTGCATGTTGATGCAAGGTCCTTGCACACCTCCTCCAGCACAGGAACGACCTTCACACATGTGGAGAAGCGTTCCACACCATGCAGTCACTCCAGGTCACCCTCATCTGATCCTGCTTTGATCTTTAAATCCTGCTACTGTATTCTCATTTCACCCTCCTAATATACAAAATAAATATGTTTTTATACCTTTTAGAGAGGGGATGTGAACATTTATCAAACATTTTTTGAAGGCTGTTTACATATTTACGGAATCGACAACCGCCGTCATTTTGTTAATTAATAATGTGTGTCGCGGCCTTGATATTTATAGGCACAGGTTTTTGCAAGAAAATGTTAATTATATTCACCAGGCACGAGCTGAATACATAAGAAGCCATTTATAAATTAAACATAGTAGTTTGTGCTTTAAGGAAATCAGAGCGAGACTGAAATTGTGTTTGGATTCACAGATCAGAAATACGCATTTTGTTCACTACGGCATATCAAAACATAATCAACAGATGGCAGAGCACCACTGGGGTTTGTTTAGTTGTTTTTTTTTTTTCTTAGAACACATTTATCTACATTAGATTTATATGACAACAGTGTCAGAGCTCAACAAGGGCTTGGGAGTAAACGTGTGCTTTACAAATGCGGCAATTAGAACATGTAAGGATGAAGAAACAGGTTAACCTGTGCACCAAGGGTCTGGAAGAAGGAATGTTTAACTGAGAGTAATTTGGGGACCCCGGAGAAGGAGGCGGTGAGATGCAGAGTAAGCTGCAATACGAAAGCCCGCTGGGATGACTTGCTTTTAAATTGAAAACACTGCAAATGAGTAGAGAAAGAACCCGCAGCCAAGACTAATTAATGTCCACATTTCCCTGATTCACTGAAATGCAGCACACAGGAAAACAAACTTTGGAAAAAAACTCTCTTTGCTGAGGCCAGAACTAGCACTTCCTTAAAGTCCTGTCACCAGTGGGTCAGCATCTAGTACGTCGTCTACTTTCATCCATCCCTCTGCAGACTGAGGCTCAGACAGACCACTGGGGCTGGTAATGGTGACCATGGCATCCTCAGGACAACTTCTTCTGGTTGACCTGGTTCTGCAGCTCTTGGGCACTGAGCAATATCGTGTCTGCAATGGTTGAATTTCAGCAAGCATCTGGCTGAGGTTAAAATAAATGAATCCAACTTCAAATCTTGAACCTTAAAAGCTGTCTCAGGGTATTATTTTTTAAGGTATGAACTCAGGGAAAACAAACCTTTGTTTATGAGGGAAGTGAGATAGATCTTCCATCTGATGATATAGATTGGGGAAAAAAAAAAAAAAAGAGAGAACTCTGTGTGCTCTAAAGAGATCTTCTGCCAGACAGGGAATGGTACGTAAATTGACCTGTTCAATACAGAAATGGATAATAAAGGAAAATGCTTTTTTGTCTCCATCTATTGGTCAAAAGTCAGTTTAGCTGCTGTTTGGTTATGCGGTTTGTGCTGCTGTTACAGAAAGGACATCTGTGCATTGAATACCTCCACATCCCCATCTTTTCTATCTTGCGACGAGCCTTTTTGATGCACTGGAACACATTCTCCATCTGCCTGATAAAAGCCTTTTTGTACAGAATGCAGGTGTCCAACTTTATTATTTGCTACTAAGGCTGAAATAATGCAGCAGCCTCTGACAAGGCCCTTTCCTCCCCGAGAAATAAAATATGTGCCTTTACAAAAGGAGGTTATTACAGTCAGCGTCATAAACCAAAGAGGTAATGCAGGTTTCTAACTAAACACAAGAGTTGGATCAGCATATTGACAGCATCATCTTCACTTCTGGTGACCTGGAAAATGGAATCATTTATTTCCTACAATAAACACAAATGTAAAGGTCTGAACCGAGAGGAACTAAAGATTTAGGAATTCTTCAGTCAGGAAAGAGACAGTAACACTCCAGGGAGAGACGATGCAGGGGATAGGCAGCTATTTAAATGTGAGCAGCATCCTCCCTTCCCTTCTTCTTTTTCTATTTTTTTTCCCAAACATTAGCATCCACAACAAAACAACCTGTATGTAAGTTAATATTGGCATACTGTCCCTGCTCAGAAAGCATTCCTGCTGCATTACAGAAGGCAGCTGGGTGGCACAGTAAATGTGTCGTTTGCTATTTAACATCGCTGTGACCTGGATTTAAATTCATGGGAGCACAAAATGAGACTTCAGTTCCCGCGGAAGGCACACACAGGAACACTTGTGAGGGATCCAAGGCAGCGGGAACATGCTCCCCGTGCTTGTCCCTGTGGGTGCACACCCCGAGGCTGCAGGGGGATGGGGAGAGCTGGTGGTGTTTATTAAAAGGATGCCTTTAGTTTGCATGAAAGGCACCAACTCCTGTGAATAAATCTTCTGTTTATTTACAAATTTACTCTCATGGCCCTCCCCTCCCCGTGAGAAAATGCATTCGGAGTGTGCTGCCCATCCTAGTGTCGCATCAGAGAGCTTTAGAAGTCAAATTGTTTTCCATTCCACAAAGAGCAAAAAGGAGAGCTGTGAAAAACTCAAAAATGTTCCATTCTCTCACTGAAAGCATCATTACCCACAGGCTACTGCAGCACAGCACCAGCCTGCCTGCTGCATCCACGGATGAGGACAAATTGCCTGCCTCACCCTTACCAGGTACAACAAGTGCTTATGGCGATGTTTATCTTTAAATTAAACTCTAACCATTCTTTTTCCATCAGGATTAAAACATAGAACTTCAACACAAGACAATTTTTCACTGTTTGGGGCACAGCTCTTCTGTGAAGTGGCCCAGCAAGCCCAGAGCATCTCTCAGCTGGATCCCTACAGCAGGAGCAATCACAGGATCATTAAGGTTGGAAGAGACCACTATGATCTTCACGTCCAACTGTCAACCCATCCCCATCATGGGGGAAATTCACCACCTGAATTTCAGCCTGTTCCAATACTTGACCAATCTGTCTGAGAATAATTTTTGCCCAATATCCAACCTAAACCTCCCCTGGCACAATCTAAGGCCATTACTTCTTGTCCTATCATTAGTTGCTTGGAAAAAAATCCTGTCCTCCACTTTCAGAATTCCCTCCCTGCAGCACCAGTTGGTCAGCTCCTGTTCACATCCAACCACTGCCCCAGATGAAATCTTCTCCTTTGTTTTATAGTGTTTTTACAGCTCAGCTGCACCTATCCCCGGGTTCCCCGGACACCGTGTGGGAGCCCACATCACAAAAGAGGTATTGTCCATATACAGATTTAGGCTAATCCTACAGGGGTAGGCTAATCCTAAGCAAACCGTAGAAATTCAGCTGAAAGCTCTGCTTGTAAAGTTTCCAGGTAAACAAAGTTTAAGTTGAGTTTGATTTTATGCCTCTGTTTCCTCGAAAATTTGAAACAAGTAATTTCATTTCAGACTGCTGAAGTTTAACCAAAGCGTCTCCATTTGTCAATCTAAATCAAGTCACTCAATATGAAAGCGCAGCTATCTGAACTGCCACAGGGCCTTTCTGCTGCTGTTAAAAGTAAAACGCTGTGAAGCATTTCTTAATACAGTGTAGAATAAACTAAGTTGCGATTATTGCTGAGAGATCCTTGAGTAAGGAGCGATAACAACCTGACAAAAACCGT